>CM053783.1:435098608-435456108 GCA_028749045.1 Cupressus sempervirens | reverse complement strand
CTAACTCTAAACACCATTAAGGTATATCCATTAATAATACATCATAGCAAGGTTATTAAATGTTATGACTATGACCCTTTAATATCATTTAAGTCTTCTTAAAAATCATCATTAAACATCTTTATAAATTACCACCTCTTAACTATTTAATATATATTAAATAGTATTTAATATACATTAAATAATTAATATTAAAAGTCAACCATTTTCTAATCCCTTAAAATTCACGTTACTAAGATAAGGCTTATCAAATCATTTAACACTTCGTTGTATAACCTAGTTATTAATTAAATTTGATCCATTCTAACTTTGATTAATCAATAATTATATAACTATGTTATCAAATCAATAATATAATAGTCGATTAGTTAATCAACTATTTTCTAATACCTTAATAATCAAATTATAAATTCATCATCTTTTCCAATTAACAATAAAAGACAAAACAATATTAAAGTTAAATACTTGAAAGAATATATATATATATATATATATATATATATATCTATATATATATATATATATATATATATATATATATATATATATATATATATATATATATATATATATATATATAAAATCCAAATTCGATTTATCACCAATCTCATAACATAATTGATACTTCACCCACGACATACTAGTCATACTGCGCAATGCATATAAAAAAATGTTTTTAAATCACTGATGGCTTTGCCTTTGAATAGGCCGTGTGACAGATGAAAGTCTGTCGCGGCTACCCTGCGGTACGCAGGTACCCTACCGGTGCATTAAAAATCATGGGGGGGGCGCTTTGAACATCAAGCGATTTAAACATCGATGAATGAATATATGTAATGCCGTGTGGCCCGCGGGTCGCAGGTACCCTACGGACACATGGGTATACTACAACCTGTGCAGGTACACCACCAATCAGGATGGGGGTGCAGTAATATAAACCGACCCCCAACAATGTTTGAATATATACATATTTTAATACGTTTTCAATGACGTTTTTATAAAACATTTAACACACACGATTCAAAATTTTAAAATGTTTTTAGACTGCAATTAATATTTGATTCTTCAATAACTATATATATATATATATATATATATATATGTATGTACATATGTATATATGTATGTACATATGTATATATGTATGTACATATGTATATATGTATGTACATATGTATATATGTATATATGTGTGTGTGTGTGTGTGTGTGTGTGTGTGTGCGTGCGCGCGTGTGTGTGTGTATAGATATATATATACACAGAGTTTTTTAATTAAGCATTATAGCATATTTATAATATATATATATATATATGGATTTTAAACACAAAGGGCTTTTCTAATCAAGAATAATCTCTTTAAAAAAAAAATAATTTTCTAAACATACCAATTAATTCATCTAATAGGTTTAACTATAAATTTAAAAACCCTTTTCAAATCTATTTATCAACTTGATTCTAATTCGTACCCAAACTTGTTTCATATCTAATTTCCTCCTCAATTGGATCTAGGGTTTTTTTTTCTATTATTTTCTTTGCAACCATACATATCTAGATTCCAATTTCAAATTGCAAATTCAATCACAAAGAGTATTCAAACACATACAACAGTCACGATGAAGACAGGAAGAGAAAGAGTGCAAATAGAATATGTGATTATCACGAGTGCACCTGGACACTGATGCTAATTTTCCATGCCTCAGAAGTCCATAGAGGATCCCTTCCTTCCCAACATTCGCAATTCCTCCAAGATCCAAGCCAACTGAAAACCTCCAAGTGACTAGATGTGTTTGAAGAAGCATATGAGCATGTAGGAACGTATGAGCATGTAGAAGCATATAAGCTTCTCAAATGCTTGTAAGCTTTGAAACTTCTCCAAACACACTAGGAGAGCCTCTATTTAAAGGACTCTAAGATGCATCTAGAATGTGTCTAGAAACAACTAGAAGATAAGCATGACAACTAAGCATGAGTCTTCTCCAACCTTATAGATGAGTCATAAGGTTGTAGACACCATGTGCTCAAATAAAATGCTAACTCCTAAGTGTAGACAACTTGTGCATACTTAGAGTGCAAACTCCTGTGTTGTCTACATGACAACTCTCAAGAATTTGCAAACTCCTAAATATTAAAATAATGCACAATAATTAATATAATATTTACTTTACTCTTTTCAATTTGATTTATTTATTTATTAAATCTCATGCACTAACATTAATAACTCCACTTATTTAACCTTAATATATTTATATTTTAATCACATGTACACATCATGCAATTTAGAATCTTTTAATAATTTTAATATCTTTTCCACTTTTAAATTTCATTTTCAAAACTTAATTGATAAATATTTATTTATTTAAATAAATATTATCACATTCCAACTTTTAAAATAATAACTTTTATCTTCAAATTTAATTATTTTATTTAATTGATTTCTCAATTAATTAAATAAAATAAATATTAAAATACCATATTAATTTTCATTAAATTAAACCATTAATTAAATCTTTTAATTAGGCTTAATTAATAAAAAATACATCAAAGACTCATAAAATAAAATACGAAAAACCCATCATAGCCAAAATACATACAAAATCAAACCAAGGGTTAATATCATGAATTATGTCATCTAACCTATTCGGAGGGTACTCAACTCAGATACTTGTCCTAATTTTCCAATTAGAACAAATGGCTTAAAGGATTGAGATTTGGACTTGAGAATATATCTCCCCTCTCTTATCATTGAGATAATGTGATAGGGTACGCTCATCCTGGCAATTCAGGGAATTCGATACCTGGTACCTGCAACCTACATAAAAAAAATGCATGTACAAGCACAATATATACTAAGCTAAACAGGCAATGGCAGGAAGTGGTGCATCGTGTAAATCCCGACTAGCAAGTGACTACGACTCCCTTCCTTAACCACATTAGACACGCCATACATAAAAAAAACAAGCACGCACACCATACACATGCAAGTATGGGGTAAGTATCCATAAGATAACACGTAGAATAAACCATCTATCTAATCATCATCAATAACTGCAAACACTGAAAATAATCATCATGCATACATGAAATGTAAAGTCTAAGTGATCTCATCACATAATAAACTGAATTTGAAACAATATCTGATAGTCTCAAAACAATGTTGCTATCCATCAACATGAGACTAGCCCCAAAAGAGCTCGACAATGACATAAAAAATGTGACCTAAGGGTACGCACTACAAAGGAATCCCATCATTGAGCTTCAAAAAACTAAAAAATCTTCTCCAAGTAATGAGAATCCCTTACTCTAATAAAAACATCAAATGTGCGTCTCAAGTGCTAATAAATACTTCACTAAACTAACTTGGAGGTGAAAAAACATCACCAACTACATCCCTACTAACTTTGGTGCACACCTAGTTCACCATTATACCAAAAACCAAGATTGAACTGCCATACTAGAATATAGTTGAAAAATAAGAACCTAGGACAAAACCCTAAATAACTCAAATATATTGCTTCTTGTGCAAAAAAAAAAAACTACAAATATAGAAAGTTTGTTCTGAGAGCTTTTTGTTAGTATAGGATAGTCATATACTAGCTTAACATAAATGCCCAAGACATCCATTTGAAGATCAGGTTCCTGCATGCATGACAAGACTGCACTTTTGCAAAAAAATATCTTGGCCTAAATTCAAAACTTTGTTATATAATCTAATTTTTATTTAAAAATTTCTACACATTTAAACTTAGAGAAGGAATCAAAAAAAAAATTTCTTAGCTTTAGAATTTTCCCTCAAAATTGCATCCAACTCAAACTAGTTTAAAAAGCCTAGTGACATGTGTCATTGTGTCATTGGTTCGTCCCTACTAAACCACCTATCTTGTTAGCACCTTTGCCACCTAGGCAATATGTGGCACCACCTAATTCATTCGTAGACTACTACATCTAACCAAGCCTACTACCATGTGGTGGCCTTTGATTATGTCATCATATCACCATGGTTAACCATCCTACATCTTCCTTTAGCGACATATTGATGACCATTGATTTGTGTCACATGGTGTAATCTAGTGTATCCACTTTGAAATTTCCACCTTATAATTGACCATCATGTGTCCCTCTATCCTATGTCACTATCCTCATCATCATTCTTCCATGTCACCGTGACATAGTGAAATCATGACACATGGCACCTCAATCCATGTCACCTACCTCTTAATCTATGGCATGTCACCATTTCCACCTCATCATCTTTGACCAAATGGTGGCCTATCACTATGTTGTTATCCCACCTCAAAAATCACCACATCACTAGTGATATAGCAATGCTTTGTCACGTGTTGATTTTCCTATGTCATCACCTCAGGAAACATGCTAGGCCTGGAAGCATCTTCCACATTTCAGACTACAATTCATCCATCTAGATCCACATGCCACTTTATCATTCAACTGGTCTACCACCTCATAGTTGATGTCATGTCTTCAATCAGTATGCTTGGTCAAAATTTGTTTAGTCTCCTCTAGCTAGGTCATGGGCCCACATACGAGCTATCTCTTTGTCCATAAAGGCAAGCCTTAAGAGATTTATCTAGCTAGCATTTCTATATAGAAAGAGAAAATTTGACTCCTGCACCATGAATATGGGATAAATCACAAAACATATTCCTCCCTTTTACAAATGAAATCCACACATCTTACAATATTCATCAATCTACAACTAGCTCCTATGATGGCAACAAGGCCTCTATGTTCCATTATACTAATATTTGGCCTGGGATCAAATGTAAGTTCTAATAATACACTGCTAAGGAAAATGGTTTAATAGATGCAACTGGTGAGCATCTAAGACAATTTTCTTTGAAAAATGGTTTTGAAGATGGACTCTGTGATCATTTGGATGATGTTTTTTGCACATTAAATAGGGGTCTTAAATAACTTTACCTTAAATGATTTCCCCGCTTCCTTCTATGTTTAGTTGCTTACAACTATTTTCTGGCTTTGTCATGGAGCTCTGCTCATCTTCCTTTGTCCTAGATAGCAACTCCTTCCTTTCTCTAGGCATTGATCTGCCTTCACAAATTGTGAGCTATTTGGAATTGGGGTGGTTTTTAGGTATTAGCATTCATAGGCCCATATTTGAAACCTCCCTTAAAGAAATTGAAGTCTAGGCCTACAGTGATGTGTATACTATTGTTCAATTTTAGTACCTTTAGACAACCTTAAGTAATGTTTTTGGACCTCCTAAAGTTGCCATGAATTCACTACTGGACTTTGGCAGGCTTCAAATTATTGGCAATTCACTTGTGGGTATATACTCAAGATGCAAATGCATGGGTGAAGCACATTTTTGTCTGACAAGGTGCCTAAACCTAATGTTGAATTTGATATGGGCTTTCGAGATCTTTTCCATAAAACATGCATTCAATCCATTAGTGTTCCTCCTTGAGATTTAACAAGTTTGAGAAATAAATCAATGATGGAAAACCCTCTTCCACTCACACTTCTTCACTCACCTACTGTGCTTAACCATCCATATGTATTATGTCCAAAAACTATATTCATCCCAATTTGGCCCCACATATTCAAAAAATTTCCAATGTAACATGAAATGGTACCTATTTCCATATCTATGGCATTTGGTAAAACCAATTCTTCATTACAATATTCCTATTTATTCAAGTTGTGACTTCATATAACCCATGTATGAAGTCACATAGGTGCTCCAATCCTGTAAACACATTCTAGCCCCTTCAAAATACTTTAATCTCCTTCACATTGCTCAAATTCTTCATGCAAGGCACGTATTCACTGATGTAATTAAACCTCTTGTGACTTTCAATATTTTATGTGTTGTTCATTTTATGTGTAATCACATATACACATTTGAATGGTGATGTGTGAACCCAAAACAATTTCATCAGTCCATGTGTGAGACAATAAACCATCTTCAAAAGTAAAACATTAGTGCATCTCATTTACTGGGCATTGACATAATGAGGTTCCATATTCTTAGAAGAATTCATCATTGAAGATGATCAAGACCTTTGCAATGACTTTGTAAGGGTTTCTACAAATCTTATGAATCCCATCAAATTCATCCTCTATGTGTTCCATTAGTCCTTCAAGCTCATCAAAATCTAAACACATCATCCTCTAATTCATTCTTACACATTCAAATGAAATCAATACAATTATGAATAAGATAATTCTCACCACCACCTACTCTCAAAATCTACAACATCTTAACAACATGGTGCAGTTAGTTCGGCCCCAAAGAGAGTCCAGCTAAAAAAAATTGAACTCAAACATCTGATACCTCAAACTGATCTAATGAAAAATTGGCACTAATTAAAATTAAAATAGACCACTGTTTGATCATTTAAAACTCATTTTATCATTTATCTGCAAACTGAGATTGTCTGACAGAAAGGCCTATAGGCCAGCTTTAAAAATTGATAGAAACACCTAACTAAGCTCTGAAATCAGACACATGTTCTTTCTTTCACATTCTTGTACCTTTTCAAATTTTGTTTGATGATGATATCTAGGTCAAAAAATACTAACTATGAAAGTTTCCTTCGTGAAACTACCTACAAGAAAACATGTCAGAAAATAATAAATTGTGTTTGGTTTTGGCTCTGAAAATAGATCAAACAAACATTTGAAGGTTTGAAAACTAGGGCATTAGTTCACTATCATGAGGAGATTATAAATCTATTATTAGGTCTTATGATGAATAATTAGGCACATTTGGAAAACATGCAAAGTGTGGTGTTCAGAATTGTAGAACTAGGAACACTAGCTGAACAATGATTTTCACAAATGGAATGGACCTGGGAAAGTGTGCAGATAGATTTGTCAAAACTTGAAAACTATCACACTAAAAAAAAAATTCAGAGGCAAACATAGTGATACAATCCATTTGGTCTCATCTATCATGGATTCAAAGTTATTACATGCCAAATAAGGCTACCAATTAATTTGTAGTTTTAAACACCAGTGAAACTTTATAAGTTGCATTTGGAATCATGTTGGAAAACTAGTCAAGCTGATTTGTCATAGGTTCAAATATGAAACATAGGAAGTGATTGACCTCTAGAATTCAATATAAAAGGAAATTTCCTATTAGGGTCAACTGGGTCAAAGTTCTAATTGGTCAAAGAATTCCTCCCATAATTTGAAACAATTTCAATTAGCACGACAATAGTAAAAGATCGACTTTGAGGGATTTGAAACCTAGTAAAAATATATTGAAATTACTTGAAAATTGAAACATAGGTTCTTTGATATACATATTATATACTTCCAAACTGGTGAGTCATGAAACTTTACAAAGTGCAATATATTCTATTGCAAACTAGGCTTCTTGTCATTGTTTGACACTTAAGCAAAAATGCAAATCTAAACAATGCTCAAAACAAAACTTAACAGAATGGTTTAGAATGGAAATTTATCATCATGGGATGCATGGATATGCTGAATTAAAAGTGTTAGAATTGTTAAACACTTCATAGGAATCAAAATGATAGGCAAGTACACATGCATTAAATGTGCTTATAGGGGCTCAAAATTTAGAATGATACTCAAAATTAGGGTTTCAATTTTGAGTCCTAATAGGTTAATAATGTATCACTTTTGACTTTTAGTTATTTTGCAACATTTTGTTTTGTGGGTCAACCCTTGTTTTTGACTTCTTTTTAGCATTAAAAATATAGAATGAAATTTATAATTATAGTTTAGATGAAAACACAATTGTATAGATCTCTTGGCCTAATGAGAACCAATACAAACCAAGGATAAAGAGAAAGTGAGGACAAATTTGAGAAGAATTTCCATAAATATGAAAAAGTTTAGCAATATATGTATATTACTCTTTTTTGATGAATAGTTCCTTTTCTTTCAATTAAGTATTAAAGTTACATATTCATAAAAAAGGTTAAGGGATACAAGATCATACTACGAGAGTTCACATGATAGAGCTAGAAATCAAACAACTATTTATAATGTGTGTGTGTGTGTGTGTGTGTGTGTGTGTGTGTGTGTGTGTGTACTCCCCTTAAGAGGCTAAAGCAGTGCTAGCCAAGGGAGGTAGATCTTGATGACTGATAAAACTCATACATCAATGAGTTTGAAGGGTGGCTCAAGAGGATCCCACCCATAATTAGTAGTAACATCTTTCTCTTTTTCTTTCCCTCCCTTCTCCCTAGGACATGAATCACTAGGTCCATTTAGGGGAATGACCATTTAGGGTGAGAACTAGTAGTAGATTAATGAGAGGAAGTAGGATTTGTACAGGAGGATCCACCAGGGACCAACCAGAACCCCATCACAAAGTGGTAGAGTGGCATGGAAGACATTTGAACCAACACAAGGAAAGCAATGAGGAGTCTATGAGTGTGACCTCTCCAAGTAGTGGATTGAGGACCTATGGATTTGGAGGCAACCATGGGGTGGAGTCTAATCCGCCAAAGTGAAATATGGTGACACTTGGGAAACTATACAAAGCATATTTCCCCAATGATTTAAGAGATGATGTAGGTGGCTACCTCAAGAGCCACCATGCTGGATTGTACTTGAATCTATATCATCACATTATTACATATGTAAGATTTATTGTACATGGATACATTTATATCAATAAATTTATGAGTGAATAAAACCACATTCCTATCCTTCCAAAGAGTGATAAGAATCTTTATCTTGAAAGTATGCCAAATCTTGGTATACTTGAAACAAATTTTGGGAAAATCACCTAGAAAAACCATATGCCAAGAAAAGGGCTTGGGCCTAAAAGGATTGAAGAAGTTATGTATCAAGATCCAATATTTCTTAGCTCTATGAAGAAAACAAAAAGATATAAAGGAAAGATTATGGTTGCCCAAGAAAAAGGAAATGAGGGTTAGGAGCACCCAAATGCTTGAGATAAAGACCTAGAGGAAATCCTGAAAGGATGAGACATAAGGAAAAGTGTACAAGCTTTAGCTAAGTAATGGCATTCCAAACATTATTAACTATGTATCTCTAATTCTACTACGATGACTAGAGGTGCCAATGCTAGTTGAGAGTCTCAACCATAGGCAAGTGCAACACCAACAAAAGGTATCCCATCTTGGGCTCATAATTGATAAGAGAAGTACACATTTACCACTTCCATTCCTTCAACCAAGGTCTTACAAGCTGGAGACCCATCTTGTGAAGAAAATGGGAAGGTAATAAAAATACCAATATATGGAAACTTTGGTAATCTAGATGAGCCAGGAAAAATTGAACTTGTATATATTTGCATGAGCTAAGACTCATTGTAACTCTGGAAAAGAGATATTTAGAAGTCCCAATGTGACATTTGAAAAAATGTAGCACACTAGCACCCTAGATCTTGGCAAGAGGTGGACCATTAATAGAAAACAAGGAGGGCCACCAAAGTTTGTGTTGATTCATGGAAATCCCATCTTTAAAACCATCTCCAACCCAATGAAGCCAACTCTTGACCACCTCCCAAGCTCTCCAAGTGCTCTTGATGAAAAATAGCCTTCGATTTGCATAAACTTGGAAGTGATAAGAATGGATTGAAATCAAGTACCCTTTCATGTAGGTCTATTGACTAGGAAACAGGAGTAAATACAATGCATGTGAAGAATTTTCTAAGTTTCATCTCTAATGAGTGTTCGAATAACCCATTTATCACATAGAACTTGATATCTTGTTTGTATGTGGAAATGAGGCCATGCCTCTAGAATCCTTGGGTAAACAACAATACTCCCAAGTGATTCTATGAAATCCATGATGCTCAAAAACTAGGGCTAAGAGAAAATCCCTGGGAAGTTTCTCAAGCTTTAAATAAGAGGCCTTGTGTTGAAATTCTTAGGATAATAACAAATGTAATAGCACTGCAATAATATGTGGTATTTTTTTTTTAAATGCAAGTTCCTCTCACAGTTATAACGAGGATAGGACATGAATAGGCATAGGACATGTCTATTAGATAATCGAATACTTAATATTAATCATAATTTATTAATTTATATATGTATGTTTATGGATATATAATTATTATATTATTTTCTATCCAATAATAATAAACTTACATATCTAAAATATATGATGAATACACATGTCTATAAAGGATAAAGGCATCTGAATTGACTAAAACTTTATCACTCCCTCTTAGTCAAGAAGGATAAATAAATCTTGATAATCAAAGGTAAAGAATGATCAATATTTTGTATAACCTAAAGATAATCAATAAGGTGACATCTAATCTCTTAGTTATTAAAATACCTAGCATGCATTTATACAAATAACCCAAAGATAATCAAATGATGATACCTAAGTGCTTAGTTGTTAGCCTCACAAAATACATACTTACCTCCTACCCAATATGCATCTATAAAAATTACTCAAAGAAAATCAATTTAATGATATCTAAGTGCTTAGTTGTAAGAATCACAAGATGCATATTCTCATGATCTAAGTACAATACTTACCCAAAATGTATAACATGGAGTTTAATCAACTAAAGCTTCCACATATCTACACTCTCTCTTAGTTAGGGAGGATAAATACAAGACATATATTACACCAGTGGTAATATAAGGGATGACAATATAATGATCTCTTTGATCAAAAGATATCCATCATTATTATATCACATTTGATATCATTAGTATTGGTCTCCTAGAATACATGATATTCACCAGTTACTCAAATGTATGATATCACATCTAATATCAAGAGTGTTGGCCTCCCAGAATATCAATGATATTGACCAAGTACTCTAATTAAGGTTTGATATCACATAATACAAGTTATTATAAGATCATCACCTTATAATAAATTATACAAATACAAGTGACATCATTTGGAAGTCATCTTCCTCATTATGTACACAAGGGGTAGGACCATTAAAATCACATAGTCCCAAGGAATATTCCTTAATCACAATCCTCTTGTCTAATACAATTCGTCGATCACTAAATCCATCTCAAAATGATTTACTTCCTCTTAATCAATGTGATCAAGATCACTGAAGGTAGAGTGAATCATATCACCTATCTCCTTAGTCTCCTTCTTAATCTCAATCTTCATTTTCTTGCAATAACATTCTCAGAAAAGATCAAGGAAAATATCTCTTATAGTAAATAAAAATAAGAGAATGACTTTAATGAATAGAAAAATAAGAATGTTACCTTAATTAGGATGTTATTAGTTTAACTCATATCTATTACTAACAATATAAATAATTATAGCATCTCATAATTAAGATAACGCAATTTCTATATATATGACTTCCTTTTAGATGACATATACTCCTAGAAATTAAATATTAAATTTCATCCTATTTTAATATTGTTAACTAACATCATTGGAGATTTATAATCATCCTAAAAATTTATATTCTTTAACATATTCCTATGCATCTTATTGTCAGTCCCCCATATCCTTCACGACATATGTAATGTCTCTTTATGTACACCTTTATTACTACTCCATCTTGTGGTGGGTCCACCTTTACCCATGTGGCATGTCAACCTCTATGTGACAGGATTCCCACATGTATATATATTTTAATATATAATCACCATATATACTTATTTAGATATTATATCAATCTCTTATTCAACAACTATATTAGTTTCTCAAAAGATGATATGCTAATCTTTTAAATTAGATAATATTGCCATAGGAATGTCTATCTTATTACCCTTACATGTTTAATTATCAATCAAATAATAATTGGATGATAATCAAGAAAAAATATGAAAATTCATACCTTTAATTGTGTTGATCATTTCCAAATCCCTTGCATATCTCACTCCTTCCATGCTAAGATGAACTTATTCACATCTTCTACAATTTTCCAAGATTTCCTCTTTCAAATAACATTTATTATGTGAAGTCCCCTACTAATAAATTTATTAATCTTTCTTAATTCAATAAGCATTATATTCTTATTACCTCTTTCAATATGGATTCTCAAATGGAAAATAATTAAAATACTAAAATATTCATTTTGCATATATGCCCTTAATATAATAGAGAAGAGCATAAAGTGTACTTACAAATTATAATACGTATGTTATCTCTATTGGTCTAAATAGAATGTGAATCAGAAAGGGTGGGCCAGTAAACTATTATGGTCTTGGAATCTCCTCGTCACTATTGTCTTTGTTGTTTTCAATTGGAAGATGACCATCTACTCAAAAACACATCCTCCACGTCAATTATGTTCCATGTATTGTATAGTCCTCCCTACCCCTCTACATGGAGAGTAAAATATGTTATCCCCTTTATAATCTCCAAAATTATATTTTTTGAAATGACTACTTATTGTACTCTTCACTATATGTCTGCTATAACATTTTCATGAATTTGACGTCATCCCATTTCATGGACTTTAGTGACTTTCCTTGTCTCAATGGTTCTGAGAAATTCTATTCACCTTCATTCATAGTCATTTGTGAAGATGATATTCTCAACAATAATAATAGTTAATATCCCAATGCATTGGGTATGCAAGAAAGGTTATTAACTTGGTCATTATACTAACTAAAATATATCTAATATATATGATGAACACACAATATAAAGGATAAAGGCACCTAAATTGACTAAAACTTTAACACCTTGGAAGGATCTCATTAGGAGGAATAATAAACATGAGTAGCAACCAAAACCTTGGAACAAATTTGGAATTTCCTAGCCAAAGAAAGGGATTTTATTAGTCAATAATCCATCTTTTTATAAATCTTGGTAAGTACAACATTCCAAATGTCAATAACTAAAGCTTGAAAGGAAAAAGGGATGTTCAAAAAGTGTAATATCTCACTATGTTGAATCAATTTCCACTAAAATTGCATAAGCCAAGGTGGAGTAAGGAGAAATATATTTCCTATGACACAAAGTTTTTTGTCATTGAATGACATACCCCAGAGGCCAAACAAAAGGTATCCAAACATTAGAGAGAGTTTGAGATATTTTCCTCATCCTCAATAAGAGTGAGAAAGAAATAATTAGGAAAATATCCATCGACAAGATAAGTAGAAGACTCGGGAAAGGAAATGCCTCTAACATGATCTAAGGAAATGGAATTGGCAAGCAAATACCCAAACCCTTTAGCAATAACAACATACAAAGTTAGAGCTAGAGGACATCCTTGATGGATGGGCCTAAATAAAAAAAAGGCCTCAGATTACTTGCCATTGATGTTGATGCAAGAAAAAGCATCCCCAAAGAACGTCTTTACTAATTGGAAAAAAACTAGGCCAAATGCTAAGGCTTGAAGTATAGCAAGGATGAAACTTGATTCAATATGATGATAAGCCTTGGAAAAATCAATTTTGATAAAGAGAGCTTGCTTCTTAGATTAGTGGACCCATTCCATTTCCTCCTAGAGAACAATACTTTTGTCAAGGATGTATCTAGATTTGACAAAACCTTTCTACTCAAGGAAAGAAATCAAATTCAAAAGATGTCAAATTTTGAGAACAAAAATTTTTGCTATGATTTTGCAGGAGATATTCAATAGAGTGATAGGTCTCAAGCTGTAGATATCTTCTAGATCACTAGATTTAGGTATGAATTTGATGTTTCCTTTATTAATAAGACTTCCTAGTGATTTAGAGTAGAATTCTTCAAAATAGATTTTCTATAAATCTTGCATAATGGAATCCCATGAAGCTTTGTAAAATTGACAAGGAAAACCATCACACCCAAGGAACGTTTCATTTATCATAGAGAAGATGACTTCCTTGAGGTCACCAAGGGTGAGCAATTTTTGATACTACTCAACTGCAAGCCGATTAGGAGTAAAAATAGTGCATTTCTTCAAAGTTTGATCCTTTTCCACAGAGTTATCCTTCATGGTGAAAACCTTCTCATAATGTTGGGCAAAGGCTTGAAGGATCTTTGGAAGGTTAAAGAAAATCTATTGACCATACTTGATTTTTTAATCCCTACCGAGTATATTACTCTTTTAGAAAATATTAGTTTATCAAAATACCTAAGTTTACAAATTCTATTTGTAAAAATTCTACTTTGTGAAATTCTAGTTTTATAAATTCTATTTTGATAAAAATTTAAAAGTATATAGTAATAATTTATTTGATGGAGTTTTTATATGAATGATTTACCTAGTCAAATTGTATTTTAATAGTAAACTTTTTGAGCATTCTTTTATAACTATGACTTGCATTATAGTCTCTTTGTTTAGTGTATTTTATTATTTTATTTGATATTGTGTTTTTAAGAAATTAAATTGTCTTTAGGAGTTTTTCATAGAGGTTTCAGAGTTTTGATGTTTATGTGACTTGTGTATTTTTAAGTGTTTTATGATGTTGAGTTTGTCACAATTAATTCTATTCAACTAGTTTTCAAATATTGTTATTTTTAAAACTCTTTAAGAATATATTATGTGATGTTATGGTTTGAGGACTAATCTAGATTTTTTATTATTGGTATGAGGATACATGTACTATGATATCATTTTTTGAAGACTAGTGCAAGTACTAGTCATCATTTATGGAAATTTATTTGATTATCAATTCTTTATTCAATTTATGAGATCTTCTATGATATATGAGCTTAGTGTAGGTAACTTAAGTGTAGATACTAAAGTAGCTTGAAATAGGCATTAGGATCCAAAGTTCCTATTAGGGGAAACTCATTCAAAGTAACTTAATAATTGATACCTAATTTTCACAAAGACTTGAAAATAAATTAATAATAAGTGTGGGTTTCCCTCTCATGCCTTGAGCACTAGTACATGTCAATATTTGAGTGGGAGAAGATGATTTTCATCTTATTGGATTAGCTATAACATAAATCTTGTTGTCTATGTGGACTAGATATAGTATAGATAGTAACCTTGTTTGTATGAGAAGTTAGTGATCCACATTGAGTCACTAGGGCATTGTTGTCTAACAAGACTCTCAAAATGACTTTAGAGTTGACTTGTAATACCTCTTCTTTTCTATCATTATACACTTAATTATACAATTCATATATGAATCTTCTATAGATTTGTTAGCCCTTGTTTGATATTTAAAATGCATTACTTTTATATGTTGAGTAATTGATTACATCAATTCGTAACAATTTCCTACTGGTAGTATGGTGTGTTTTGGGAAGATGTTTAGTTATCCTCACAATGATGAAATATTCATGTTAGAATATGATGTTATTTATATTAGGATTTACTATTATACTTACCCCATACTTGTATGTGTATGGTGTATGTGTGTGTGTGTGTGTTTGATGTGCATAGTATGGTTGAGGGATAAAGTCATAGTCACCTGCTAGTTAAGATCTACATGATATATCACTCCCCATCATTGTTTGTTTATCTTAGATATATATGCACATATAGATGCTTGTCTTTTATATAGGTTTTCAGGTAACGGACATCAACTTTCTTGAATTACCAGGATGAGCATGCCCTATCGCAAAAACTTAATGTTTAGAATGGAGAGATGATTTTTTGGTCCAATCCCAGTCGTAGCCTAATCACTTGTCCTAAGAAGGAGGTCATGTTTATGACTTTCCACCCTTTTTAAACCCATGAGTTTATCTTTGTTCATGTTGTTAAATTTTGAGTTTTGGTTAGTTTTGGTAATGTTGCTTTTATGTGGATTTGACTAAGTGATTTATTTGGTAAATTTTTTAATTACAATATTTGGGTTAATCATATAATGCTGAGAATTATTAAACATTATTTGATTAAAAAGAAAATATTAAAATATGAGAATATTTCATTAGTAAAAAGCTAATTAAATACATGTGCTTTAATTTAAAATACTTAAATTTAGAAGTCTAAATTATAATATTGGTTAAAGAGAAATTAGAATATGTTGATATTTAATTAATTATAAATTAATTAAATATGTGCTTCAGTTTAAAAGATTTAATGTAAAGGTCTAATTTAAGAATTTGGATAAAAAGAGAATAAAATATTAAAAGATTAAATATTAAATATTTTTTATTATAAATATTAAATTAATAATAATTAAATGAGAGTTGCACTTAAATTAAAAAAACTACACTTTGAATAGTGATTGCATTGATTAATAAAGTCAAGGAAAAGAAAATAAAAATAATATTTCAATTAAAACGTTCTTTAAGTGTGCATGAATGATTAAATAATAAAATTGTATTTTAAGTAGAGGTATTTCCATGTTTGAAATTTGGAAACATTAGATAGAGTTAAACTCTTTATTAAGAGATCTGAGTTCATTTCTACACAGACAAGTTTTGGGGGCCAAAATTTAGAATTGGATCAAAAGAATTGTTGAAAGGTTTGGAGGGTTTGGATTTGCACGCATTGACAAATTGTATCATATTTTAGTTGTGGTTTTGAGGTAGAATTTGAAAACCCATTGTAGAATTTTATTGAAAGATATGTCTACTTTGTGTCTTCTTTGGTGCTTGCATAATGTTTATTTATTTATAGTATTGATTTTTTTTAATAAAGAATTATATTGTAGATTTTAAAAAGGAAAATTTATTGATCAAGTAAATTTTTCTAAGGAAACTTGTAGAAGAATCTAGAAATTATTATGTATGTATTCTTTTTAAAATCCTTTCTTATATAGGGAAAATTCAATTATATAAACTTGTAAAAAGATAAAAAAATTGAACAGCTAAGATTTCAACTTTAAAATTATCATTGGAACCATGAAATTATCATGAATTTTCTACATAAAGATAAGTATTCTTCTTATATCTAAAATAATTTGGTTGTAAAATTTATTGGAAAAATAAAAGATTAATTGAGAAAAAAAAATGTTGTAACTAAATTTATGCATCCATGTGAAAATAATTATAATAAAGATAGAAAGATAGGTATAGTATGGTTGCATGATTTGAGAGATCAAAGACATTCAAAAATACTAATTGTAAGTTTATTTTTGTTCTATAAAAATAAAATTTATTTTCCAAATTTTTATTTTTTAAAAAATTATTTATTTTAAAAATTAAATAAATAAATTCTATTTATTTCTTATAAATAGGCTTTTAATATCAATTAATTCTAAAAATCTTAGTGGGATATAACTTATTATATATTTATTAATGCAAGTTGAGTAATAAATTAATAAATATATAATTGTTATTTAGTTATATTTTAAGAGAAGCTATAGTGGAGTTCACTATATAATCATCTAGTTATAAATATTAAATATTATGAAAGAAATTGTAGAAAACTTAATTCAAATTATAATTTTAGGTTTGAATTATCTCTAGTTGCATCATGAATTAAAGGAAAAGTAAATATTAAGATTAGACGTAAGTAGAAGTAAAACTAATATTAATATTTAATCTAAAAAAATACATTTATATTGTTAAGTAAATCATTCATGATTTAAGAATATTTAAAATAATAACATGATAATATTCGACAATATTTAATATGCACAAAGAGATTTTACCTTCAAATAATTATTGATTTAAATGAGTATATTAGCATAACAATTTATATTAACATGTATAATCTTACTTTATTTTTAAACACATCTTTATGGATCAAACTAAACAAGAGAAAATGATGGAATTAAATCATATAGCTGAAAATTATGTGTTTTCTTAAATATTCTATTTATTGTCTTGTGATGTTTATTTTTGTGATGGTTTTTCTTTGTGGGTTGTTTAGTTGGCCAAGTTAAGATGTGCACTAGGGGTTTTTCTGAGATTTTTTTCATGATTATTTGACTCAATGTCATGATGTACTTCAAATGATTTAAATTGAGATTTCTTTTATGAGATTTCTTTTGATGGTCATTTATAAGAACTTGGATTATGAGAACCAATGTTATTTCCGGGTTGCCTATTAAGGAACCAAATTTGATCAATATCACTTTTGCAGTACGGGACACAATTGTGGTTTGTGAGTTTTGGGAAAGTAGTCCAAGTGCATGTCTATTGGAGTGGTTTGCAATGAGGGCCAGGGCCCAAAGAGGTTGCTAGGGTAAATCATTGTAAGTTATGTAACAAGTGATAACATATACTTAATTTAAATACTTTTGTCCCTCATTCCTTCAGATTGATTAAAAAGATAAGTTGGATATTTTTCCTCATCCATGCCTTGAGTGCTTGTATAGGCTAAGGATGAGAATGGGATGATACTTTGAGACGTATGACTAGTTTTCTCATCTTTGCAAGAGGATATTCTGGTTCCACATAGAGTCACTAGGGTAGGAAGGTTGTAAGAGACTACTAGGGTAATCTTGGTGTTGACTCATGTGATGACATTCCATAGTATGTAGCCCAAGTCTCCTTCATTTATTTTTTATATTTGCCTATGTTGGTGTATTTATTGGTGGTGTACTTGTTGGATATTACTTCTGATGGTGTATTTATTGTGATTTATTATTTATTGATTAGATGTCAGTTATCATTGACTCATTGGTGATGTTTTTATTGTTGGAGTTAGTGATTAGTGGTTTACTTTTATTGATGACAATTGTTATCTATTTTTTATTGTGCTTGAGACACTTGACATTGATTTGGAGGTAGTTATATCTTCTTGATATTGGTATTTGTTTTGTACTCAATATCTATTGTTGATTTTTCTATGTGATGTTGGTTTGGACGAATGTCTTTTTTACTTTGGTTTTTTTTTTTTTAATCAAGAGTTTGTGTTACCCTTGAGGTAGATTGATCTATGAGGATTCCTTACCTAGGATAATTTTATGATTTAATTATATATATGTGTGGATTGTACATTATCTCTCTTGCACAGTGGGAATGGGAGCTTGATTAGATGACCACGCAGTCAGGAGGTAGTGTCTTCTTACCATTTGTGTCCCCCTCAAATTGATAGATGTTGGATCCTCGTTGATATAGTTGTACCATTATCATTCTTATTCTTATCTTGGAGACTTATATTCATTTGATGTATGTATGTATCATGTGTTTTGAGATTCTATGAGATATTCTATTTTATATTAATGTACTTTGTATTTATTATTGCATACCCCACAACATGAGCAGTGGATGATCTTATCTGAATATACTCTATTATATTAGTTATTTTATGTATGTGTATATGAGATTATCCATGTGTTTATTCATTTAATGATTATGGACATTGTAATTGAGACATAAACTTATTAATAAACAAAATTTAAACATGACTCAATGTGAAGGAACCTTTTAGGAATGAAATTTGTATTATAATTGCATTTGTATAAATATTGTGTATGTGTATATTGCTTCCACATTGTTACTTTAATGTTGTTTAAACCTTTAAAAAAAATGATTTTGTAAACTTTGTAACATATTAAATCTATTTCTTCTGGGTTCCCAAGTGGGGCATCACATGAATCATGTGATTCCACTTCCCTATGTGCATCCTATGTTTCCTACATGTATTTTTTTTCTTTTGAATTAGTTTTTATCAACTTTGTAGTTGACAATTGTACCTTTAAATAAATAGATTTTCATGATTCCATCCTTATTTTTATGTAGTGCATTTTTATAAATAGGAATATTAGTTGGGTGTCTTGTTATCTACTCAATATATAGGTAATTGGCCTTCTTTGGGTTCCATGAGGTTGAATGGAAGTTTTACATTTACCATTGATATATGTTGTTACATCCTATTCTAGTATTTGATGATCCTTTTTGCAATTGCATTATCTTGGTCAACATTGGATATTTGTTCTGTCTTTCATATTATTATTCTTGCATATTGTTTTAGCATATTGGCTATGTTGCTTGTACACACACACACACACACACACACACACACACACACACACACACACACACACACACACACACACACTCGTCATGCTTTAATTTCTATCTCATAGCCTGCAACTTGTGTAGATGATGTGTAGTCTTAGTGTGTTTGGATATTATATAAGTTGTATTGAGACTCTTATATAATGATGTCTTGATCGTTGATCTATATTATATTAAGTTGTGTATTATGGTTGTACTTAGTGGATTAACTAATGAGCACAATTATCCATTATGGAAATCTTTAGATTTTTAATTTTTGTTTTAGTTACTTTTATGTTCATGTGTGTTATCTTAGTTGCTTTTCTTCCACATTGTTTTATATTGTTGTTTGTAAATTCTTAATTAAAAAGTATTATGTAAACTTAGTAACATTAATTTATCTTTGATTCCCTAGTGAAGCATTACAAAAATTGTATAGTACATAGTACTATCAAGGGCCACAATGTAAATATAAACATAAAAAATATCATAAGTCATTCATCACAAATTTTAATATAAAATTCATATAGTCATTCAAAATGGATGGCTATCTAATGATAATAAAATGGATGGCTACCTAACCATTCAAATTCGTAGGTGTCATGAGTCACATGAAAAAATTTACAGTTTAAACATTGTGGCCCTTGATAGTACTATGTAACTAAAACAATTTATGTCATAAGTCATTCATATAAAATTTACATAGTACTATCAAGGGTCACAAACTTTACAATCAAAAAATATCCCGCGCGTGGGACACGAAATCCTAAAGCACATATGATCCGTGCATGAAGACCTTTCAAAAGCCTGTGAAGAGCGTGGACACCGACCAAAAACCCAAAAACAAATACACAATTCAAGAACGTGTTTTTCGTGTTTCCTAAAGATGACGACTTTATGTTTTGTCATGGAAACTCATCATTATCTTAGAAGACCAGATAATAAAAGGTGATCACCGTAAGAAATCTTTTGTTTCGGCGTAATGAAGGAGTCAGATTTATCTACGGAGACAAGAGTGTAATTGATCCACGGAAGCTTATCAATGTAGTCAATCACTGATAGGTAATGGAGGAGTCAGAGTGCGGTGGAAATTTTGAAGAAATGCCTACTGAAAAATAGGTCTCTTCAATCACATCACTGAACTGTTTGACAAGCCGAAAATTTCTAACCAAACACAAAGATTTAGCTGGTTTCTAAAGAAAATCTCCACCGCCCATAAACCCGAATGGGTGTTAAATACATAGACACAACAAAGATCCTCCATTGCCACTTTGAGAGTAGAGTTGACAAGATGATTAAGAGAAAAGAGGAGGGGGAGAAAAGAAGTGAGCGTTACAGAGGAATTAGGGTTAGGAAATGGGGGAAATGGGTGTCTGAGATTAGGCTCCCAAAAACCAAAAAAAGGCTTTGGTTGGGCACCTATGAAACTGCAGTAGAGGCAGCAAGAGCATTTGATGTGGCAAGTTATTGTATTCATGGTCGTCTAGCTTTTCTTAACTTTCCCAATTCTCCTCCTCTTTTGAAGATTCCTCGTGGCATTCGCTTCTCTACCAAACAAATCAAGGCTGCCGCTATTCAAGCAGCCTCTGCGCCAAAGTCTCTACAATGTGGAACAGATGATCATGAGAAAGATGAGTGCATTCCTTGTGTACATTCAGAGTTTGAACCTCCTGAACACAATCAAATAATGAGCAAGTTCTTTGAGTCTTTTCTGTGGGGTTCCCCCAGTGATCAGGTTTCCAGTGCAATATATATTTCTGCATATCTTGGGGCTGTGTTGATGATAGATTGTGTGATACCTTATGACCATTGTAGTACGACGAACTGCTCTACTCATGAATTCTCAGAGGAGTTGTATGGATTGTGGAGCTCCTGACAATGTCTCGTTTGATGGTTCTTTTAATGTAATTCTTGTCAGTAGGATTGATCTTTTTTGTAATTGCTACAATTCGAAGTGTAAAAAATTGTGTAATTCTGGACTGTGGATAGATATATTCCAAGTGGGTCAATGGTTTAAGTGTGGAACTTCCTGAAAATAGTTCAACAAGGAAATAGGGATGGATCAAAGTTAGGAGCTCTATGCTTATCCGCAAAGTCGTTCAAGAAGGCTGTTTGAGTATGATTCATATACTGATCGCCAGTGTCAATAACTTAGATCAAGGTTAGGTTATGTTACATGATTACATGTAGAAGGGTGTCTAAGAGTGATCTATATTCAACTTATAGATGCTTTTGTAGCAACTAGATCAATGACTTAGATCAAGGTTACATGTTACAAGTAGATTGAAAGTAGTTTAGGAAGGGCACAGTTCAAGAATGATCTATATTTAGATTATAGATGTATTTGCAATAAGTGGGTCAATGACTTCTATCAAGGTTAAGAGTTGAGTTCATGCAAAATAATTTAAGAAGGGTGTTCAAAAATGATGCATATTCAAGTCATAGATGGATTGATCACAAGTGGTTTAATGACCAAGATCAAGGTTACAAGTTATGATTACATGTAAAGTAGCAAAAGAAGGATGTTTGAGTTGATCCATAATGATTCAAGTTATACATGAATTGGTCGCAATGGATAAGTGTCCTAACAAAGAGTACCTTAGTACAAAAGTAGTCATCCTAGATTTGAGTTCTATTGATATATGAAATGAATTGAGTAAAATATTACATTGTCCAATAGCTAAGTGTTGTAAATATTTGCAGACTTCAAAGTTTAAAAATAGTCTTCATTATGTGCATTCCTTCTACGGCTAGTCAGTCATACTTAATTAGCCAATTATATGTTACAAACTAGTTGGATAGATTATATGTAGCTTTTATTAACATTATTGTTGGGTAATTTTCTACATATTAGATAAATATTCTTCTCATAATATAAAAAGAATAGAATTATGTATATTTATATTTTGTTCTAAATCTATTAATCACTATTTCATTATTTTTATATTTCTCTTAACTGACATTTGATAACAAATTTTTACATAATAAAGCTATAAATATTTATTTCTATTCAAATGAAAAGGATTAGTATTACTGTATTCATTTGTACAGTCTAACATTTGTATTGTACACAACAAAAAAGAAAACACATTAACTTGTTTTTGAAGACAAAATGTACATATAAAGGTAGGTGTAATTTGTTGTATGTGTCTTTCAATGTCAAGTTGCAATATAATAATAGAATCATATTGTTTTGATAAAGTGGATAGAACATAAAAATGTTGTCATACCTCATGATGACAATATGAAAGATGATTTTTTATTTGGCATTTCTCATCTTAAAATCTTCTACTTGAATGTGAAAGTTTTTTTTTTTTTTTTTGGCCTTCTTTTTGAAAGTGTCTAATAGTGGAGCAAAATGTTAGTTTTCATTTCAAATATTTAGTTAATTTTGGTTCTAGTCTATTTGTCTATAGGTTATTCAACCATATTTTTAGATGATAAAAGCTATTAATTTCATGTATTAATCATTAGAAAGGCTAAAAAATTATTACTTATAAAATTACTAGCATGCTTTGATTTCACAATAAGTATATGATACATCTATCTAAAGATTTTTATTTTTACTTTTTTCGTGTTATTGTGACCATTTTAGACCATAAAAAGACCAGTTACAAGTGGATTTGCAGTCTAAGGGTGGATAACCTAGTAATAAATGTGCACTAAAAAGTTATAGTGTTCTATTGTTCTTGAATGAATCAATTAGTACTTATAGCTACATCAAAATTATGAGCCACTCACACCCAATGAATATTAAAATACCACACTCGAAATTCATGATTATATATCATTATAAAAATAAATTTTAAATCCTCATAAAGTAATTTCTAACTATAAAATTATATGTTAAATATTAATTTATTGCTTATATATAATTTTTGTTATTTATTCTATAAATGTTTGTATATGTTACAAACTAGTTGGATAGATTATATGTAGATTATATGTTACAAACTAGTTGGATAGATTATATGTAGCTTTTATTAACATTATTGTTGGGTAATTTTCTACATATTAGATAAATATTCTTCTCATAATATAAAAATAATAGAATTATGTATATTTATATTTTGTTCTAAATCTATCAATCACTATTTCATTATTTTTATATTTCTCTTAACTGACATTTGATAACAAATTTTTACATGGTAAAGCTATAAATATTTATTTCTATTCAAATGAAAAGGATTAGTATTACTATATTCATTTGTACAATCTAACATTTGTATTGTACACAACAAAAAAGAAAACACATTAACTTGTTTTTTAAGACAAAATGTACATATAAAGGTAGGTGTAATTTGTTGTATGTGTCTTTCAATGTCAAGTTGCAATATAATAATAGAATCATATTGTTTTGATAAAGTGGATAGAACATAAAAATGTTTTTCATACCTCATGATGACAATATGAAAGATGATTTTTTATTTGGCATTTCTCATCTTAAAATCTTCACTTGAATGTGAAAGTTTTTCTTTTTTTCTTTTTTGGCCTTCTTTTTGAAAGTGTCTAATAGTGGAGCAAAATGTTAGTTTTCATTTCAAATATTTAGTTAATTGTGGTTCTAGTCTATTTGTCTATAGGTTATTCAACCATATTTTTAGATGATAAAAGCTATTAATTTCATGTATTAATCATTAGAAAGGCTAAAAAATTATTACTTATAAAATTACTAGCATGCTTTGATTTCACAATAAGTATATGATACATCTATCTAAAGATTTTTATTTTTACTTTTTTTGTGTTATTGTGACCATTTTAGACCATAAAAAGACCAGTTACAAGTGGATTTGCAGTCTAAGGGTGGATAACCTAGTAATAAATGTGCACTAAAAAGTTATAGTGTTCTATTGTTCTTGAATGAATCAATTAGTACTTATAGCTACATCAAAATTATGAGCCACTCACACCCAATGAATATTAAAATACCACACTCAAAATTCATGATTATATATCATTATAAAAATAAATTTTAAATCCTCATAAAGTAATTTCTAACTATAAAATTATATGTTAAATATTAATTTATTGCTTATATATAATTTTTGTTATTTATTCTATAAATGTTTGTATATGTTACAAACTAGTTGGATAGATTATATGTAGATTATATGTTACAAACTAGTTGGATAGATTATATGTAGCTTTTATTAACATTATTGTTGGGTAATTTTCTACATATTAGATAAATATTCTTCTCATAATATAAAAATAATAGAATTATGTATATTTATATTTTTTTCTAAATCTATCAATCACTATTTCATTATTTTTATATTTCTCTTAACTGACATTTGATAATAAAAAAATTTACATGGTAAAGCTATAAATATTTATTTCTATTCAAATGAAAAGGATTAGTATTAATGTATTCATTTGTACAGTCTAACATTTGTATTGTACACAACAAAAAAGAAAACACATTAAGTTGTTTTTGAAGACAAAATGTACATATAAAGGTAGGTGTAATGTGTTGTATGTCTCTTTTAATGTCAAGTTGCAATATAATAATAGAATCATATTGTTTTGATAAAGTGTATAGAACATGAAAATGTTGTCATACCTCATGATGACAATATGAAAGATAATTTTTTATTTGGCATTTCTCATCTTAAAATCTTCTACTTGAATGTGAAAGGTTTTTTTTTTTTTTTGACCTTCTTTTTAAAAGTGTCTAATAGTGGAGCAAAATGTTAGTTTTCATTTCAAATATTTAGTTAATTGTGGTTCTAGTCTATTTGTCTATAGGTTAGTCAACCATATTTTTAGATGATAAAAGCTATTAATTTCATGTATTAATCATTAGAAAGGCTAAAAAATTATTACTTATAAAATTACTAGTATGCTTGATTTCACAATAAGTATATGATACATCTATCTAAAGATTTTTATTTTTATTTTTACTTTTTTTATGTTATTGTGACCATTTTAGACCATAAAAAGACCAGTTACAAGTGGATTTGCAGTCTAAGGGTGGATAACCCAGTAATAAATGTGCACTAAAAAGTTATAGTGTTCTATTGTTCTTGAATGAATCAATTAGTATTTATAGCTACATCAAAATTATGAGCCACTCACACCCAATGAATATTAAAATACCACACTCAAAATTCATGATTATATATCATTATAAAAATAAATTTTAAATACTCATAAAGTAATTTCTAACTATAAAATTATATGTTAAATATTAATTTATTGCTTATATATAATTTTTGTTATTTATTCTATAAATGTTTGTATATTAGATTGATCTCCCTTTCATAATATCCAATGGAAATAAATATTTCTTTTATGTAAATAAATTTTCAATCATAGATCATTATTTTATAGTTGACATATTTCTCTCTTCAAAAAATAAGGAAGTTTTACATTATTGGGCTCTTAGTATTTAATTTGTGTAAGTTTATATTTGGCAAATGAAGTATTATTTTTTCCTTTTGTACAAAAAAATGTTTAGATAATATACTAGAGGAAAATATGATACATTACAAAAAAAATTAGGAAAGAAAACAAGATAAAAGTGTATAGAATTTTGACATGTGCTATGATTAAGTAAAGTGGGAGAGGACCAAACCTAGAAACAAAAGATAAAATCAATTCAAACAAACAAATAGTCAAAGGCTCACAAAAAATGAAACATTACAAAAGAATCACCAACCAAATCAAAACTAAGATAATACCAAAGCCAAACTAAACAATAGAAAAAATGAGACTGCTCAAAAGTAGTAGTTCAATAAATCAATTGAGAAATTGAAAACCATTAGAGACCAAAAAACCTATAGAAACACATTAACACTACAAATTACCCTAGCATAGCAAAGTTAATTTTTCATCTCCTGGACCTTCTCTAGGAAGGAAGGACACCTAGAAGGATGATACAAAGCCACATCCTTGAGCCCCTTCTACTACTTAGTGACAATCTAAAGACTCTCCTCTTTATTATGGTTTTCCTCCCTCCAGTTTATCTTAAGCCTCCTATCATCTAGCACCCCATCAATACTATCAATGGCCTTATCCACTATATCTTGGATCACTCTCTATTGGGAAGAGAGGTCACTAATTTGGTCCCCCAATTGATCATAGGACTCCTTCATTTATGTCAAGGCAATGACAATCCTATTCTTCTCCTCTTCTAAGGCACAAGAGCACATGTTTCTAAAATTTCTCCTCAATTTATTCTTAATTGTATAGTTTTCCCCAAAATTACTAGCCACTTCCCATAGTCCCTTATCCATTTTACCTTTATTCCAATCATGTTCCCCTTTTTCAACCTCTCCAAGAGGATCCAATTTTTTTACCTTTCTTTTGGCAATTTTTAGTTGATAGAGTAGTCACTTGGTAATAGGTTTGAGTGTTTTTGTTTTTATATATTAAAGGAATAGCTTGCATGACTTAAGAGATAGGGCTTCAAGGTGAATGTCTCCATAAATAGTTCTAGCAAGAAGGTTAGGAGAAGAAAACCTAGGGATATGGGGATCCTCTAGGTAACTTAGCTGAGTTTTTGGTGAGGAAGCAAAGGAGGATTTAGAGAGCATGTTGAACATGAAATAAGGAGTGATGTTATAAGGGGTACAAGAAAAATTAACAAAGTAGGAGGAGACATAAATAAATTTATTTGAAACTTCATAGATTCTTCAAGATGCTCCTACTAAAAAAACCTTCATATGATTGGCTTTATGATCCAATATAACCCTCGTACTTGAAATGGAGATCACATTTTGGGGGCCTCAGAAGCCTATAAATTCTTAACCCAAGAAGAAACTATGGTAAACAATAAACTATTAAAATCAAATAAAAAAATTGGGGACAAACTAGTTTGAGGAGTCAGAGATTGGTGAGACTCATAAAGCTTAAAAAAACTAAGCTTTGGTGGAAAGAAGCCCCACCCTTAACCCTTTTTTTCATAATAGGAAACAATAAAACTAAGAAAATACAAAAGGGGGAAAAAATCATATTCCTTCTAAAATTATTAGGAATTAGAAAAATATGGGAATGAAAGCAATCACACCTTCCTTCCAAAGTGATGAACTTGATGAGAATAGTGGCCACCACTTTCCTCTGAATCGACAATTGATCCTAGTTGAACCCATACTATAATTTCAAGATTTTCTCCCCATTGTGAAAGAACATCTTACAATAATCTTTGAAAGACACTTTGTTCTTCATGGGGATTTCAATACCCTCCCTAGTTGACTTGGTTTAATAACTATAATAGATTCCATAGTTGTTGATAAAAAAACACTACCAGTGGTAATATATCCCTCCTCTCATGAATACAATTTTTTTTTAGATACTTCTAAGTTGTACTCATTTATTCCTTCCACATACATCACATTTTTTTCTTTCTCAATTATCTACCACAACTTAGAGTCACTTTTAAACTCCTCAAACCTACTGGGTGGGCTTAATTTAACACAATTATCCTCCCATTGTAACCTAGAAACTACCTCTCTTAGATACCTCAAACCTGAAAAATCAAAACCCACAATACACAACTAAACCAAGCAATGTTAAGTTCAATTCAAAATGGCTTCAACAAAAATTTGGAAAGTGGAAATCATAGAGGTAAATGTGAAAGGAAAGCCATACCAAAAACCAAGAAATACTATATAAAAAATGAATTCCTTTAATTGTCATTGATTACATTGTAATTATTCTATAAGATGGAAATATTTTGCAATATCACCACAAAAGCCTATCTGGGAATCGACTACATGACTTCTCATTCAATTCTTTTTCTCAAACCAAATATAGGAGATATGTATTTTTCTTAAACACTCTGCAAGATTCCAACTTCTAGTAATATTGTAGTCCAGTGACCTTAGATGAGAATAATAACCAGAGGGATGGATGGTCATTATATTTTCCCTATTATTATGAATTGAATAGTGGAATTGCACCATATTTTTATATTTTCTTTTATCTCTAAATATTTGATTATTCCTTTCTTTCCTTTCCATAGGGGGTAACTCCAATAAAGAAGAGACTGGGCCACCAGATTTGTTTAGTAAAAGGATGGTTAAAGAAAGGAACCAAAAAATTAGCCACTTACTCTCACATGTGTATAAAGTCACCAAATGTGTAATATAATATACTAATGGAATGAAAAATGTCTTGATTGAGTATGATTTGAAGAAATTCACACTAAACAATTAAATAAAAGTAAGAATTTTACTTTGGTATTTCTCATCTTTAAGTCTTTATTTGAATGTAAAAGTTTTTATTTACTTTTCTCTTCTTGTTAAATGTGTTTCAAGAGGTTAAAAGTGTGGTTTATGATGTATATTTTTAGTTCATTTTAAATTCGATTAGTTTTTTAATCTAGATTATTGAACCATTTTTGTTAATCATGAAATGATTTTATGGTTATTAATTCTCACAGTAACTTACTTCAATAACCTTGATTCTATATATTAATTGCAAAAAAAATGTTATTTAAAACATATGAGTATTAATACAACATTTAAGTAAGAAGATCATTAGGGAGATCACTAAAATTTTAGTTATAATTTTTTTTGAAATTAGGAAGCAACCAAAATGGGGGTTGACTCATAACAGAGAATACAACTAACTGAAGATCTGTTGGAAGTCGTTACCATGAGATTACCCAACCCCTTTTCTAAATATAAAAATCTCACCCATATGCATGACAGTAAAAAACACACTACTAAGAACCATGGAAGTATTAAAACTATACACAAACTTGGCCATAGGATAAAACTTGCCCATCAAACTAGTCCAGGATAAAAAATCAAAAAGAGCCCAAAGGCCAAGCAAGTAACTAACTACTATAGCCAAAAAAATGAATAGGAAGCACACTAGTACAAGGTAACAAATCATTGGTTTCTCAGGTTCTTGAAGAGTAGGAGAAGCCAATCATTGGCTAGGAAGCTGTATAGAGAGAGTAGGCTCCACTTCCTTCTCATTGATAGTATTATCCTTGTTAGTCTACATGATATAGGGGGTAGTGTTCACCTCGTGCATAACACGCACCAAGTAATTGGAAACCCTATTGATCTTATGCTTCAGGTCCACATTCTTTTTTATTAGGTTAGTACTAGCCCTCTCTAGCTTCTCCACTTCCAAATTCCCCTGCACTTTGTCATATGTTACCACCATGGCATTTTAGAACTCTTAAGTGTGATCTCCCCCCATAGCCTTACCCTTTTGATGGCCTCTACCTGGGTATGGCTATCTATGTTACCCATCCTAATCGGTGAAATGACCATTTTTTGCTCCTCAACATTCTTGGCTTTCTTAGAATCTAGGGTTTTGGTATCAATTTTGAAAGTATCTGAAAGCTCAGAGGGAAAGGGATTATTCTGACACTCCTCCATGACATACTCATTCTTACCCTGGCTATAAATTTCTTCCTCCTCCTTCTCCCCATAATTCCTTCTAGTGTCCATGTATTTAGATCTAGGGCTAGACTTCTTTCCATAGTTCTTTGGTTTAGACATGTTGGGAGAGGTTAGGGGTTTTTAATATCTCACCTGTATTATTGACTGATTGTTTCCCTTCCTAGAGGTGGTACTAATGTTTTCAACATCCAGGATTTCATTTTTTTCCTTCTTGATATTCCTAGAAAAGGTAGTGGGGTCCTCATCAATCTTGGGTTTTGTGGAGGAGAAGAACTTTGACCTATAATTTTTAGAGATGAAGCATTTAGGCTCGAGATTTGAGGGTGAAGGCCTTCATAAAATTTAAAGATACCGAAAAATCAATGCTTGATGATGAAAAAGATAAATTTTCACTCCTCACATTTTTTCCTAATATTCCACATGTAGTCTCCTATAGAATGTAATAGGAGGAAAAGGAAGGAAATTTAGTCCTTGTTCCAAATATGGTTAAGTATATGAAAGTGTTAATAGTATCAAACCTTGACTCTATCCTCCATGATAATATATTTCATTATCACATAATAGACCATATCCCACAGTTTTGGAAGCTATTCTCATCTAAAACTACCACAAAAATAGATAGGGGATTTGTTAGAGCGAAACAAGTTCCTGAGGCTCATCTCCTCCACCACTTTAGCCTACTTCCTCCATGGTTTTCCTTCCACTGATAGGCTAGTTGTGTTAGCTATCAGATCTTCAGTGAGCTCAAAAGAGATCCCATCAATAGTAACCCAATGCTTCTTTTGTGAGTCCATGATCTACTAGGTGACCATCTCATCATGGCCCTCAATGCTCTCCATGAAAGAAATGAAACCACTGTCCTTCAAATGTGAACATGTAGCTTTGTCTTCCCTAACAACTCTTTGAATTCTTGATGGTTCAATTCTTTAATTCTCTCCCTCCATCAAATTATCTTTGTCAAGGTCCACAATGAGACCTTCTTCCCCCTCCTTAAGTTTCACTACCATATCCTTCGCTAGCTTCAACAAATGGTTGAAAAAAACTAGAGTTGAATACTCCCACCCTAGAAAATGAAGTTTGAAATTATGAATACCCCAAGAAAATAAAGTCCGTTAGGGTTTCGTAGCTTTTAAATTATGATAATAATTATTCTTAAGTTGCTAGATCATAATATTTCCATGATTTCCTTTCATAGGCAAATCTCAAGATTTGGAAATCCATCTTGAATTATGTATAATATGTTATTTATAATGTTAATAAGTTGTCTAGGTTCTATTTTAAGGTCTTTTTATGGAAACGTATATGTTAGATCTATCTAAAGCCTTTAATTTTTTGTTTTTGTTATTGCGTCCATGTTTCTAAACTTGTACAATAATGTTTACGAATATATCTCTCCACATATTAATTATCATCTTTGAAAGAGAATTTTTTACCTAGTCATTCCTTCAATGTAAATGATGATAAAATATAAGCACTACTAGAAAATAATTTAGTAGAACCATATGAATTTAAAAATTATAAAATAAATAAACCCACAATTTTTTTTTAACAAAAAAGAGAGTCTAAAGAAAATGATAAACTAAATAGATAAGTAATTAAGAAATAATCTCTATCACAATTTGTAGCATTCATTCCAATCCCTTGATAAATGTTGCCAACAAATATGAACATGCATGAAAAATATCACATACTAATAAAAATATTTCAAGTGTAAAAAACTTACAAATAATGATTTTGAAAAAAATGATCAAATTTTCATTATAGTATAAGATAATCAATGTCTATAACTAGAGAGTTCCAAATAAAATGATGGAAAATATTGAAGAAATCTAAAATATATTGTTATTCCATAAAATTAGTAAAATATTCTAATAATTACAATAGAAATAAATGTAGTGAATTTTTTTTTAAAAAATATTAAAGTATAGCTGAATATATTATTTATAAATGAAGAGATGATAATTTTGTAAAAATACAAAAAATAAAGTTAAAAAGAGTTGTAGGAGTAATATAGAGATAATTTGTTTAAAAGACATGATTGAATTCTTGAAAGCAAGTTTATGAGGTGAAATTAACAAACTTATTAAGGATGAATAAGTGAAACATAATAATTGTAAAATGAAAGGAAGATTATTTTAATGCAAAAGGGTTTGGAAACTATGATTCACTATATTGAATATAGTAGAGTGGTTATAAAAATGATTATTTAAGCTTTAGAAGATAAAAAGAATTTGTGTGTTTCCACTTTAGTACAAATGTTAGCAATTAGAATCCATTTCCTTTTAATTATATATTTTATTAGAATCCATTGCTTTTTAATTATATATTTTATTAGTGGAGCTATAACTTAGATAACAAGCATAAAAAGATAAATTTCAGAATTGACACTATTTAATATACTTCTTTCCCAAGATCCTAATTTAAATATTTTTAAAAATTATTTCACGTTAAAATATATTACCAAACAAATTCTAGATGAAAGTGTTGTCTAGATGTGTGACATCATTTTTACAAATTTTAAATGTATTTAAAGAGTCATAATGTTACCACCATTTATACATGCATATATAAAGTTTTTTTTTAAATGCCTTATTAAGATATTTATAAATAAATTTTATTACATCTAATAACCCTTTTGATAATAATATTTTTCTTGTGGAAAATGAGAGAACAAATAGAAGAACAATAAAAAAATTAATGCTAATGTTGTTTAAATAAATATTTCAAATTATATTACAGTATCAATATTTTTTCTCAAAAAATGAAAATTAAAAACGATTTATGAACTTTTTTAAAAATATGGAACTAAAGATATGATCATTTAACTTAATTTGATAGTTGGAATGAGAGGAGGAAGGTTCTATGCTCGGATTTCCTATATAGATGGACCAAATAATGACAAATGGGACTCGATGGGTGAAGACCCTGATGGACGAAGTTCGGTGCTTCTTCTTCAATGTTTCCCTCTCTCTCTCGCAAGCTCATTCTAGTGCATCTTGTTCTTGTTTATATGTATAAAGGAGAGATATATGTAGGGGGGAGTAGTAATATGTGGATATATGTACAAATAAGTAGTAAATATGTTTACAAAAGCAATTTTGAAAAATAAAATAAAATAGAGTAATTTTTTGAGCTACAAGAGTAATAAGTCAAAACTGAGTTGAAGACATAGAATGTTGATAAAGGAGGTGTTTCACTTGTAATTTTGAGAATTTAGATTTGTTGGTATTATAAGTATTTTTGCCACTAATGGCAAAGGAGGAGATTGTTGATATTATGGTCAATTTTTCTATTAGTGACTTAACACTTGTCAATTGGTTACATTACTACCAAGCTCTATAGTTGCTACTGAGCTTATCATTCATCTAGCAGTGTTAACCAAGTGTTTTAGTTGCAACCAAGCTAAGTAGTCAGAATGTAGTTCATGTCGAGATTCACAATGTCTACCATGTATTTGAGATAGTTATAGTTTAGCCTGAGAGTAGTAGAGTATACTGAGCTATCCCATAGAAGTGATGAAGATCTTAGTTTTAACCAAGTTTTGTAGTGTTAACCATGTTCTATAGTTTCTACTGAGCTCACAGTGTTAAGGAAGTGAGTCTAGTGTTGACTGAGTCATGCATTATCAATCGAGTGATTAAGTATCTACTGATTTTCTCAATGTTCACCAAGTCATACAGTGCTGACCAAGTTCGTGCTACTCGAAGTGGTCAATATGGACTGAGCTTCAACTTCAATTTATTTCTAGAGTTTTCTTAGAGTTGATAGTTTTTTCCAAGTGTCAGAGCATCACCAAGTTTGGCTTTTGAATTTAAGTTATAGCAATGGGCCAAATTTGTGAATTATGATGAATTTGGTACTATAGTTGACTCTAGTAAGTAGTTAATTAGATTGATATATATGCAATGTATTGTATCATATCCAAAAGCAATTAAGTATCAGTATGTGAAGAAGTAAAGAGCAAAGGTGTGTGAATTGAAGAAAGCTACAAGTAATATATGGTACAATAGAGACTTATCTATCACAATCAGGTGATCATTGCAATTCAAGGAATCTCATTCAACAAATGATAGTTGTAGATTAGAGATCAGCCACTAATTCATTCTAATATGTGCATCAATCAAATCCTTTAACTGGGTGGACTTAACAGTATTTTGCTAAATCTCCTAACAGAGTGCATACTTCACTGTATGTTTGTAAATCCTTTAACAAGGTGGACCTAATAGTCCTTATTACTGCTAACAAGGTAGATCACCAGAAGTAGTCAATTGTAAGCCTTAATAAGCCAACTTTATACTATAGTCATAAAGCTTGTGGGTATCATCCCCACCCCAGTTTTACTTTCTAATTGGAAGGTTTCTATATCACCATATCTTGTGTGAAAGTGTTATGAATGTTTATTGCTTTCATTCTTCAATGAATGCAATTAGACCAGAATAATATATGAAGGATTAATTAGTGAAGTGAGTTAAAGTTTTATTGGTTCCTAATTCACTCCTCCCTTCTCATTAACCTTTCCTACCTTATATTTCCAATAGATAAAACTTTATTGATGCCACACAACCAAATCTACATTTTTTGGTGTATACTTGTTGGAAATCACATCTTAGGCCTATTTCAAATATCTAAGCCTTTGGCTTTGACATCCAAGGAAAATCCAACCAAAAGGATTTGAAGTCTTAAATGAATAAACAATGACAATTTTATGCTATTTTCAAATAGTGCATACACACTATGAAAAAACATAGTGCATATTGGTTCCCAAAACCACAGATTGGAAATCCAAGAGCTTGCCACTTCTTTGATAGGATTCCGCAATTAGTTCTAGCCAATGAATGAGAATCACCTTGATTCCCCTACACTTCATGCTCTACTGCACCTAGGTGGGTAGACCTTCTCCTCAAACCTACTCACTCAGTTCAAAGCTTTTCTAAAGAGAATTTAAACTTTGGAGTTCTTCAACTAGCAAGGTCCTTGAGCTCAATGAAACTAAAACTGAATGCTAAGTACTGGTTGGATGTTTTGTATAATTGAATAATAATAAATTTAATGCTTGTAGGAAGGAAGTTATAGATTTTTTGACTTCAATATTAAAAAGACTAGTGCCTCTACTCATCTAGACAATAGAGTCAACTTCAGTGAATTTTCACATACAACTTTATAAAGTTCTTATGCACTTATACTTCCAACAATTAAATAATCAAGATGTGATAGATCAAATATATATGCAATCTTAAATTAGTCTATATTGAGCTTTAACTCCTCTGGTAAGGAGACAAATTGGACACAGATACAGAAACAATTTAATATTTCACAATATCTATAATAATCAAAATTATAATGCTAAATGACCATGTCCACTTATCCAACATTTAAAGTGTATACAAAATTCAATAATTATAAAGGATGATTCATCAACAGTTTAATTCTCCATGCCATTTAGAAATAAACAAAGGAATTTTTATTTTATTATTAAAATAAAATAATTGAATTTATATTACAAAGTCATATTAAACTCCTTATCCCTCTGTACAAGTGATATAAAATGCTTCTTCAGAGTATGATTGTTTGAATATTGAATTTGTCTTCTTCTCTCTCCCAAATAAATCTCATATATATAAGCTTGTAAATATCATATATATAAGTGTGTGCTTTAGAGAGTGTGACTTTTCAAATGAAAAGTCATACTTCTTAAATATTATTACACTTTATGATCGCACATTTTCTTTTAAACATAGATTTAGACTATTATTATAACTTGAATAGGATAATATGGATTTACTAAAATATTCATATTAGTCTTCGTATTTTTTCTCATACCTTCGGTGGGCTTTGAAAGGTTGTTTAATATTTGATAACCATTGATGGTAAAAACCCTCCAATGCCCATTCCTTTAAGTTCATCCATGTATAATATATTTATCAATATTTTTTCCAATTAATTCTTTGCAAATGCATCATCAATGGCATTTAGATGACTATGTGGCAAAGATTAATCTGAATAATATTCATCTTACCCTAGCCATATATCATTCTTCATCACCAGCTTCGTGGCTTCCCATATATTTTCATTGCCTCAATGCAGATGATGAGAATAGTATTTTTTTGAACATGAGAAGGATAATCATTGTTGAGGGTGAGCATCTAGACTATGTTTCTTTAGAATAGGGTCTTCCATGCTAACATCTTCATCTCATGTGCCATTCTATGACTTGTATTTGTAAGATTCTTCGTGAGAGTAACCATCTTTAGAAATAATTCACTTGCATTTGGTGGCAAGAAAATGCCATCAATCATCAACAGAGTTTCTTCATTAACAAAAGAAGGCTTTTGAGTGATTATTATATAATCTTGCCTTAGCTTCATCCATACATATCAATATTCATCCTTCTACTTTGATAATCTCTCAAATGTATTATGAAGTTTGTGTATGTTCTTGGCTAAATGTCTTTGATTTTGGAAGAAACTCATACTAAATCCATCTAGAGGGGTAGTGTACATATCTAAGAAGTTTTCTCGCAAAGATGTACCATATAAATAGCTATCAATTAGAGGTTGTGATTGAGTATTTCACAGTTGAAAGTACTTGCACTTGATCTAAGATCAAAACACAGTAATCTCTAGATATTATGTTGATGGCTGGGTGTTGTACTTAGACCCAATAGAGCCATGCATAGTTGATAAACATAGATGGAACATATTTGGGATGTTTGAAGTTACAACCTTGGATCTAGTTTTATATTTCAGATCATAACGACACATTATTAATCATTGAGTGGCTATAGCAATATGACTAAGGCTAAAAAGCATCTAGAATGAATAGTGTAGATCTGAGGTGTATGTTGGTATCAACTTAGGTGGATCTTATAAGGTTAAATATAGTTGTAAGAATTTCTCATAAAGAGTGCATTCTGGAGCATGTATTGGTACTATTGAGCATGTTGAACTAGGCTTTTAATTTCTTATATGTCCCCTTGGACATCATAACTCTTCCATGATGGGATGCATCTTATTTGTTGCTGCTTTGAAGCATACATAAATAATAGATGTCTTTGCACCTTCACAAATGACATCCTTTCTAGTTTCTACTAGTACTTGAGAAGCAGTTTTCTTTAGCACCGATAGTACATATGAGCACATCATTCCTAATGCTTGAGACTGAAATTGTCATAACTTTACAAGGTAAAATCCAAACTCTTCATATTGTGGATTGTTTGTAACATATGAAATATATTCATCAAGTTGTTTTAGCAAAGAACATAAGGTATCAATACTTATAAATTTCTCTCCTAAAGGGTACTCCTCAATGTTGAAGAAGATTGCATCAACATGACCTTTTCTCCTCTTACCTCTTCATTATTTTGGATAATGTTCTTGTGATAAATATTAGGATGAAACTATATGTTGTTTCTATGGTGATTTTTTGGTCACTTATGACTCCTTATTTGATCTCTCATCAATAATTTATTGATGATATAATTTTCACAGGGGAAGGTACAATTATTGAATCCCATAGGTGTAATCCCCTTCTTTGGGGTTTCCTTTGGTTTCAATACATAAAATTAACTTTTAAAATAGTTTTGTATTATTATTTAACACTCCTAGACCTCTTTAGTTATGAATTTATTCTATATTGGAATTCTAAATTAAATCCCTTCCCTAGAGTTATCTAGGAATTACTTTTTTAGTCGAAAAGTTTGATAATTCTATCTAGGCTAGTATGCTTCGAAGAGTTCAGATTATGTTGGTTTCTTGGAAATGGGCTCTTCTCAATAATAAAAGAAAGATTCATATGCAAAAAAAAAAATATTCAAAGAAATTCTCTTTACCTAATGTCCAACTTTTATATTCCTTTAAAATAGATTAAACAATGTGATACCATTGAGAGCTAGTATTTGTGGTAAAAAATTTAAGGACAAAAATGTCTTTTCATGGTGGATTGGGGTATGGTATGTTCTATAAAATAAAAGTTTTATGTAAATGTGAGGGATTCCTTCCTTTAAAACTCAATGCTTCTTTTCAATCTTAATTTTAATATCATGGACTTGACTATAGATTGGGACAGTATCATCAAAGTTAAATACTTATTAAGCATAGATGGTCATAGTTTTATGGTCACCTTAGTTCAAGAAGGATTAAATATTTTGAATAAAATTTCAAAGGAGATCCAAACCTTACATCAAACATGCCTCAATAATAGAGAGAGAATAGGTGAAAAATTGGTCTGTATAGGGATCCTATGATCAATCACACCCCACTAGATTCTTACCATTTTTTTCCTTCCCTTTAAGTCATTTTGAAAATTAATTTGGGTGAGAAGATGAATTATTATATGGACATATCAATTTCTCCTATAACTGGAAGAGAAGACTACTATTTGACTAGTTTAATGTTTCATTATGCAGTATGGATGGGTAGTTACTTCAGGTTATTAAAGCCATGAGATTATATAGAGTGGATCAAAAAGGTGTTTTAATATGTAATAAAAATACTTTAGGGATATTTCTTAAATCCTATAGGGATCATTTAGGTGTTTTAACATGAAATAAAATTATCACCCTCCTCTTTCTTAGGATTGGAATATTTCTAGAAAATGGGGTTTTCTATACTACTTTTTAATCTAAGAAAGTTTTCTATATTTCTAGAAAGTTTGATAATTCTAAATTAAATCCCTTCCCTAGAGTTATCTAGGAATTACTTTTTTAGTCGAAAAGTTTGATAATTCTATCTAGGCTAGTATGCTTCGAAGAGTTCAGATTATGTTGGTTTCTTGGAAATGGGCTCTTCTCAATAATAAAAGAAAGATTCATATGCAAAAAAAAAAAATATTCAAAGAAATTCTCTTTACGTAATGTCCAACTTTTATATTCCTTTAAAATAGATTAAACAATGTGATACCATTGAGAGCTAGTATTTGTGGTAAAAATTTTAAGGACAAAAATGTCTTTTCATGGTGGATTGGGGTATGGTATGTTCTATAAAATAAAAGTTTTATGTAAATGTGAGGGATTCCTTCCTTTAAAACTCAATGCTTCTTTTCAATCTTAATTTTAATATCATGGACTTGACTATAGATTGGGACAGTATCATCAAAGTTAAATACTTATTAATGTTTGACTAGTTTAATGTTTCATTATGCAGTATGGATGGGTAGTTACTTCAGGTTATTAAAGCCATGAGATTATATAGAGTGGATCAAAAAGGTGTTTTAATATGTAATAAAAATACTTTAGGGATATTTCTTAAATCCTATAGGGATCATTTAGGTGTTTTAACATGAAATAAAATTATCACCCTCCTCTTTCTTAGGATTGGAATATTTCTAGAAAATGGGGTTTTCTATACTACTTTTTAAGATATAAATTCTCAAATTTGGAATTTAAAAATAAAGTTAAATTTCCCCCCTTAACCTAGATGGGTAAAATTTAACTTTGATGTGTCTCAATGAGTAACCTAAATCACTTAGGTGAGGGTGGACTCATACATTACATGATGGGAGAGGTCTGAGTGGCCTACTTTGTGAATCTTGTCTCTTAGATGACCTACATGGAATAATTATTTTCTATTTAGAATGTGTTTTTTGGCTAAGCAAAGTGGGTACCAAAATCTCACCATAGAAGGTAAGGCCAAAAATTCCATCACCCTTATTAATGATGGTCACAAGTTTGTTTGGAGATGATGTGTTTTATTAATTCGATTTATTCCCACCCCATCATGTTGGATTATTTTTATTTCCAACAAATTTCACATGAAGACAACCATGTCAATGATAAGATAGTTTTTGAGGGTTAGTTTATATTTGATATTATTTCTTGGTGTTTGTCACTTTCTCTTCCTATGATGCATCACGTGGATATTTATTGAGGTATTTCCAACTTTGATATTAATGGCTCACACACCTATATGTTGGGTTCTCAATCATTCATATTTTAGTGTGATTTAATATTTCTAAAACTATTTGGATTTTTATCCTCTCTTAAATTTGTTTTGTTTTATGGTAGGGTTGTGCTCCTTGCCTTAAATTATTGCAAAGACATCATGGTGATAGGGATTGGAACTATGTAGATCCTAATAACAATGATGAGTATCAGAATTATCCCATGTTTTGGAAGATCACATTTGATGATCATATTGATAAATATTTGGAGGGAACAAGGAAGTTTGTATTGGATGATTAGTGTCTGTAGTCTTAATTGACATTATTTCTATGGTTAATAGGATTTGTATGAAGGGATCCCCGACCCTCTAGAAAATGAAAGGCAACTTGTGATTTCCCTTTTTGTTATCCTCTAGACTTGAATGCTAAATTTTTTAAGGGTTTAGGCTCTATCTTAATTTACCTAATTATAAAATAATCAATAATGGTGATCTATTGAGAAAAAAAAAAAGCTCCAAATTGTGTAGAAGAAATGAAAGATGAGACATATATTAAATAGAAAAATAGAAGAGAGATGAGATTATAAAATTTAACCCTATTCGTAAATAATATAACTACAATAATAACTGTATACAATCATATTATTAACAAGTGTGATGTCATAAATACCATGAGTGGGAAAGGGAGCGGGCCTAGAGTTTTCAAACAAAGGGTTCCCTGTAGACGCAGATGCACTACAGGGGCATCTGAGATTGGAGAGGGAGAAGGGAGTGATGAAGATGAGGATGATGTGAAGCTTGGTGTTGATGGATTTGGGTTGGATCCACCGGTCTTGTTGTCTCAGTGCTCTCTTGTTGTTGGTTAGAAAACATGGGGTCTTCAGATTGCTCGTGTGTGGTGCAATCCAGCTGGGAGTTTTTTCCTTTGGGGTGGAACTACTCTTGGTTGTGGCCTTTTTTTGAGAAAGATATGCAGGGATCGGGGTCGAGTATTCGGTACCTTTCCTACTAGTGACAATGTTGACGGGTTCCTTCTGGGTGTCGCTCCTTGCTGGGGACAACTTTCATTTGAGGGTTGTTGTCTAGTTTTTGAGAAAGCTGGCTTTGGCCTTCTATGTTTTTGGGGTAAGAGGTGTTCCCCTAGATGCATAGCTGGTTGTGATGGTAACATGGGAAAAGGTGGGAGCTTGGGGTTCTAAGGCTTGGTCCAAGGCTCTCATTCTCTTTGGCTCATCTTACCTTGGAATGAATTTTTTTGGATCAAGGCTTTTAGATCCTTTGTCTTCCCAAGTGTTGGTGTGGAGATTTACTATCTGCATGACTCTCCTTCCTATTATGCTAGTAATGGCTGGGTTGGAAGGGTTCCTCTCCCTCTACATTTGCTAGATATCAGGATGGGTTGCTACTGCTAGGGAAATCTTAGGTTGTGGAGGCTTATGTGGCTGGCTTCTCTTGGACACTACCAGTTTCATGCATTAGGCTCTTGTGTCCTAATGTTGGTTAACCATTCTTGGGTTCCACCACTAGTGGGTGGTTGGTTCTTGAGTGGGAGGGCTATTCTTTGTCCTCTCACTATGAACAAAATGTGGTTACAGAGGTGGTGGGCTTGGTTTTTTGTCTCTGCTCTGTCTCATAGGGCTTCTATTGAGGTGGAGATATTTTGCGAGTTGCTGGGGGTGGAGGTGACTCCTAGTGTGGGAGACATTGTCAAGGCTTCTACTATTGATAGGTTGGAGGGTTGGTGGTTCCACCTTCCTAACCTTGATATTTGAACCATTGGTGGGGGGACTCCCCTTTGTCCTCTCATTATGAGAAAAATGTTGTTACAGTGGTGGTGGGCTTGGACTCTTGTCTCTGCTCCTTCTTGTATGGCTTCTATGGAGGTGAAGCTATCTCCTATTGAGGTGGAGATCTAGTGTGAGTTGCGGGAGACTCCTAGTGAGGGGGACAATTTCTTCATTGTTGCTGCTGATAGGTGGGGGGGTTAGTGTTTCCATCTTCCCAACTTTGTTGTTTTGATCTTCCATTGCCCTGCTTCTACTGTGGGGGACCCTTTCACTATTTAGGTGGGAAAGGAGACTTCTGTGAGTTGGAATATCTTTGAAGGTGTTGGCCTAATAAATGGGCCAAGATGGGTCCATATCTCTGGTTTAGAGAAGAAAAGGTAGGCAGCTTCCTGCCTTGTTTTGTTGTTCTTGTGCTGATGTTGAAAGGACCTCCTACTTTCTAGTCCTAGTTGTCCTCTGTTTGGAGGTACGCTAGAAGTTTTAAAGGGCACTTCCAAACCATTGGCTTTTGTGATTGGATGAATGCTGGATGTTTTAAAGGGCTCATCCAAGTCATTGGTTCTTGTTTTCGGTTTTGTTCCATAGCTGTTTGGGGGCTTGTCCCAAGGTGTGTTATTCTCTAACCTCTGTCATTGATGGAGGTAAGTTAATATTGTAGATCCTTGATGATCTTGGATTTGGCACTTGAGACTATTAATCATGTTTAGCAGTATAGTGCGAGTTGTTTGTACCATGGGCCAACACCCTCTTGCTACTTAACTTAATAAAAAACAAGTGTGATGTCATGGGTTGTATTTGTTGTAAGCTATAATAGTTTAGAATAGTATATTAAATTTAATAGTTAATAATTATGAAAGAATTAATAATTTTAAAAGAATTAATTAAAAAATATATATTCAGTTTATGATTTATAAAAATTATCATTTATGTAGGCAAAAACCTACAACACTATGGTAAGTTGTGAGCCTCTCATGTGGGACATCTTGGGTTCAAACCTACCTTTGCTAACATATAATAATAATTAATTCAAACAAATAATAGTAATTAATCTAGACTTTGGTCGTTTATTGATCAAAATTTAAATAATAATAACTTATATTATTTTATTAAGTTAAAGTGATAAGAAAAAACATTAGAAGAATATTCTTAAAAGAGTTTAAACATATTCTAGAGTTGAAGATTATGATAATTTATTATTACATTATTATTAATATTAAAATATTTAATTGATAAAAAATTAATCTAATTAGAAATGTATCTATATAGTATAAACTGTTGAACTAACTTCACACTTTTTGAAATAAGAAATTAATATAAAAAAATATTATTGAATAGAATTTTTATTTTATTATAATTTATGTAGATTTAAATTGTAAAAAATAATTTTACCTCATTTTATTAATTAAATAGTAAAATTCAAGTATTTATAACTACAAAGAATCATAAGTTTCTTCATTTGCAACATTTTCAAATATAAAATCTGATCTAATTTTTACTTCATTCTTGTGAGAGCGAGTAATAACTATTTTGTGTCTCTTTTTTTTGTATAGATCTTCCTTGTTTGTTCTTTTGGTGTCATTCTCTAAATATTTGGTGGTGCATTTGAAAAGGAAAGACTTGAGAATTGTACTCATTTTAGTAAAAAATGTAAAAATAAATTTGAATAAAGTCAAATACAAATTATATAATTTAATTTTTCTAAGATCTTGCAAATCATTTTTAATTTAAAGATTGTTAGTATGTTTATTTAATATTAATCTTCATTTTAAAATTATGTAAATTTAAGAATTTATTTTTTCTTATAAATCAAGGTATTGATTGACATAATAAAAGATGTTTATCATAATAAAAGAAAATAATTTAGTAGGCATAAAAAATATTGATTACTATAAAAAAATTGAAGTAATTGATAGTAGCCAACAAGACGGGGGTTGACCCTGAAGTACAAAAAGGCTAAATAAACAACCCAAGGTAACCTCCCAGTCAACTAACCAATACCAACTTTAAACTTCAAAAAATAATATATGTTCATAGTCAACTTAATGGTACTAACAGTCTTTAAACTAATATGGATAATAGACAGTAAAATAAAATAGCAGCCCTTACAAAAATTGTTGTTATAAGTCCTTTTAAATGACATAAACATAAAGACCCCATGGGGTACCAAGTTCATAGGCGTAATCATAAACATATCAAAAAAAATAAAAGACACAAGGCTAGCTGCCCTTTTCAAGCTTGTGGTTGTCCTCCTTCTCAGGCACATCCTTGTCCTCATCCTCACCTTCCACTTTAATCAGTTTGTCCAAGATGGTCTTTAACCAATCCTCAACCAGGAACCCATAGATGGATTGAGTGGTCTTAGTGACTTTTCCTAGGTCCTTCTCCTCTTTTTTTTCCTATAGAAAATAAAGTGTGGTGGTCGTGGAGTGCATGACCTTGGTGGAAAACTATACCAAGGTATTAAACCTCTAGTAGATAGCATTTTAGTTGTCGCCCAAGTCCCTCATGGAACTCTCTAGCCTTTCCAGTCTCACCTTGCTATGGCTATGCTTGCCCTTCTTCCCAGCACCGTTGGGGGTTTCTTTTCTCGAGGAGGTAATATCATTCCCCCCCACTCCTAGCCAAAGTAGCCTTGGGAGTGTTAGAGATATGGGAGAGAATTATCTACTTGGGGTAGATTTTTTATTATGAGGCATTCTCTTCCTTTTAGTAGGATTGGCATCAATTTTGGAGGAGTCAGAGTTCAAGTCATGCATGGGGGGGACTTAAATTTTTCCATCTTGAGGTTTTTGCTAGACCTCCTAGCACTTTTCTTACCCTCCCTAGTGTGCGAATCCAAGTGAAACGGGCTTATTTTAACCTTTGAGTTCATTTTGACATCAAGGGAAGGGATTTTCTTGAACTTCTTATGGCTAGGGCCATGGCCACAGTGAAGGGAGACTTGGGAGGTAATAGAGGAAAAGGGTTTAATCAAAAATGGTGGATTCAAGGCAAGATGCTTGGTATAAAGTTTATTCATTAGCCCCTAGTGAATAAAGTAGAAGGTTTTCCTCTCCTCATGTTTCCTCCTTTCGTTAAGAATACCATCCTCTGGAAAGTGCAATAATAGAAATAGGAAGGAGATGTGGTCCAAATTGATAAAATGATTTAGAATGGGAAAATGGTAGTAGTATAGTGCCTAGAAATAGTCCTCCAAGGTGATGTACCACATGATAGCATACGAGATGATATTTCAAGGCTTAGAAAGGGTAGCCTGAGAAAATTAACCATGCAATCTCTCTAGTTGTTCCTTGCCTTTAAAGAATTTTTGCAAGATAGCTTCCTCATTGACCTTTTCTTGCCTCTAATAGTTCTTTCCTTCCATAAAAAATTCACCATCCCTCACAATGGTTTCTTCTGAAATATCGAAGTTCATGCCATTCATAGTCACCTTCCTATCCTTCCAATTCTAGAAGAACTGCATCGATATAACCTCATCATGCTTCACCATACCCTCCATATACTATTAAAGGTTGTCTTCCTACAAGTACATCATCACCACCTCACTACTATGAATTCTATCTTCCACACCCACTGGTTCAATTCAATCACTATTACCCATACTATCACCCATATCAACCACTAATTCATTAGACGACATAGCCTTGTTTCAAGTTCTAAAATTGCTAGATATAAATTGAAAAACCTCAAAAAATAAAATAAAAGGCATTTTATGACCATCATAAGCCTTCAATGTTTCCAAAAAAACAAAAAACCACTCTTCACAGCACATGTGAGTGTTCTCTTTCCTTTCGTAAATTATCGTTGGCAACTATATCATGTACAAGAATTCATTAACTTGTCATTTTGATCATTACTAGATCACTCACTACATCTCATCAAATTTTCCCTCTGCATCCTTATATGACAGTAACTAATATTCACAGCAACCGAAATCATAATGCAAATTAGTAAACAATTATGCCAAAAAGTCCCTTTATGAGGCATCTTTTTCATATGCCCACGTGGAGAAAAGAAGGCCTACAACCCATTTTGGTTATTCATATGGTATTAATGAAGGTATGCTCCATTTCCATCACAACTTGAGTTGATGATGAAAACATTTTGACGTCATCCCATTCCGCAACTTGGCATGTGACACCGTGGCAAATTTTAGCCAGCCCATCCACCATGCTATTTCCCTCATAATATATATGGGAAATGTGGATCTCTTGGAAATCTTCTATCAACCTTTAGATTTCCTTGATTATAACATTAATCAACCAGTTGATTATGCCTTCTCCCTTAGAAACCTTAATTATTAACATTGAGTCTCCCTCAATAGCCAGCTTATTGACACCCCAAGCTCCCACAATTCCAATCCCTCAAAGAAGCACCAATGCTTCAGCTTCATTATTAGAGCCCCCTCCATATTTCCTATGTAGGTAAAAACCATATTTCCCATACTCTTGTGAAGAATACCTCTTGCAGAAGTGCTACCCAGCATAGCCAAACCATCAAAGTTTAACTTGAACCAGGAGTCAAGGGGGTGCCACACCATCTTCTTTCTAGCCAAAAATCAAATTTTCTACTTGAGCCACATTTTATCCAACACTCCAAGCCAAAGTCCATTTCATATAAATCTCACCTAGGGGTTCGAGGGGAGGGCTTCTACTGCCAAACCTTGCTACATTCTTTTAGAAGCCTGATGGTGATCTAGGCCACCCCCAGCTGGTATTGGCTTGGTCCCTAAAAATCTTGTTGTTCCTCTCCTTCTAGGTATTCCATGAAATATATGGGGGAAGAATTGCCATAATTTTTTGAGTTATGGGTGGTCAATAGGGTCGTCCCAATGAGAGAATTGTTTCAAATCTCTATCCAGGCACCAGTGAACCTCCCATAAAGCAAGAACATCCTTCCAAACCTCTATGGCAAAGGGGTAGTGAATGAGAATGTGAGTAATAGATTCAGCTTCATGGAGACATAAAATATAGCAATTAATGAGTTGACACCCTCTACACTGGAGGATTGACCCATGCAAGGTCATCCACCAAAAGAAGTTTATCTTGTGTAGGATCCAAGGGTGCCAAACTTTGGGCTAATTATCTTTCTAATTTTCCCCCCTCCCCCCGCTCAAGTCACAGAGGTAAGAAAACTTAATTGTAAACTCCTCCAAAGGTGTGAGTTTCCAAACTAATGAATCCTATAGTTGTGTAGAAGGTCCTGCAACTCACAAGCAAGGCCCAACTCCATGGGCTCAAGGTTCTGGAAGGTAATCCATTGTTTGTTAGGGGTGATAAAGTTTTGGTTCTAGGGGCCATACAATTTAGTACAACCCTCTCGTAGAGGTAAAACTTAGTTTGCATGAGGTAGTTCTCATGAATCTATTGATCCTCCCAGAAGTCAATAGAATTACCATTCCCTAAAATCCAATGACACCCTTTTCTTAGGATCTTTCAGGTATTAACAACACTGTTCTAGATTTTGGACCCCTAGGGGAGAGTTTGAGCCCAAGGGAATTGTTGAAGAGAAAAACCTCCAAGATATTTAGTCGATATTATGTTACACCAACTTCCTTGGTAGTTCACTAAAATTTTGGTTAAGATATCCCTAGATTCAAGTGGCCAATTCTTCTTAAGTTCAATCCTCCAAGAGCTTTCGGGTGGAAAACTTTCTCCCAGCTCACCAAGCTCATTTTGGTATTCTCTTCAGTACCAAACCATAAGAAATTTTATTTTATTTTCTCAAGAATATCTCTGAATCTAGTAGGGATTTTGAAGATGGATAGGAAATATAGTAGGATACCTTGTAGAGAGGTAGAGAGAAGCTGGAGTTTTCTAGCATTACTCAAAAAAATTCCCTTCCATCCTACCAACTTCCGTTGAAAGTGTTCAACTAGACCATTCCAATATTGGTTGGGGACTTCCTTTATGTAATCAATAGGCCAAGATAAGTGTTAGGGAGGGATTTTTCTTGGCAGCCAAGAATATTAGTCACCTATTCTCTCAAACTAGCAATGGTGTTCAAGAAATGGACTTTTCTTTTCTAATAATTAATGCATTGACCAGATATCAACACATAGTGGTTTAGAGTGTCCTTTCATTCTCTAGCTTCATGAATAGATGAAATGTTGAATAAGAAAGTGTCATCCACAAATGGTTGGATAACATGTGGAATGCACTAAGAGGTAGCTTTAATGCTCTTAATTCTACCAGAGTTAGTTAAAGAAACTAAATTTCTACTTAAAACTATTTCCTAGGAGGAGGAAAAGAAGTTTCTAGGGGTTCCATTAACAAGCATCGAGAAAGTAATACAGATTATAAAAACAAATAATTGATTACGACTCAAAAAAATTCAAATAATAAATTTTAGTTTTAGTGATGTTATTATCTTAGATTTTAGACTCTTCCAATCAAAACTCCTTTGTAATCTTTAGTATCTTTCTAATTAAATATATTTCTAACAAAAATAAATTAAGATAATTCAATTAAATACATAAAATAAAGAAGTCACTTAAAAATGTATTCTCTAATAGAATGAGATATTTTAAAAAGCTTTCTAAATCATATTTTTGTTAAAGTCGTTAATGTTTTTACCATAATATTAATCTTATTTATAAAGTAAATATTTCTAAAATATATTTGATCTCTTTCAAATTCTCATATATTCATGCTTCCAAAAATATTCCCACACAATAGGGGTATGCTTCTTGGAAATCCACCCTTATAAAACCTCAAATGTGTGAGCCAATAGAATTGAAATTAAATAGTTTTATGGATTTTGTAAATTAAAAATCTACCATATATAGATTAGAAAACATAGAAGTCTAAATCTAAAATAAAAATACTTAGATATGAATGGCTGAAGTAAGAAAGATTAATCATTATTTAAATAGTAGAAGGGATTGCAACACTAAATACAACAAGTAATTAATAAAAAGGTATAAAAGACTACTGTGATGTGATGTGATGGACATTATAATTGTAGGAAAAATATTTTCTAAGTAACAATACACATTAATATATAACAACATTTTCATCTCACCTAAAATTAGGATAATAAATCACAATATTGTAGAATGATTATAGTTTAATACACTTGTAGCAATATTCATTTTTCATTTATATGTCTTCTCCAAACCATGTTTCTTTCTAGATTATTTAACAACTCTATTTTGCAGTCTCTTTTTTTGTTCCAAAATGATGAAAGGGATGGATATTGCTGCTTCCTGCGAGCTTTGCCACAAACAACATCAAGTTATTCTACTGAAGAATTTTCACATTTGGATTCTGCTAAGCCCTGATGAAGGTGTTTTTCCCAATGATGTTAGTGATGCGGTGCTTGACCTGATGTTTATAGTTCACTCTCCAAGTGTTAGACAAGCTATCCAACATGTAATTAGTGAAGAAATACTGACTTCTATAGTGTCCCATTTCGTTTATTTGTCACACCTTGCCTCCATTTTCTTTTCCAATGCAATGGACCTTATGCAATCTCCCATGCTGCTTTATTCGCTGGCTCAAAAGGTAATTCAAGGTATTTTTCTTACTAATAAAAAACTATATATTGATATGCAACATTATGATCTCTAGAGTGGTGTGGCCTTGGTTGGAGGCTTGTTTTCTCATTCTTAGTTATTGATCAAGCATAAATGTTTCATTCTATTTGAAGCTATAAAGAAATCGATAGACAATTGCAGTTCCTTCCACATGAAAAATGCTTTGCAAGGTGTCTCTCGTGCCCTAGGTTTTCAACTTGAAGAGAGAATCAAGAAGGTGGGATATGCTCTCATAGATCTACAAAGAGTCTCAAATTTGATTCATCCTCTAGGGCTAAGTTTGGGAAATGTGAACCTTCAGCTTGATGAAAGGAATGCTTGGAATTCAGTTTTTGAATCAGTTATCTCTTCACACACGATTTCTCATGCTGGCTCGGGTTGGTCTCCTAACTTATCTGAGGTGACATGCTCTGGTTGGGGACTTGAGAGCAATTTTAGTGGGGGCTCGAATGCTATAGTTGTCAATCCAATTTGTGGGCAAGGTGCTTCAGTGTGTGATAGTAAATTTTCTTGGGAGGGTTTTCCTAAAATAAGTGGCAAGTTTTTTGTGGTTATGATGATATGGAAGACTGAATAAGGATCTAAACTTGATTTTTTGGGTATGATTTCAAGTTTTGGCTTCTTGATGGATTAAATGTTATAAAAAAATTTGAATGTGTTGATAATCAGTTTTTGGTAGCTAATAGAGTATCATCAGGTGGTAGTTGATACACCTTATTTTAATCATGTTTTTTCAATAGTTTCAAAAAATTATGTAAAAAATATGTATATATAAGGGACAATGCTAGGTTTTCTTCATTGATTCTTTCCTAGTTGACCTTTTTGAATCAGATTAATAAAATATTACAATGGCTTGCCACTTTTTTCCTTAAAAAAATATTCATTTTTCTTCGGCATATGGCCATGTATGTCATAGACATTACTTTGATGATTTTATTAACATATGCAAATAGTTCTAACATATTTGTTTCTTTTAAATAATTTTAACACATTTCTTTTCAAATGATTATTGAAGATTATGATAACATTATAAATCGAATAATCATTTCAATTATTTCCATTTTTTTATTACAACTATTTGGCAAATAAAATAGTTTTTGATGAGGGGTTTATATATGTAAAAAATTGAACATTCCATCAAGAGTAAGGAACTCATATGTATGCATTACCTAAATCCCAACATCAACATTTGATATAGATTCTAATTTAACCATGATTTTTTAGATATCAAAATAATTATTTGATGGGTGTTTTATATTTAAAAATTGAACTATTTCCATGAAGAACCAAAAACTCATAGATATGCATTGCCATGCACAATAGCAACCTAATTTCATATGAAGCAAGTACTTGCCTTTAGCTTTTATATAAATTTAATACAATTTATAAAATATTTTAATTAATAAAAATGTTAGATAATTATAATTTTCTATAATGATATTAATTATAATTGAAATTGAAATTTTATTTGTAAATATAATTATTAATATATATGTTCTATTGTATATATGTCATTTTATGTTATATTAGAAATATTTTTATAATACTAATATATAATAGTATATCTTAAGCTATTATATAATATACAAAAGATGTATTTTTAGTATTTTTAATTGAATGAAAATTATTATATTATAAAAATATATAATATTAGAATATAAAAGAATTAAACCAAATCATTTACATTAAAAATATTAAACATTAATGAGTCATATTGACCTTAATAAAAGAAAACTCTTAAAAATCATTAGTTTTACAATCCACTCGACCAATATAAGAGCTAAATGAATTCAACCAATCATATCTTAGAAAAATAATTTCTTAAAATTATAATGTTAGCAATCATGCATCTATGCTATGCAACATATTAGTTTGAGAAAAAAAAAATCAATTAATTTTCAACTCGTAGAAACCAAAAAATAATAATCACTAATTAAAGCATAAAATCTAAAAAGTATCACAATAGTACTTAGCCTAGTAGCAAGAACTAACAAGTGCCACATAGTGACCTGTATTTGTGATAATTGTTATATTTTAATTAGGTAGAATAGTACATAATTTTAGTAAAGATTTTATTTAAATAATTTTTTTTGATGGGTAAGAGGTTAAACCATTTTGTTTTAGGCTTTTGCCTATTTTTTTTTAATAATTATTATAAAAACTGAATTAGTTATTAATATTTTGTAAATTTTTATTATATTTTGAAACTAAGAAAATTTTTAAGCAAATAACTTACTTTAAGATTAAATAAGGTAACATAATAACCATAACATTTTTTTAAAAAAAAATTATAGTCTAACATTATAAACAAACAAATGGAAATTGAGTAGATATTGATTAATTCATGTTAATCTTAGTTTTTGTTTCAATATTTTTAACATCCTAAAACTACATGTAGTGTTTTTGAAAATTCATTCACTCAAATATTTTAGTCAATTAGATTGAAATTAAATAATTTTTCCAAATTTAGAAATTAAAAAATGTACATGTATACTTTGCAAGAATCAAAATTAAAAATAAAATATAAAAAATACTGGTTGAAATAAATATTATTAACCACTAGTTTAGCACAGGTGATTGCAATAGTATCGCCTAGGATAAATAAAATAACAAAATTTGAATTAAATTTCACTAATAACCCAAGACCATTACAAATACCAATGAAAATACAATTAAGTACAAAAATTATTAATGAGATAAAATAGTTGTTAAATTTCACTAATAAACAATTGTTTACACATAAATATTCAAATATAATAATATGGAAGAATAGGTATTCAATTACAATCATATAAAAGTATTTAATTTTGGTATAGTTTTTCTTACCAAAGGTGCTTCATATTTTCGTCTTTTGAGGAGTCAATGCCATACTTTTCTCAAAATTTTCTACTGATTTTTGACTTACTTTTCCATTCACCTTATGTGATTGAAAGTTCAAAGCTTTTCAACTATAATTATGAGCTGATTTGAATTTTGAAACATATTGAAAATACAAAATATCGTGTCATTTTCAATGCCGGTGGGTAACTTTGAAGAAATGTGGACGCGCGATTAAATCGGGAAAAATGGAGATACTTATCATGATCATACCAAGAAAAATGTAGATATATGTTTGAAATTCGGGCATTTAATATCTTTCCGGTGATATGAGGAAAACAATAGCCATGAAGAACACGCTTCTCATTTTTAGGTAATGTCTTGTCGGCGTTGTTTATGCAGGGCTAAAATGTACTTTTATTAATTAATTAAAAATTTACGAATAAATTTTTTATAAATTTTAATTTATTAAAATTAAAATAAATTGATTAAGAGTATTTTGGTCCTTTTATAGCTAAAATCTGTCTTGTGTACACTGGATCATTTCCATGTAATATTGGATCATCAAAAGTATCTTTAATTTAATAACTAAATTAGAAAAAGCTTAGATATATAAGAAGCTTTAATTTTATTGTTAAATATAGAAAAAAAAATCTTGTCATATTTTGTCTTGTCACATATCCTTTGATATTAGGGCAAACAAAGAGTTCACTATTAGTTAAGGTAATTTCTAATTTTTAAGTACTTTTAATCAACTCAATCATTATGTATGGGTATTATAAATGTTATAACAAGAAGTTAGTTTGAAGTGTATTTATTAGTTTGAAGTGTATTTAATTCATAAATTTCATTAGTGTAGAGAATGCTAAAATGCAAGATTCTCACAATCTTCCCTCTTGGTCAAGAACATCAAAAAAATTAATGATGATGAAATGGATAGTTTTTAAGCCCATATGCTACCCTCGCCTCTATATATTCATCTCAACTCACCTTTAGCGATGGATTTTTTTGGTATCTAAACAAATGGGAATCATATATATTATATAAACAAGGTCTATAGGGGCACTAGATTCTTTCAATGCCTATTCAGCTAGAAAAGTCAATTTTAATGCCTCTTTAGTTTTAAGCATTGACTAGCTAACACATATAGTCTTGGTATGTTTCTTATAGAATGATTTTCATCAAGCATATTTTCTTCCAAGTAACTCCTTCATTTCCTATACAAGCTCTATTGATAACCTTTCAAAAGATAAAACACATTTTTCTTGATATAAAATTTTAATACCACATGCATTTAACTATTTGATTGAACGACATAGATGTTCACAAATTTTAAAGCTTGAAATTGAAAAAACTAGATGATCATGTCACCTATGAAATTCATTTGACAACTATGAGATCCTTATTTACGTTTATATGTTACATCCAATAGACTAAGATAATCAACCAATTTTGAGAGTGAATACTATGAATTATGTCATAAGCCCTAATTAGTGTGTATAATATAAATATATTTTAAAAATACATACACTCTATTAAATACCTTGTTACTATTATTGATTAATAAATATGATATTAAACATTAAATGTTAATCAAGGTGTTAATTCATATTAATCTACAAATATTAAATAATAATAAATAATATTACTTATCATTGTTAAATTAACTATATTATAATATTATATAATCATACTACATCTATTACAAATCAATGAATATTAAAATACTAAATGAAATGTATAAATTTTATATAATATTAAATATTTCCATATATAATAAAATAATATTAAATAAAATTAGATATTGTCATAATATCAATTAATGTGGTCATGTAAAGCAAGGTGGGCCTTTTAATCTAAGGACATAACCTTTAAATTGAAGCTTAATAATTTTCAACACATCGAGAAATGGGGGATATCGGAGTACATTATTTTAAAAAAATAGAAAAATAATTGAAAGAGATTATTGAGAATCCTAGAACAGCATAGGCAAGAGCCTCCAACAAAAAGCTAAATTGTGAGCCTTCTATGTAGGAGGTCTTGGGTTAGAATCTACTCAAGATTAATAGTTAATAATAATATTTAATCACAACATATTATATTAATAATGAATCTTGGCTTCAGCCTCTTAAATGGTAGTATCTCCATTAGATTTAAAATTTATTGAAGGTCTTTAAATCTTAATAGCATATACATTATCCATTTATACATGTGTGGCTAAAGTGATAAGATTAAAATAATGTTGTCATAGTAACAATCTACTCTTATGGGATGCACAACCTTTTAAGGATCATCAACCATATTAATCTCTCCATAGCCTAATGTGGAAAATGATACAAAGTGTCGAATTTTTGGGATACACTAGGTCCGTAGTTGATGTTTGACCAACATTGAAAAAGAAGAAGTTGCAATGCAATGTTTAAGGATTCCTATTAGCTTCCATCCAAGTCATGACAAAGCTTATTTATGGATTCAATATCAAATTCATCACCTTCTTTGGCTACGAGTGTTTCTTCTTTTTTCCCTTCATATTTATTTTTGGCAGAGTTAATACCAAGCCACCTACAATATTATCAAAAAATTCCAAACCATCGTGTGGATGTTATAGATTCTAATTAAAAAGAATAGAATTTATATTGTTGCAATTTTTTTTTTTGCTACAAACATACATCTGTTTGACAAGTTCGATGACATATTTGGCATGGGAATTGCTAAGCTTGAGAGGGTTATTGTATTTTAGGATTTTCTGGGGATTGAGCATAGCATTTGGAGTCTTTTATGACACAAACAAAATAGAAGAAATAATGAAGAACACCTAATGTAACAAATAATGAAAAAACTCTCACACAATCTTCCCCAGAAATCATTTCAATATTCATGGATTGTGGAAATCTGTTTGCTTTGACCTAATGTAACATTATAAAATAAGAAAGAATGTTGAAGATGACCCCATACTTAGAAAAAATATTTATTATAAAATATTTAATAACAAGAGAAAAATTCATACACATTGAAAATGGCAAGTAAGGAGATCATATGGAAAAAAAATATAATTACAAGCTAATGGTAACATAAAATTGCAAGTCACTAAAATATATAGCTCATAAAAATGAAGATAACAAAATGAAATTCCCAAAGAAATTGGCTGCAAAAGCATAGCAAAAAGCACGACGAGAAATTAATTTAGCTAAAGATTAGAAAAGAAGAGTAATATATTAGGTAAGAAACAAAAAATTAAAAAAGGTGTCCTTAAGAAGGAAAAGAGATTATAAAGGATGTCCTTTAATACATTGCATCATTAGAATTGGATCAAGTAAAGGTAAGCATCTTATATTCCTTTTAATTAAACTTTTCCATGTTTTGAAATATTTTTAGATGATATGACTAAAAGTATATATAGTTTTCATTTTGAAATTAGTAATCATATTTTATGATTTAAGATAATGGGAGTGTAATTTTATTAATCATTTAGTTTAAGTTTTATTTATTATATCTTAATTATAGAGATAATGTTTGCAATGAAAAAATAATCATTTAATTTCATAAATTAAAGATGAACATTATATCAAGAAATAATATACAAACAAACTGATTATAATATGATGTGTCAAGTTTAGGATTATGATTGTACAATAATCTTCAGAAGTTCATAATTGATAGACATAATCAAGTAATGATATGAAATTTAAGACTAATGGAGTTCTACTTGAAATCTTTCTAATGCTTGCATGAGATTGGGATTTTGTTGAAGGAGCACCAAAAAGTAATTCAGTCACAAGTTGGTAGTGTCCCAAAGTAGGGAGATCACTTGTAGACTATTTTCTATCTTGCTCGTGCTAATTAACTACAAAAGTGAATCAAATTATGAGAGGATGACATTACTCATATTCCTTGTGCTTGAATTCATTATGGATAGGGAGTTTGTACAGAGGAAAGAGTAATTTGGTTACACCTAGGCAATCAAGTCCCAATATGGGTGAGAGCCATAAGGGAGCCTTGGGTAGATTTTTTTTTTCCTCAAGAAATGGTAATTCTACCATTCATAATGTAATTAAACACAAGGAGAAAGATAAATGACAATAAAAAGAAATATGATCATTTAAAAAGAACAATAAGAAAAATGGCAAGGATAATAAAGAAAAAAGATGAGTGTTTAAACAAAATAAGAGTTTTGAAAGATGTGTACTTTTTAAGTGCATAATAGATATGAATTTTGCATAAGGGGAGAAGTAATTTGATTACATTATGGAAAAGGAATCCCAATATGGATGTAAATCTAAGGGAGTCACATGTAGATTGTTTTCAAACTCAAGAAGTAGTAATTCTACCATCAATTACATAATTAGTGGGTAGGGAGTTTGCACGGGGGAGAAGTAATCAGATCACATTGGGGCAAGAGAGTCCCAATATGTATGTAAATCTGAGGGAGTCCCAAGTAGATCATTTCCAAACTTGAGAAACAGTAACTCTACCATCCATAACATAATTAGTAGGTTGGATTTTTGTACATAGAGAGGATTAGTTTGATCAAGCTGGGGCAAGAGAATCCCAATATGGATGTAAATATGAGAGAGTCCCAAGTAGATCATTTCCATACTTGAGCAACAACAATTCTACCATCCACTACAGAGTTAGCCACACAAGAGAAATTCTTCATTCAAGGGAGAAATGTGAGGAAACCATATTGTGGTACTAGCTAAGAGAAAGTTGCTAAAATATTCATTTTCAAGAAATTTGATTTCCAATTTGGAGGAAGGAGCATGACATTTACTATCAAAATTGCTAAAACATTTCTTTAACCTTTACTTATTTCAAAATATGAAAAGTCATCTAATAAGTTTTAACATGTATACTATGTGTCTATAGCATGTATTCATGCATTAATGTATTCTTTGTGTCTTAATTCACTCATGTTTCTACATCATGTTTGCATCATGTCTTCATGCATTAATGTGTCTACTTTGTGTCTTCATTCATAATCCATCATATAGTGATATATCTACTTTGCAAGTGTTTCAATACATATGCAATGAAAAGAATGATTGTGAGTTGTAAACCAATTAGAATCACATCAATTGCTCAAGGAAGAGCAAATTTGAGAGGGGTGGACTTGTCATGAGCCCTAATTAGTGTGTATAATATAAATATATTTTAAAAATACATACACTCTAGTTAAATACCTAATTACTATTATTGATTAATAAATAGGATATTAAGCATTACATATTAATCAATGTAATAATTCATGTTAATATCAAAATATTAAATAATAATAAATAATTAAATAACTTGTTATTGTTAAAATTTATAATATTATAATATTATCTAATCATAGTACATCTATTAAAAATTAATAAATACTAGAATACTAAATGAGATGTATAAACTTTATATAATATTCAATATTCTCATATACGATAATAAAATATTAAATAAAATTAGATGAAATTAGACATTTTCATAATATGAATTAATGTGGCCATGTAAAGTAAAGTGTCTTTTAATCTAAGGACATAACCTTTCAAAAAAAAAGATATATAATTTTCAACACACCAAGAAATGGGCGATAATAGAGTACATTATTTAAAAAATTAGAAAAATGAATTGAAAGAGATGGTTGAGAGTTTTAGTTTGTCACAATTTCACAATCTCTACATGAGATCATATCCTTACAATATATTTATTAGTTATCACATCTATTTTAAAAACCATGCCTCTTTTTATTCCTCTTAAATTCATTGACAATCTTCTTTGACCATTTCCTCCTAGCCTTCATTAGCCTACATAGAATCAATTGGAAATTGATCATTAGCTTGCCAATTTTAACAAGATAAAACTTAGCATGGTCCATATTATTAATGCCCCATTCAATAAACCTCATACAAATATGTGTATTATATCAAGCTATTGAACCTCTCAACATCTCCATTTGAAGTAACCCAAGATATTCCTCACTTTATTGCACCACCACTAGCCATTTGAATTACCTTGAGAATGTGTTGTAAAGATACAGATAACCATATTGAGTTATTAATTTATCCCATTGAAAGCTTGCAACTCAATTCCTCTAAGTGCACCTTAACCTTGTGAGGATGTGAGGCAACAATCCTTGACACATTTTTGAGTTTCACGCACTACCAGGCCGTAGACCTACTCACTTATTAATTGTGTGATGGTGTGATATGAAACCCATGATTTCCTTAAGCCTCGCATGTGAGTGTCTCATGTAACAATGTTAAATTAGACAACAACAAAAAAAACTATTTGTTTCTTGATTGTAGTGCTTTTATTTATTAATCCCTTCCTCTTTTTTCTTTATGCACATAATAACACAACACATAAAATCATATATGAAATGAATTTTGAAGTAGTTCAATAGGTATTATTTTTGGTAAAATCTATCAAGTGAAAGGTCTTAAAAATTAAATATTGAATCCTTGTCTAAATTAAATTCTACATCAAACATGACTTCTATAAATGTGAATATTTGGATTGTCAACACAAAAAACTTGCACTTTATCTCATTTTCACCTCTCTCTCTCTCTCTCTCTCTCTCTCTCTCTCTCTCTCTCTCTCTCTCTCTCTCTCTCTCACTTCTACACATGCACTCCTTTACTCTCTTTCTCTATTGCTTTTTTCATCAACCTTCCCCTTCTCTCTGCTCTCTCTTTTCCTATAGACATCTACATCTACTTATCTATATATTTTTTCACATATTTTCGTCTCTATCTTCTTTTTTTCCCTTGCCACATTATTCACATACTTCTTTCTTACCCTACTTTACTTATTTCTTTAAAACCTCTCCTATATCATTGTTTCTTTATTTTTATATTAGTATCCGTATCTATTTTTGTCAAACCAAACTAGTCCCACCCTTCCTATTTCCCAAGTCCCTCTCTCTTTCCCCCTTTTTTACCAATTTATGTACCTTTCTTGATAGTTTGTTTTTCTTTATCTAAATTTACACATCCATCTCTTTTTTTTGTATGGCCCCATATTAACCCCATACTTACCTTTTTCAAAACCATTCTCTCTCCTCACTCTTTATTTATTTCTCTGCCTCTTATATTGCTTTGTTTCTTTTTACCTATTTCCCCAACTGTCTCTATTTCTCTCTTGACACATCAACCCATTGTTCCTCATTTTTTATGTCCTCTCTTACCCCTCTTTACATATTTTTGTACATCTCAAATATTGTTATTTACCTCTTCATGTTTCCATATGTATCTATGTTTCTCTCTCACAACATCAACACCACTATTCCTCTTTCCCTGTAAAACTATTTTTAAACAATTTTATTTCTTTTAGTTATCTATGTATTATTTTACTTTAGTATGTATACTATATGCGTATATTTGTGTGTCTCATTTAGGTATGACCAATTTTACATGTTCTTGGTAGTTTTGCTTGTCTTATGGGCATTTTTTTAAAGCAATATTGCCTCTTTCTATTCTTGAAATGATCTCGAATCCTTAAATTTGACCTTCATTATTTATCTATTGAGGTTTCTATTGATGATATTTTATTGACGTATTCATTGAGTGGGCCAATTGTTTCAACTTCATTTTGTCTTTGTGCTCTACACTATTATTTACTTTTCCTTTGTTCTAATTCTTTTATTTCATTTAACAAGAATCAAACAAATAATACATAATAATTCACTCTAAATGTAAGTTTGTACTCGAAATAAAGAAGTGTCACAACCCAAAGGACAATATTGTTATTTTTGTGTATTTGTGTATCTTTTTGAAAAATCTACTCCATTATCCTATCCAAATGTTCATTATTCATAGGATTTAGTGTTGTGTTTATTATATTGCAAGGGTGACTTAAGCACTAACAAGATATGCTATCATAAGTTTTAGAGGAAGGAAAAATTATTGCACTTTCATATTTAAATATAGAGAATAGGAAAATATTTCAAAGTCATTTAAATATGCCGCTTAAAAATTTGATCCCACCTACAATGTTAATCATTTTCTATTTTTTTTGTTATTAATTCATTTCCAACAAAGCCTATTTAGATCACACTTACATCTTGCCTAGATCATATTTTGTGGGCTTGGATTCCTTCATTACAAAGTGCCCAAGAAGACAATTCTCCACCTAAAGCAAGCTAGTTTAAGTTCAATCGCTCAATTTGAGCTAATTAGAACATTGCATATGTGTGGATGAATATTTTATAATTCTTTATAACTTCATTAGATTTTAATTCCATAATTTAAACCAATGGTAAAAAGAAAAAGTTACACTCAAAATTATGAGTTATAATCAAATAAATATAAAACATGAACATTTCTAAAAATAACACTATAAAAGGTGACAAAATACATGATATAAAAAATTATAAAAGTTCTCAAATCTAACCACATCTACTCTAAAAGTAAGAAAAATATCTTTTACCAATATACTATGTCAGACATGTACCATTTATATAAACTTATATGGCTAAATGTGATTGCTGAAAGTCGGATTTTCTAAATCTTCCAAGAAACTAACTGCTTTAAAAGAAAGAAATCAATCAAATTTTTGCATTGTCTCATATATTCATTACATAATTTTATTGATGTAAAATATAGGTTAATTTTTAGAAATTATTTTTCCAAAACATACATAAAGAAGGGGAGTTAATGAAATTTTTTTGGTGAAGAGAAGCTTGTTGATGATGGTAATGTTTCTTAATTTTTATTAAAGGAAAGTTGATTGTATGAGAATCTCAAACCTAGAGATTTTGTGGAAACAAGAGTTCAAGAATTTTAAATGTTAAACAATCAAAAAGACCAAAAAAAATATATTAAAAAAAAAAAAAAAAAAGAGTTACACTTAGACACAATGGTTTAAACATCACACACTAAGCTTCATTTCAAGATAAAAGTGTTAAATAGTCAAAGTTGACTTACTTTTTTCAAACTCATATGATGTTTAAGGGTAAGGCCTTTTGACTCTTCCCAATTAGGTATAGCTAATAAAACACGTTCAACCAAAATTGTAAGTACACGAGCCCACTATTCGAAATCTCCGGATTTGACTAAAAACCCTTAAAGCGGATCTTATGGTGCAAAAAGTAGGAGTCTCGGGTTTTAGGGTTTAGGCAATGGCTGAAAACTTCTTACCAGAGCTTGTGGTGCCAAACCGAGACACATCATAAGATATGAATAAGCACACGCGTTGTTTTCTTCTTTTTCCAACTAATTTCTCTCCTCGTCGCCCGCCATGAATATGCGAAGATATCAAATGCTCGCAGTGAATAATTTCTTTTCAAGTTTATTAAAAGATCTTGAGTGATAGCGCTACAAAGTGGACGCTTATCTCTTTTCTCCGCACAAAATTTCACCACCACAAAATTGTAATCATATCAAATTCCCGTATTCCACATTAATTGATAGCTCAGCTTTCCACCAAGCCGTGACCCACTTAATTTTATAACGTTTATATCTTCCAAAAGTTAACATTTATGATGAGTGGAAGTATTTTATGATTTATATTGTCGACACGTACAGCTTCAATTGATAAAAAGTATTGCTGCAAATGGAGACACGTCGTAATGTATGGATAAGCCCATGTGTTGTTTTGATATGCCAAAAGTCTCCCAAATTGATAGCATACCTGCCGACCAAGTTTATCACCAGATTTTGATTGAGAGCGCTGGAAAGTGGATGGTTTTCCTTTTTATTGACCAGACAATCACTTATTCAAAATGTTCATATACTCTTTGATTTCCAACCATTTCATCGTTTCAGAGTGCATATATTGTTTATCGATAAACATCTTGCAGCCCATAGATATGGCCCACTGATTCTATGGAACAGCTTAAACATCACACACTAAGTTTAATTTTTAGATTAAAAGTGTTAAATAGTCAAAATTGGCTTTTTATAGAACGGCTTAAACATCACGCACAAAGCTTAATTTCTACATCCAAAAGTGTTAAATAGTCAAAGTTGACTTTGTTTTCCCAAGCTTAATTCTTCCCTTCGTGTGTGATGTTTAAGAGTGGTCGTCTTCTATTAATGCATTGTGGTTACCCACCTATTGTTCCTGATAGTCTACAAAAGTATGAGAATTTGCACTTGAGTTTATTTACTAATTAATTAAGACCCGATATTTTTCAATAGTACATATAAATCCTTCATTAATTTTGGACCAAGCTTTTGGAAGATACTATGTATGTGTTTTATTCATTAACCTTTAAAATTATCATCTAGATGAAATAAAAAGTCAAGGTAGTGATTTTAAATGTTAGACTGTAAAAGTCTCATCCAAAAGCTTGATCAAGAATATTATCAATAAACTAATAAATATGGTTAACTATGTAACTTAATTTTTTGGGACATATAATTCTATTGTTTAAGGCATATACATTAGTAACTTTTTATTTGATGGTCTTGTTTAAAATTTGGTAATTCTAAAAGGGCAAGGGGTCATTAGAGCTCATGCATAATGATTGAGTTGGCCCTACACAAATCCCGTCCATTGAGAGGAGTATTTATTTTATGATATTTGTCGATGATTTCAACTATAAGACATGAGATTATTTTGTTGTTTTTTATATTAAAAAGTAGCCAAAATGGGAGTTGATCTATAACAAAAAAATAAGGTTGAAGATCGGTCAGAAGTCAATACTATATGATTAACCAACCCCCTTCCTTAATATCAAAAAACTCCAGACTAACATATTTCTATAATTGAACTTACTATATCTACAATTATCAACTAACAAATTGTCATAATTATACAAAAACCTAGCCCATTTTACATCTATGGGCCTAAGTGAAGTCCAGTGATTAATAATAGAGAAGGTCGCATGGGCCAAGTAGTAACTACTAAACAACATAAACAATAACAACAACAAAAAGACCAGGAGCTAACCCTCCTTCTGGTTGTTTGGGTTCTCCTATAACAACCCCAACCAATCATCTGCCAGAAAGTCATACAGTGAACGAATAGTCTCCATCTCCTTGGTATTGTTTGTCTCCTCCTTCCTAGCCTTTAGAAGATGGAGGCTAGTTGCAGTAGAATATATCACACAAGCAGAAAAGTTCCCAACCCTTTCAAACTTATCTTCTAGGTCCTCATTTTTCTTAATTAGACTAGTTATGGACTCCTCCAATTTTGTAAAATCTAAATTAATCAGAGATTGTTTATCAGTAGTAGCTTGAGACACATCCATCCCAGGGATAACTTTAAGGAACCCCCCCCCTCCCAAAATTTATAAAATTGTGGCGAATCACATGTCATTTGGGTGAAAAAAAAATTAATAGTGTTGGCGAATTATGTGTCAATGGATGGATATTTGGTGGCAATTTTTTTAATAGTTTAGACAATTTTTATAAAATAATGGCGATTATAATTTTTTTTTTTAATAAAATTATTAATATTGATGGCGAATTATGTTTTGAAAGATGGATATTGGTTGGCGAATGTTTTAATAACCGATACCTTTTTTATAAAAAGGTGGTGAAATTATTTTCCAAATAATTGAATTAATTAATTTGTTATGGCGAATGGTTTTCAGAAAGTTATAGTTGGTATGGCTATTTTCAAAAGATGTGAAATAAGTAGCCTAACCTAACATACCAACTTACATTAATTATTGGCCACTACCACTGTAATTATGTTAAATGTATTATTTGAGAACTCAGATCATCTGATGATCCAAGATCAATGGCTGAGGTTTAATTTCGGCCAACATTTCTTGAAGGAAGAAGAATTGTCGAGGTAGTCACTGGAATGTTGACACGTATCAAGGTAAGTTGTATGCGGAGTACACTGCACCCGGAAAGAATTAAATGCCATGCCATGTCTGGAATGAAGCCTCGACCTTGTTCAAGTGTCTGGAATGGTGACATGTTTCTGTCCAGCGTGTATCACTTAAGTTGCAGGAGATAGTATATTGATGTCTTGTCACTATTAATTACAATTTAGAATTGGCCTTTTCCATCGGCGAAGCAGCTTCACACGCATTACAGGACATGGCATAGTCCACTAGCAGTAGTACTATTACTATTAGTCTTAATTACAATTGGCCTTTTCCATCGGTTAAGTGGCTTCACACGCATTACAGGACAATGGACGGTATTAGTGTTTAATTACAATTGGCCTGTTCGGCACGTACTTGCAATTATGTTCAAGATTTGAGAATATTTGCTAATTTAATGTAATTGAATTAGCAGTCGGACGGAAACAAACAAATAATCCCTAGCACCTTGCCCGCCAAGCTTATTTATAGGCGATTGAGCTACTTCTTTCATCATTGCTCATCTCATTTTTGGTAGTCGATAGGTCTGGTTTGTTAATTGTTTGTTAATTGTTTGGTGTTAGTTTGAACTTTGCAGTAAAGATGGACAACCCTATTCGCTTGAGATGCATTTTGGAAGAGGAGCAAAAGGCCTTTCTAGGTCGCGTTCCTGAGGAAAACCTCTTGTCAATTTGCAATGAGGTTGTTCCATGCTCTGGTGTGTTGTTATTGCTGCTGTCAAAATGATTCTGGGGTGTGAGTTTTTGAAGAATGAGAATCAGTATCCTATCAACAGTGACATTACGTCACAATTTCTAGCCTCCCTACTTGACCTCGGAGAAGCAAGGGCTGAAATTTTGCTGCTCCTGAGGAAGATTTTTAAAGTAGTATATTTGGGCGATGACATTGAAATTGTCACTCATGCAGTTTTAGGAGTGGGGATCCCTTGGGCGGGTGAAGTCCACAAGCTTCTAGAACCTGGCCAGAATGTGGTCCTGCAACCATTTTTACTGAGCTTGACTGCTGGGCAGTTGCAGCACCATAGGAAATGCGCTAGAATTGGGTTGAATTTTCTTTGAAAATGGTTTTTCCTAGATGAAGTGGAAGATGGCAACAACTGGCTACAAGAATTCACAACCATTGTCAATTCTAGTGGTTTTTACAACGAATAGTACAGTAGTTCTAGAGTCTAGGGTTTTCCCCCGATTTTGTAAATTTGTAAATTTCAAGAAATATCAATGAATTTTTTTGAGTTTCAGTTCCATATAAAATTGTATTTCATTGTTTTAACTTCTTATGCTTACTTATGCAACATTGCAATATTTTTCTTTTTTTTAATTTTCTATTGAATTGTTTATAAAAGCCTATGTGAATATAAAATATTATTAGTTCCTACCTTTGGCAGGAAACTAATGGAATCACCTAGTTCCATAGTAGTTCTATAATCTAAAAATTTCATTGATATACCAATGTTTGCAAAAGGTTTATTAATTTGCATTTTTTTGAAATTGAAAAATATAATTTTTTTAAAACTATCTTGGTTCATGATGAAAAAGGCAATGAAAAAATTCAATTTTCTTCATAAAAAATACAACTATTTTTTTCAACACCTCTATTAATGCAAGCATTAATTGCAACCTTATATTTTCTTGTGACAAGTGGATTAGTTTAAATTAGAATTTAATTATTTTTATTTTTACATATCTAAACCAATGCTTTTAATAAATTTTCTTTTATTTTTTATTTATATATATAATTTTATTAGATTATACATTTATTTAACATATATAATTTTTACTATATTGATATTTTTAATTTATACTTTAAAATACATAATATTAATTTTGTATCAATTGTAATAAAGTTCAAATTATTTAGCTTGGTATATTATCAACTCTATTTATTATAAGTGTGTTTGGTTTTTTTAAAGCATAAATGTTATTTTAAAATTAATTTATGTTTTTTTTTAATGCATTAAATTTAACCTTAAGAATATTGTCCATCTTTTGCAATTGGATAAATTTATCACTTGAACAAGATATATCAAACAATTTAATAATTGAAGTTAATCAATTTAACTCTTTTTTAAAAAAATTATACAATTTTATCTATATCTCATGTATAGTATACTTAGTTGATAAATATCTTTGGTATGATAAATGTTCTTTAGGATGTCATCTAATTTTAATTTAACTAGATACTATAATGTTTATTTATATATTATTCTACTATTTTAATTAATATACATCATTGCAGTTATATAATTTAACAAGTGCCACGTCATGGCATGTACTTGCCTAATATTTATTAGACTAATTATAAATTAGGATTTTTTTTTTTTTTTTTAAGTTATTATACAAAAATTAGAAAAATAGAATTAGTATGGAGTTAAGTTATAGTTTTTATACTAATTAAAACTTATAATTTAAATAATAAATTTAACACTTTTACTAAAATATTATGTCTTTATAGTAAATTGAAAAAAATTCTAAATTTGCATTACATTTATGTAGGGTATACAAAAATTCTAATATTGGTTAAAATAAAGACAAGAATTTACTAATTTTAACTTCAATCAAAATAAATTCTAATTAGGTACAAAATAATTTAAATATTTTATTAGAATTTATATAATTATACAAATATACATTTAAAATAGTTTACTAAATTATTTAATTTTAATTTTTAAAAATGATGTTAGTGAAGAAGGTTCTAACCAATCCTTCTCTAGATTTAAAATTGTATAATTTATAGATTATTGCATATCAAAATGTTATCAGAATCACCTAGCTTAGGATTAACCCAATAAACTCTTTTTTCTTGAATTATTAATTTTTTTAATTATATAATTATTTCTTATTCAATTTACAAATTGTGATATTGAAATCTATGTAAAAGAAAATTTATGTCAAAAGTATGCGAGAATCTAGCCGAAAATAAATGAACATGGAGGTAGTCTTCGAGAAAAGGGGTCGTATAACACTAAATAAGAAGAACCAATTATCATTCAGATAAATAGTATAGATAATATATGAGAATAATAAATTTATATAAAAACTTTAGAAATATTTGATAAAAATAAAAATAGTTCATTTTCATTGGTTGGTTGATTCTAAACTAATTCACTTATTATGCAAAATGAATGCAATAGTACTAGCCTATCGGCAAGTACAATAATATACTAACTATACTAGTAATTTAATGTGAGTGGGACCCACGACCCACGGGGCCACCACACCATTCACTGGTGTCATTAGATGTTTATAGATCAATGATCGAAGTTGAGTTTTGAGATGAAAGGAAAAAGAAACCCTGTCATTTCAAACACGTCCCGAAAACATGACACGTGTCACTAAACTCCTTGGTCGACCAACAAATAACAATGTAGTTTCAATTTGGTGATGACGTGACACTGAAATGTCTGACTCGTGATGTGAGTCATCCTGATACCTAACTACCTTAGTTAATGGGAGTGGGACCCATGACCCACGAGACCACCACACCATTCACCAGTGTTGTTGGATGTTTATAGATCAACGATCGAAGTTGAGTTTCGGGATGAAAGGAAAAAGAAACACTGTCATTTCAAACGCGTCTTGGAAACATGACATGTGTCACTGCTTAGTTAACACATTGCCATAATCACATTCCACTTGCAGTTAATAGTGACATTATGAATGACATTAATACATTATGACAGGTTAGGTAACACTAGTGGTCCACGATTCCACTCACATTTATATTAAAAGTGTATTGTGTGACAAGTGTGACAACTATAGACTATAGAGTACAAATTGTACAATTTTGGCACGTTAAGTTTCTTTAATTTTGCAGTTATACGTTGTTTGCAAATTTAGAAATTAGAAAGGGGTTACAAATTACAATTTACAAAGTTATAGCGCAACAAAGTTATAGATTCTTAATTTCTGGATTGAGGATTGTGGTTCGAGGAAAGCAACAAACTATAGTCTCTAGACTCTCAAATCTCTGCAAAAATCAAAACTAAGGGCAACATGAACGTGAACAGGTAAGTGTAACTACTAAAATCCTGAAAATTTACGTCCCACATTTTAAATTTTACAACTTTACTGTTTATATTATATATAAAAAATTAGTCTGTAAGGTTTTAATTTTGAATCACCCCTGTAGGCTTGTAGCTGTGTTTAAATATTTACCATGATGGGCAAAACAAATACCAAGAATAACATGGGCAAAATAACATAATTCCACAATATGCTTAAAACACTAAGTTTCAATGATTTATTCCATGATATACATGATCCTGTTATTCATGGAAATAAGGGTATAATGGAGATAAGATTTGCACTTGAAAACAAGTGAAACGATCCAAATAAGGCTTCAAAATTTTGTTCATTTAACCCTAGTGTAAATGCAACTGTAAATAAAATTGCACTGTGGCTAGCTGGGTCGGCACACATGGTGTTACCTCAAGTATTCCCTTGCCCAAAAATTGTTATGCTCTACGCCGAAAATTATGATGAAAATAGAAAAGAAATTATGAATAAAATTACTCAGGAGGAAATTTTGTCCATAACTAAGAGTGAATTTTCTAGTCTGTTGAACCTAGGGTTTCAACAACAACAGTCAAACGTACATATTGACCTGGGAAAACTGGCAGATGATTATGAAAAATTAGATGCAGAACAGAGAGATTCTTATATCAGAGGAATAACAAGCAGTTGTAGGCTGAGTCCAAATCACATGCCTCCTTATGATTTTGAATTTTTTGTGCCATGGGCATAGGACAATATTTCCTTGCTAACATTTTGTTTGGGATTGGATAGTAACAAACAAGTGGATGCCAGCATTCTTGAAATGCTTTATCATATTCATTTAAAAAAAGAACCAGTAAGACATCGTTTTATTGAGCACATTGTTCATTGCATGCAAGATCAATTACTAATGATTCAAAGAGGTTCAGAGAAGACATTTAGATTCACAACCTACTTGTGCTATCTTCTCCTAGCAAAGCATCGTGCATTATTTAAGGCAAACAACCTTTGCAATCAGACTCAAGGCCAAAATCCAATAGATGAGTGGACACCTCAGATAAGGATGATTGATAACAGAAGGAACTACAACAATTTTGTAGACTTCTTTTTGGCACCAATATACCATAAAATTACAGGTACTCCAATGCCTAGATTGCCTGTTACTTGTAAAAATTGCATTCAACTCAGAAGTGAACTACAATTGGCAGACTGGTACTTAATGGAAGAGTACACTATGTTAAGGTTTTACGGTTCATGGGTAGAACCCTACAAACTTCCAATACATGTAACAGAGAGGGTATTTGCATTGGAATATGTATGAAAAATGGAGAGCACAGATGTACTCTTTCATGGTCTGTCATGTCCCCTTTTCAAATAATTAAAAATAATAATCTTTGCTAACGCAGGCAGGCCCAAAAAGGTGAAGTTTCAGCAAAGGGGGATAATCTTTGGAAGCGAATGGACTAATAAATGAAAATTATTATTAAAATATGTTTTATTAACCCCTTTTGGATGTGAGTAAGGGTTATGCCCTCTTTTAAGGGGTTTGGAGGCATTTTGGGCTGATTCCAGAACTTGATTTTTGCTCATTTCTTTGTTATTCTTTAGAGGCTGCCAAACCTGTGGAGAAGGAGACCCAAGAACGAGAGTTTGCAGGTTTCCAGGGAGACCGAAGAACAAGAGTTTGCAAGTTTTTAGGAATGCTAAGGATGGGAGTTTGAAGCCATTCCATGTGCATGCTCATACAGAGTTTGCCTTTGTGCTAAACAGTGCAGATTTGTGGGTTTTCAAATGTGTTTTTTGGTATGAGTTTGGTGTTTTTAGTTGAGTATTTCATATCAGTTTGGGTTGCTGCTGTATTTTAGAATTTAAGATGTTAAAATGGAGCTGAATATATGTATTGGGATGTGATTAAACTTCTGAGATAGATTATTAGTGTTTTTGTGGTGTTTCCAGGCATTTTTGTGTTAATTTCGGGAGCCCGATGAGCATACTTTTTGTCCTACATTTGTGAGCTGTTGTGTAAAGGCTATAAATATCTAGAAATGTCATTTTGTAGGATGTTATGCTGCTGAAATTTCTGTAAAAATGTCCATTTTCAGATTTATTAATAATTTGTGAAGTTGTGAAGTTTTTTGGCACTATTTCGGACATACCTGATTTGGGTTTATTTGAGAAATTGGTGGATCTTTGTAATATTGGTTGTTTGGTTTTAAAAATCTGATTTGAGGCTTGAAATATCATACAAAATCAGAAAAGGGACATTTCAATGGTATCAGAGCCATGATCTTGCCAGCCTGAGGGTTTGTAGAAGTTTGCATGTCAGTTTTGACAACTACCCAGGTCTTGCATGTCAGTTTTGACAACTACCTAGATCTTGCATGTCATAATTTATGGTTACATGTTGCTTCTAATCAGTTTCATGTCAAAATCTATGGTTGCATGCTACTTGTAATCATTTGCATGTCAGTTCTTGGTGAATTTGGTGGTTGCATGTTGCTTCTAATCAGCTGCATGTCGAAATCTATGGTTGCATGCTACTTCTAATCAATTGCATGTTAGTTCTTGGTGTTTGAAGAAGTTAGAACCTATTGGGGTTACACTCTACTTTATCCATAATGGACAGGTATAGTATAGAGTCTCAGAGGACACGATCTTGGATAATTGATATCCAGAGTCAGAACAGTAGAAAGGATGGTTATTTAGACATTCGAGATAAACTTAAGAAAATAAGCCATGACATGTCTGAACAGTTGGTTGAGCACCACCGTATAATGAATGACATTTTGTTTGACCTAGCTAAGGTGGATAAGTTGACTGGATTTCTATTTGGCAGATTTTCTCACAGGGCAGATGACACAATTACCAAGAACTTGCATGAGGATTTTGAGAAACTAGCTTATAGCCAGGCAAAGGTCTCATATTCTACTCTGCCACAGGAGGTAGTGGGTTTAGATGATGATTATGAGGATTTTTTTGTGCATGATGGTGAGATACTTGGTAGAGATGAGCAGACATTGAGCATTCATGACTTTGCTGAGAAAGAGTACCTAGCATAGTTAGATGCTTCATCACATGAGGTTGAGGCAGGTAGTACTCCACATGATTTGTCCAGCCAGCTAAAGGTGAACAAAGATAGTATTGTGACTTCATTATCTCATCATGACAGTATGCGGGATATGATAGAGGATCACATTTAGATGATTCAGTTACAAGGTAGACATAAGGGAGTTCAGGAAAAGTCTCCTTGTGTTGACTTAAAAGCGATTAGGGAAGGAATGAGAATGATGAAGTTGAGTTATTTACATCTTCTATCATATCGTGACCATCTTCTTAGCCTTGTCGGAGACTATTTAGATGCCTTGAGGAGGAAGGAGGAGGAAGTTGACAGGCTTTCTCACGAGCTTGAGGACACTCGAGCTTCTTTGGTGAACACTCCATTGGCATTACAAGACTGGGAGAGACATGGGGATACAAATGGCATGGAATTGAGTTTAGTTTCATCTTGCACTCCTAATACTCAGCTTTTTGTGAATGGTAGATCATATGTGGACATTGATAATGTTGCGAATTCATCTTGCATTCACATCCAGAATATAGGGATAATGTCAGATAGGTATGTGGAATTAGTTGGTATTGGTCATATTACTCAGGTGAAGATTTTTCTTGAGTTACCAGCTGATTATAGTTTATAGATAGGGACTCAAGATTGTTATATTGGCATTTGGGATTTAGTTGACTGGAAATCTTTATCACTTTTTGGTAGCAGTGATTGTTTGGGTGCTATCATGGATTTGATTAGCAGATTGCACGGTGTTGTCTTTTCTTGTGCTAGGAGCTTATTCGATGTTGGTATTAGTTTTTATACACCGATGTTGGGCTTTCTTCATATATCCAGTCGACCATACTTGTTGGAATGTGTTGATGATATTTTATATTTGGCAGTGTGTACATATGAGTCCCAGGATCATATTGGCATTGATGACATCCAAGAGGATGCAGTGGGCAGTTTTGAAGACTTAGTTTCCTTGGGTACAGAGGAGTTGGACAGCAGTGCTAATGTTTTTGATACTCCGTATGTTGATATGAGCTTTAGATTTGATTCACAGGATATGGATTGTAATACTCTAGAGACTAGTGACTTTGAGGATACCCCTTTAGAGAGTGCATTAGAGGAGGTTTGTAGGAGATAGTCAAGCCAATGCCCTCATGTGTCTAATCAGTTGAGAGTTAGTGACCGAGACATTGCTATCACTTGCCAGCATTTTGATGCTGCTCATTAGTTGTTAGCAGTTTATGGATGGGGTTCTCCTACTAGTGATGAGCAGGAAGGCAGTTATCTTTCCTTGACAGAGATCCACTCTTTATGGGAGGCTATTCGAATTTTGAGACAGAATTATATGCAGTTGGTAGCTGACAGAGATTATCTTATGGAGTGGGGCAGTACAGCATATGATGCATTGTTGGCCAAGGAAGATGAGGTGAGTGAGCTTACTGAGTAGCTTGAGGTGACTTCTAAGATTCTTGAGAGTACATAGTTGGCTTTCAAGGAGCCACAGTTTCATTTGGCTAAGGTGACCATGGAGTTAGAGTGACTACAGTCTTTACCTAATTCTATACAGTCACAAGCTATAATGTTTGGTGATCCGAGGATGTCCATGGCCGAGATTGTCAGAGACAGTAGAGATGGGGATGCATCCATCCTTGATACTAACATTGGCATATCAGGTTCATTCCCACTAGAGTCAGGTTCAGTTGAGTTGGGTGTTGTAGCAGATTGTTGTATGCCTGACATGGTGGTGGCCTCTAGTACTGATGGCATGGAGACTAGAGATGTATCAAAGATCATGTGTGATGTTGGTGAGTCAGTAGTTGGCATGGTTCCTACTAGTAATACTACTCCCTTGGTGATATCTTCAGAGGTAATAGTTAGTTCCAACATGGTTAATGATCAATTGTAGTTAGTTTCATCTGGATTACAGTCTGAGCCACTGAGTGAGATTGGTGCATTCTATCGGCATTACACTATGAGGTACACTCATCAATTTACCTTTGATGACCATGTTGATGAGATGATGATACAAAGATGTACTTTGGTTCCTAGTGCTTGTCATCAGTTATGGGACAGTTTGACACCTCGGGATGAGAGTTGTGATGGGCATGACATGGTGATAGGTTTTGCAGTTGACAGCTTGATAATACATGACTTAGAGCAGGAGTTTGGGAGTGATGCTTCAGTAGTTGTTGTTACTAATTCTACTCCTTTGGCTATGACATCTCCTAGCTTAGCTGGTAGTCAGTCATAGTGGGCTATATCACTTGTTCATGGAAAATTTGGTTTGGGGTCCATTTCTTACTCTTTATCTTGTAATCTCTTTTCACCATCAGCAGTGCATGGGAGTTATGGTTATGAGATAGTGGCCAGTGATTTAAAGAGTTGTGTTGACTGTAGGAGTTGTACAGTGTGTGGATTCTCCATACTTGGTACAGTTTCATTCGAGAGCGTTCATTATTGTTGCAGAGTTGGATTGTACATTCTGTATAGGCCAGTGGGATGCGTTGATGGTATTTACTGTGTTGGTAGTTTGATTTGTCCACTTTACTTAGGTTTTGATGTTCTAAGAGTTTGTGTCTCATGGGTTTCTGACTGTGGAAGTGGTGATTTTGGAGTTTGGTTGAGCTATAATTGTCAGTTTGATTATGGATTCCTCTTGGTCATATTGCAGAGGATATTGCAAGAGCCTATGTTAATTGGCAGTAGTATAGTTCATGACTACATTTGGGATCCAGGTGGATTGATTGGTTTATTGTTTAGCCATTGCTTGAGTACAAGCAATATTTTGGAGGGGAGGACTTTTCATGTCCCCTTTTCAAATAATTAAAATAATAATCTTTGCTAAGGCAGGTAGGCCCAAAAAGGTGAAGTTTCAGCAAAGGGGGATAATCTTTGGAAGCGAATGGACTAATAAATGAAAATTATTATTAAAATATATTTCATTAACCCCTCTTGGACATGAGTTAGGGTTATGCCCTCTTTTAAGGGGTTTGGAGGCATTTTGGGCTGATTCCAGAACTTGATTTTTGCTCATTTCTTTGTTATTCTTCAGAGGTTGCCAAACCTATAGAGAAGGAGACCCAAGAATGGGAGTTTGCAGGTTTCCAGGGGGACCAAAGAACAGGAGTTTTCAGGTTTCCAAGAAGGCTAAGGATGGGATTTTGAAGTCATTCCATGTGCATGCTCATACAGAGTTTGCCTTTGTGCTGAACAGTGCAGATTTGTGGGTTTTCGGGTGTGTTTTTTGGTATGAGTTTGGTGTTTTTAGTTGAGTATTTCATATCAGTTTGGGTTGCTGCTGTATTTCAGACTTTAAGATGTTAAAATAGAGCTGAATATATGTATTGGAACATAATTAAACTTTTGAGATAGATTATTAGTATTTTTGTGGTGTTTTCGAGCATTTTTGTGTTAATTTCGGGAGCCCGATGAGCATAGTTTTTGTCCTACATTTGTGAGCTGTTGTGTAAAGGCTATATAGATCTGGAAATGTCATTTTTTAGGCCGTTATGCTGCTGAAATTTCTGTAAAAATGTCCATTTTCAGATTTATTAATAATTTGTGAAGTTGTGAAGTTTTTTGGCACTATTTCAGACATACCCGATTTGGGTTTATTTGAGAAATTGGTGGATCTTTGTAATATTGGTTGTTTGGTTTTAAAAATATGATTTGAGGCTTGAAATATCATAAAAAATCAAAAAAGGGACATTTCATGGTCAGCAAAAGAAAATGATATTTCCCTCCTTGCCATTCTCCTTTGGAGGGTTCGCATTTGAGAGAAGAGGATTCAAAGTGGCAGAAGCCTTTTTTTCAATTTTTCAATTTGATGTTGACAGTCACTGGCAGTATGATCCACTAAACATAATTGGAGCAAGGCTTAAGGGCATTGGGACTTCTGCAAGTAAATATCAACATGAAAGTATGCCTTTGATTGAAAAGTTTAAAAACATGGACTCTTGGGAGGAGGTCAAAAAATAGATGGAGAAATATGCTGCTGGAAATAATATGTCAATACAAGAATTGTCATCACAAATAATGGCATTGGACAAATAGAAAGGAAAAGTGCAGGGCATGGCATCATCCAATTTCTACAAGAAAGATGATAAACCATCTACAAAACCTATTCCAAAAGAGCTAATGAATGATTGTATAGATGTTGGATGGAGTCGAAGCAAAATTTCTCAATTTTGGGAAATGAGGAAGAATGTCGGTGAGCCAAAGACCTCTTTAGATCGTGATGAGGCTGAAGCGGATAGAATATTTGACGAATTTTGGAATAAGGAGCATCCAACTGAAGCACATCATAGTGATATTGATGATGATTATGATGATCAGGATTCTTTGAATCCCTCATCTAGTACACAAATTCAGAGAGGAGTTGATGCATCCACCAAACTTCTATATAGAAAAGGGGCAAAAATTGTAGAAAAAATGGGCTACCAAGGTTTTGGTGGTCTGGGTCCCAGTGGAGAAGGGGTTTGGTTACCACCTCAACCACCAGTTGTAGCACCAAAACATGGTCAGAATCCAGGCCTTGGGCATGGAGATCAATCATCAAATCAGTCAATTCCATCCACATTGGATTCATCTCACTTAATTAAATTTGTTCCTTCTTCATTTACAATTCCACTTCCAAGCACTCAGATTCAATCTGAATCAACTATCACTCCCACAGCTGTAGATATCATGGGTACAACTACAACTAGTGGTTTGAAAAGGACATTGTATATAGATGCAAAAAAATTTGGTCCCAAAGATCAAGAAAGTGTAAAGAAGAAGAAGGTTATGACAAGTATTAGTAGTACTACTAGTACAACAATGCCAATGGTGACTGTGAGTCCAACAATTTCCCATCCTTCAGGAAAAAACCCTTAGAATATTCCAAAAACCCCACTAATGGGTCTAGGTGTTGGTTATCCTCATGGTATTGGTGGAAGCTTGTACATTAGAGCAAGTTCTATTGCTATTTCACCATTCAAACATTCAATTGTCTCACAAAATCCTGATTTTCGTTACAATGAATTTTTAACTAACTATGAAAAATCAAAAAATAAGAATAGACAAAATAGTAAGACAATGAAGATGGAAGCAATTGTTGTAGCTCGTGATGCAGAACCTACAACCAATAGGCTATTTCCCACGTATGACCCAGATAAAGATATGATGGAATTCATGGTTGTTATGCCCCTAGCTAGAGATAACAATCCACCAGAGAGTCAGTTAGATCCATCTAAATTTCAAGTTAGCACCCTCCAAATGGATTTATCCAAAATTAAAAATGTGGACAAGATAAATGTGTCCAAAATGACCAACCAAGTGGTCTACAATTCAATGATGAAGTTGGAGAGAGAGAAAGGAAAGCTTTAGGGCACAATAGATAAGTTAAAGGCAAAACTGGCAAATGTAAAGGCAAGTGAGAAAGCAGCAGTAAACAAATGCAAAGAATTAGAGAAAAGGATAAAAAATTCATCCTCTGGCTCTAAAGAAGCAACTGAAAAGCAAGAACAAATGGACATAGAACTGAAAACTCTGAGGGAAAATTTGGAAAAAAATGGGAAAAAAACTCCAGGATGAAAAAGAATCTTCAACAAAGTTATACAGAAACTTGGAGAATGCTGCAAATGTAAACAATAAGTTAAATAAAGAATTGGAAAATGAGAGGGTAAAAACAAAAGAGTGGGAAGAGAAAGAAAAAGGGTGGGAAAATAAAGCAGAGCAAATAAGAAAACATAGTGAACACCAGTACTCAGAAATGAAAGAAGACCTAAAGAAGGCAAATGATACTATTAAAAAATATGAAAACAACTTGAATGACCATGTAAATAATATAGTAAAGAAAATAAAAAATTACTTCTAGGGGCAAATAAAGACTTATGCTGATAGGTTGTGTATTGGTTCGAACTCTACGAAGCTCTTAAAATGTTTTTGGGAAGCTGAAAGAGCAACTTGAGGAGAACAAAAGTTTTGGTCAAAGACAGAAAAATGCAAAGTAGATTATGGAAGAAATCAACAGCACTGCTGACAAGCATTTGGCAAGCAAGGGAATTCAGGACCGCATTGGTTAAATAATAAAGGCAACCTTTGTATTTCATAAATGTCAAAAACTAATAGAAGCAAAAGAAGTTCTTGCTTTATTTGGGCCAAAGCTCACCAAGATGAACAATAAAATAGCAAAATTGATATCTCTTGGTTTACCGAGTCCTGGACCTGATTTCTCAACAATGGGTTTCGTTGGAAGAGAAGTTTACAAACAAAAGTTGGAGGACCAAATAACCTCTGATTTAGGCAACCTTCCTCACGATAGAACTCATGAAGGAATTGCAAAGTGCATCAAAACATTCACAAATTTGCATGCACTAGTGGAACGAACATTGCTTGAAACTCGCTCTTCCAAGTATGGAATGCTGACGAGAATGCAGGTCATTTACCATAACATCAAAAATTTTGCCCTTCCAACTGAAGAAGAATGGAGCATACTACAGAAACTTATAGTCTATATGTGAAAGTACTTTCAGTTTCAATCATCTCTATATCTTTACTATATATGAATATCTTTCATATTATCCTACATACTACAGTCTAGACTCTAAAATTGAGTTTAAAGTAACAAGTTTGAACTTTGTTTTTTGAACAGGATCAATGTTTCAGTCTTGCAGATGATATTGCATATGCTAAAATTGCTAATTTACTAAACCGGCCTGTCAAATGTAGAAATGTACAACTAAAGTTGTAGAGATGTTTTAGACTTGTAGATGTCTTACTGATTTAGATTTTGAGACTTCACATTAGGCAAATCGACCTGAAGCTGTTGTTGCTCCCTTTTTTCTATAAAAGGGAATTTAGGGTCATTAGCTTACAAGAATTGTACCATATTAGCTGAATATTGCAAATAAAAACCATTGATAATTATTAATTGTGGAATTGAATCTATGATTCTATCTAATTTTCATGTTTTTCAATTCAATGTATGTTGAATAAATGAATAAAATAGAAAAAAAAATTTCATTCAGGAATTTCAAGTTCAAATATGAATGATCATTGATGACATGATATAAACTACACTCTACAGTAATAATACTCTTTGTTCTCAAATTTTAATGATGAAACATAATACATTCTAATTTCTTGCTTTTCTAAAATGAACATTGAATGATAGGATATCATATAGTAGCTAATAAGTTCAAAAAATACCTATTGGTTGCCACTGCTAATTTAGTAGAAATTTCCTAAATTTTCCAATTCATCTCTATGTCGTCATCATCATCCAATTCTGGTAGTCCAGTTGCTTCATTGTTCTCTTCATTTTCGTTTGTGTCTTCTTCAACTTCAAGTTCACTCTGACCTCCGCTTCTATGACTCAGACTCCCAATCCCATGGCCAGTGTCACTGCCAACTGTACTTGTCCCACTTGAAGTTGTTGTAGGAGATTGGTTAATGGTGTTGCCCAGTCCCACCCTTCTTCTTTTGCATCTTTTCTTCCAGATTTCTATTGCTTTTTGAAAAGGAAAAGTATTGACATTATACCTAGATGTGTATACCCTCAAGCATGATTCCAAATTCTTGTCTAGTTTGTTTCTTAGCTTTGATTTTAGGAAGCTCAAAGCACTAAAAACTCTCTCATCCTCCACTGAACCCAATATCATGGTTTGACATAAAACAGCAAGCTTGAAGTACTCTGAAATTTCTTTACGCAACAATGTGCTATGTTTTAGTTCTATCCAAAGCTTTGTTGTCGAGCCCTCTTCATGTGGGTTATGCATTAATTGATATTGATGCTTCATGGTCCTTGAAAAGGTGCCTGATTGTTGTCTAAGAAGACCCTCATCTAATATTCCGTTGATAGTCACTCCATTGAATTCTATAGATTTGCAAAATTCCTTTATCAAAATCAACAGCCTTCTATGATAATCTTCCTTATTGTTGAAGGACCAATATTGAGGAAACACAATTGCCATGCCCTCTACTTAAAATATAGAAAACATTACTTAATTGAACAGCTTTTCCACGTTCTTCTACTTCACTTGCTTTTGCAAAAATAGCATTATAGAACCTTGAACTTCACCAGGCTTCGTCTAAAATTTTTGAAACATATAATATTCTTCAGCATTCCTTTTATGTTGACATTGCTCCTTTGTTTTATATCTTACCACTTTTATTTCCTTACCATCTATAGTTGAGGTTTCGTAAATCTTACCAACATGTTTCTCTATGGTGTCTAGTTTAAGTTGCAACTGCTTTTCCTTTTTATACTTCCAACTACAAATTGTACATCTACATTCTACTGGTGGCTCGCCTACAATTGGATTGTCCACAGGCTCAATGAATGGATACTTTGTTGCCCAATCAAATTTAAATCTCCTGGCCATCTCCCACTGACGATCAGTTTTTTCTTTTGATTTTCCTCTCCCTTTAGTGTCACTATTACTATTAATTGCACCATCATCATTGCCGAAGTCGATTGATTCATCCTGGTACTGGTTATTTACTGGATATTCTTCTTCAAGGTCATCTTCATTAGAGATATCAGGTTCTGCAACTCTGTCACCAGATTTATTAGGCTCCCCAATTTGTTGAATGGACTCCTATGTAGGTTGAGATTGTATAGGCTCCTCTAATGATGTACCTTCCTTACTTTGACCAACACTGTTGCGTCTACCCCCGCCAAAGTATGAAGATATATTTTTGCATTTCATTGGCCTCTCTTGGACATCTCCACCTTCATTAGTCCTACTCCTCTTACTATTTAAATTTGGTTGTGACATCTCCATCAAATTAAGGCTGTAATAAAATACTATGGACTCGTAGTCGTAGTCATTTTGGTTCTTTACTGATCACAATACTATGAAGGAGGCTCCTTCTTTCGACATGTTTCAATAATGAAACTCATGTCTTAAATAGACAACTACAAATAAACCATTTTCATTTTGGCGAATGGACTGACCATTACATATGATAAGAACTAATATTTGGTGAAGCCCGTGTAATTTCAAGTAATCGAGTGGGCGAATAGGGGGGGAATTTGGGACCCCATTATGTGTGATGCATGGCGAATTGGGTCCTAGGACAAATAAAAATTTCACATAGGAAAATGGGAATTTGGCGAATGATGATCGTCGAAAGAGACACTCAATTAATTCCATGGCGAATAAGAGTAAACATTAAAGAGAAATATGGGCGAAGAACCCGACTACCAAACTGAAATTACGTAATAATAGTGGTGAACGTTCTGACCACTATATGAGTATTTTATAAAATCTGGGCGAATAGGTCAACTAGCATACGGTGTTTTTTTGGCCAATTTCTATAGCCCGATTGGGACATATTCACCAATTGGTGACTAATCACCACTAAAAAAATCCCTGATCCCTCCCCTCCTTCTAAATATCACCCCCCACCAGTTTATCACCCTGGGCCTCCATTTTCTTCTCCACCCCCTGGTTCAGAACTTCCATGTTAAGGATCCTAACAGGGGAGGTACCCATCCCCTACTCACCCGTATCACCACCTTTTTCCCAAATCTATGTCATTTGTCTTAGTTTTAGAAGTGTCTAACACACAGGATGGCATAGGACTTCCTAACCCCCACCAATGTGCTCTTCATTCTTTTCTTTGCTAGTCATCTCTTTCTTTTCCTCATCTCCATAGTTTCTCCTCCTACTTCCATAGCATCTCCTCATAGCTTTCCTTTTGGGTCTAGGGCCACCTTTCTTTCCAAAGTTATCTGTGGAATCATAACTAATGAGTTTCTCCTTACCAAGAGGGATAGAGGGCTTCTTCTCTCTCATTCTCTTACTATACCTATTTGTCCCCCTCTTGACTATAGCACTAGTACTTTCCATGTCTAACACCTCAATTTTCTCCATTTGATCTTCCTAACAATAGCATAGGGCTCCTTATCATCCTGGTTTTTGCCAAAAGGGTACAAATTTTGGATAACATTAGTAATTTTAAGTGGGAAAGGGGTTGGGCTAGGAATCTAAGAATTAAGGCCTTTGTGAAATGGAATAGGAAAGACATCAAGGCTTCATGGTATAAAGTAAAACTCTTACCCTCTTCTCTCTTCTTCTGTATATTCCAAACATAGTCCTCCATAGAGTGTAATAGCAAGTGAGAAAAGGAGATACATTCCTTATTCCTAAAATGGTTGAGAATGGGGAAGTGGAAATAGTAAATTACCTTGTACCTTTCCTCCATGGTGATGTATCTAATAATTGCATAGTAGAGCATATCCCATAGTTCAGGCAACTTATCTTGAGAAAATCCATCGTACAAACAAATAGGGGCCTTGTTAGGTCAAAAAAAATATCAATCTTGTTTTTTTCGTCACCCTCAATATTTATCTCTTGGTTTTTCGCTCCAAATCTAGACCAATAACATTCACAATCAATTCCTCACTAATTTCAAATAAAACTTCATTCTCAGTCACCCACCAGTTCTTCCAAGAGTTGATGAATTGCCAAGAAACCTTCATGTCATGGCCTTCAATGCACTCCATAAATGGAATTAGATCCCCTTCCTATAGGTTTAAGTCAAAGAAGTTGTTTCTTCCCTAATGGCTTCTTCATTTCTGGGTGGCTCAATCTGAGTATTGGCGCTCTCCATGGTATCTTCTTCTCCAAGCTCAATCACCAAATCAAAAACAACTTCCTTCATCACCGTATCCATACTACCAACACACTTGAGCAATATGCATAGAGAACCAAGAAGAAAACATTTTCTTTCCTTACTACAAAGCTTGTTGATTAAAAGGGTTATATTTTTTTATTACACTTGGGTTTTTTTGCATGTGAATCGGAATAAATAATATTCTCCTCATGCCACCTCATCTTCTTTTCATAACTCTTCCATAAAAAAAACCATCGAGAGTTGGAAAGTCTTGTCCTTTGGGATTGTAAAAAATTGTTCAAAATCTTGTCTTGGGTTATGAACCTATGTTTAAAAAAAAGGGTAATAATTAGGAGATTTATTAAAAAAGTGGTCTAGTTTAAAATTATCATGACAAAAACCCCTGCCTTGTAAGCCACCATCATAAAAATGACTTACACAAACCGCTCATTTAAAATGGTCATCATTACATTAAAAACTTTTCTTTTTGAACAAGTTGTAAAATCATCATTGGCAAACTGTACTCCCCTTCTCAAATCTAGTGATTGATTACACCATGCTCATACGTTGCTAGGCTATTTGCTGATTGATTCCTTTCTTAGTACACATGTTATATAGTGGTCCCAAAAAACCTATTTATAATTTTTTATCATTCCTTATTATTTCCCTAGCATGCCATCTCATCATCTGGACCCCTTTAATGGCCTCAATTACAAGTAGGGAATCCCCCTCCACTACTAATTTTTAATTCCCAAATTAATAGCAATCCCCAACCCCTAAAGAAGAGTCATTTCCTTCACCTCATTACTAAACATTTTCCATTATTATTCCTGCATAACCCTTAATGTGATTCCCTTGTTGATCTCAGATAATCCCCCCAATAGCCTCCTTACCATTTCTCTAAGATCAATTGAAATTGAGTCTCCACCAGTTTGGAGGTAGGGGGGTGAATTCCATGTAGTATCCCTCCTTTTCAAGGCCTTTCTATCATCTATTTTTTCAGCCAAATGAACTATATCCCACACCTCCACCCAACTCTTGTCTAGTTGTGATGGGGGGTGAGGGCCTGGGGGGAGGCTTTCATTTCCAATTCAACTTGTACACTCTCTAATTAGGGTCATAGTTATTTGAAAGACCACCTATAGGGGCTGAATTTATCTCTAAATATACAATTATTCTTCTCTTTCCATATATTCTATCATATATAAGGGGGTGGCTTTCCATAACATTTTAATAAGGGGGTGTTGGGAGGGACACTGCCAATTTAAAATAAATGATTGAGAATCACTATTCAAGACCCAAGAATTCCCTGTCTGATTAAATAACTTCTTCAAAATATGAATAGAGTATGAGAAATGAGTTAGGAGGTGGGGGATAGTCTCCTCTTCTCAATTGTACAACACACATTGATTAGCCGTCTAGAAATCCCACCTTTTGAGGTTATTAATCATGAGGGTATAGTATTGTGCATCAAAAAACACCAAAAGAAATTAATCTTACCTGAAGTAAATGCAATTGCCAAACCTACCTCCAATATGAGGAGCCTCCCTCTCCAACAATAATATAATAGGTCGACTTCACACTGAAATCCCCTCAAGAGTTTTTGTCCCAAACTACTTTGTCTCTATTTGAAAGAAAGGGACACTGGTTTCTTTTAAAAGATTCCTTGGTTCCTCATAGAGCGCTTTCTCCATATTTTTTTGTTAAATTCTATCACTAAATTGTTTTTATATATTAAAAAAAATTGGACATAAATATTGAACTTTCACAAATACTTAAATAATAAGTTCTAAATGGAAGAAAATCCAAATGAAGACAAATAAAATCTATTATTACCTTGAGGACATTAATATATAGAATAAAGATACTAAAATGTGAAAAATACACACACAAAAAAATATGAAAACCAAATATTCATATTAGGAACCCTATTGTTAATGTCCCCCAATGAAGGTCAATATGTGTTGGAAAATCATCTATTGTTAAAGTTTGTAGTAATAAGAAGAATGTTGAAGGTAAGGTCAAGATTCTTATGTTGGAAGATCACTAGTGCTCAATCAACCATGAGTTACTCATCTCTCCTTCTAAGTGACAAGTCTAAATCATGTGGTCAACCTTCACTCAAAAGGGTAGAACAAGAGAGGCCTCTCTTGAACATACTTAATCTAATTTTAATGATAAGATAGAGGTTACTTTTGTGGTCTTAAAAATTTGAAATCCCATTGTATCTAGTCTTTTAGGGTACTGAGATGGGCCTTTCATGAAATCAAGACTTTGAACCTATACTACCATGCCCTTGCTACAAAGTTTGAGGAGATTCAATAGCAAGTTGGGGGTTCTGAAAATAAGTAGACCATGGACCCCTCGTCTTTTGTTGTGTGGTCCCAGGATGCAAATAAATTAATTATGAATTATGAAGAGGTTGAGGGGAAATCCACAAAGAAGTTTAAGTAAATGATGGATAATCTAATTCAAAGGGTGAACAAAATGGAGGATACTCTCAAGAAGATAATGGAACATTGCTTCAAGATCATAAAGTTTGGACTAGAGTATATAGGAAACCTTGTGGCTAAGTTTGATTTCATAGATGTTAAGAGAGACTATCAATCTAGAATAGGATTAATGTGGTTTTGGCAAGTGATGTTGAAGGTTCTAGAGAATACACTAGGGCCAAATTGACGAAAAAAATAATGTCTACCTGTGTCGATATATGATGTTATCATGAGTAGTTACCTATATGTATTTTTAATTATAGGTCCATCATATATGATTACATATCAAGAATATATTGATACTATATATATATATATATATATATATATATATGTAGTTATATAGAGTATAACTACTTGTATAAATATTTATAAAAATTATAAAAGATTGTATATATTTTGTAATACACATGGATTAACATGTTTATAGTCTATCCTCGTATTCTCTTTGAAATAAGAAGAATGTATAACATAAGGCCAAGGTTCCTATGTTGGAAGATTACTAGTTCTCAATCAACCATGAGTTCCACATCTCTCCTTCTAAGTGATGAATCTAAATCATGTGCTCAACCTTCACTCAAAAGGGTAAAACAAGAGAGGCCTCTCTTGAACATACTTACTATGATTTTAATGATAAGAGAGAGTTCACTTTTGTGGTCCTAAAAAATATGAAATCCCATTGCATCTAGTCTTTTAGGGTACTAACATGGGTCTTTCATGAAATCAAGACTTTGAACCTGAAGTACCACACCCTTGCTACAAAGTTTAATGGGATTCAATAACAAGTTGGGGGTTAGAAAAATAAGTAGACCATGGACTCATCATCTTTTGGTGAGTGGTCCTTGGATGAAAAGAAATTGATTATGAATAATAAAGAGGTAGAGGAGAAAGCCATAGTGAAGTTTAAGAAAATGATGGAGAATCTGACTCAAAGAGTGAACAAAATGAAGGATACTCTCAAGAAGATAATGGAACATTGCTTCAAGATCATAAAATTCTAACTAGAGTATATGGGGAACCTTGTGGCTAAGTCATATTTTAGACATGTTAAGAGAGACTATCAATCTAGAGTAGGAAGAATGTGGTGTTAGCAAGTAATGTTGAAGGTTCTAGAGAATACACTAGGGCCAAATTGAAGAAAAATAATGTCTACCTGTGTTGATATATGATGTTATCACGAGTAGTTACCTATCTGTATTTTTAATTATAAGTCCATCATATATGATTATATATCAAGAATATATACATGATATTCATAATATATATTATATATACATATATATAAATGTATTTATATAGAGTATAACTATGTATATTAAATATTTATAAACATTATAAATATTTGTACATATTTTGTATTGCACATGGATTAACATGTTTGTGTTCTATCCTCGTATTCTCTTTACAATAATAAGAACGTTGAACGTAAGGCCAAGGTTCTTGTGTTTGAAGATTACTAGTGCTCAACCACCATGAGTTCCTTATATCTTCTACTAAGTGATAGGTCTAAATTATGTGGTTAGCCTTCAGTCAAATGGGTAAAACAAGAGTGGCCTCTCTTGAACATACTTTGATTTTAATGATAAGAAAGAGGTCACTTTTGTGTTCCTAAAAACTATAAAAGCCCATTGCATATAGTGTTTTAGAGTATTGGGATGGGCCTTTCATGAAATCAAAGCTATGAACCTAAAGTACCATGCTTTCACTACAAAGTTTGAGGAGATTCAATAGTAAGCTAGGGCTTCTAAAAATAAGTAGACCATGAACCCCTCTTCTTTTGTTGAGTGGTCGTAGGATGAAAAGAAATTGATTATGAATTATGAAGAGGTTGAGGGGAAAGCCAAAAAGAATTTTAAGGAAATGATGGAGAATTTGACTCAAAGTGTGAACAAAATGAAGGATACTCTCAAGAAGATAATGGAACATTACTTCAAGATCATAAGGTCTTGAGTGGAGAATATGGGGAACCTTATGGCTAAGATGAATTTCAGACATGCTAAGAGACACTGTCAATCTAGAATAGGAAGAATGTGGTTTTGACAAGTGATGTTGAAGGTTCTAGGGAATGCACTAGGGCCAAATTAAAGAAAAAATAATGTCTACCTGCCTCGATATATGAGGTTATCATGAGTAGTTTCCTATATGCATTTTTAATTATATTCCGTAATATATGATTATATATCAAGAATATATACATAATTTTGATACTATATATATTATATATACATATATATAAATATATTTATATAGAGTATAACTACTTATATTAAATATTTATAAAAATTGTAAAAATTTGTATATTTTTTTTAATGCACACGGATTAACGTGTTTATAGTCTATCCCCATATTCTCTTTGCAATAAGAATGATGTTGAAAGTAAGGCCATGGTTCCTGTGTTGGAATATTACTAGTGCTTGATCGACCATGAGGTCCTCACCTCTCCTTCTAATTGATGAGTCTAAATCATGTGATTGACCTTCACTCAAAAGAGTAAAGCAAGAGACGCCTCTCTTGAACATGTTTATGAGCTAATTTTAATAATAAGAGAGAGGTCACTTTTGCAGTCCTAGAAACTATGAAAGCCCATTGCATCTAGTCTTTTAGAGTATTGGGATGGGCCTTTCATGAAATCAAGACTCTGAACTTGAAATACCATGCCCTTGCTACAAAGTTTGATGAGATTCAATAGCAAGTTGGGGGTTCTGAAATAAGTAGACCATGAACCCCTCTTCTTTTGTCAAGTGGTTCCAGGATGAAAATAAATTGATTATGAATTAATGAAGAGGTCAATGGGAAAGCTACTAAGAATTTTAAGGAAATGATGGAGAATATGATGCAAAGGATGAACAAAATAAAGGATTCTCTCAAGAATATAATGGAACATTGCTTCAAGATCATATTAAAGACTTCATTAGAGAATATGGGGGACCTTGTGGCTAAGTCAAATTTCAAACATGTTAAGAGAGACCATCCATCTAGAATAAGAAGAATGTGGTGTTGGCTTATGATTTTGAAGGTTTTAGAGAATGCACTAGGGGAAAATTGAAGAATAAATAATGTCCACCTGTGTCGATATATGATGTTATCATGAGTAGTTACCTAGATATGTATTTTAATTTATAGGTCCATCATATATGATTATATATCAAGAATATATACATGATATTGATACTATATATATTATATTTACATATATAAGAAATTTAGTCATGTTGAGGCAAAGATTTCAAAAGTGGGCATTGTTTATGAGGGAGCCTCAAGCAGACTATTTTTCATAATAGAGCAGTAGGAAAATTCTAATCTCTAACTTAGGGTTAGTGATTAGGAGACATGTACTAAATTAAAAGGCATAATTATATATTATAATTCAGTTGGTATTTTTATTAACGACAATGATAGTGATCAAGGATTCTCTTAGTATGAAATAAATGAAATTGAAAGTCACATTTGAGAATTTTAGAGAAAATCAAGGTTCTAAAAGGGGTAATTACAAGTGTGTCAGAGCCTGATCCTCCCATCTTGTAGGGTAAAAGATGAAACAAATAATCATTCTAGTGGACAAGAAATTATATATTTTTTATACTCTATGTGTGTATACATTTGTGAATATAGTTCATTTCTTCATATTTTCATGTTTACTATATTTTATATATTCAAGTTTATTTATTATTTCATTGAGCTAGAAACATGAGATTAACTTAGAAAAATGAATGGGAAAAATGTTGTGGTTTGAACTACATGATTAATTGGAATGTATGTCATGCGTGCTCTTTATATAGATACCTTGTGCATATTTTACAACTAATAAATGTCATACAAGACTAATCTATGAATACAATCCTCATGTATGTTTTTGTATTGTTTGTGTTCTTCCTCCCTTATATTTTTTTATGTATGTACTTGTTACCAAAATTTCACACATGCTGAATTTTACTAAGAAGTAATATCACAAAAAACATGGCAAAAGAAAGTATTCATTTCTATTCATTTTTATCATTTTACAATCATTTATGAAACCATGTGCAAAAGAGATACAAACGTTCATTGTATAGATCATCATTGATACGTACAATTTTCATTTTTTACAATATAAATGAATTAATGTGTTGAATGGAGAAAGTCTCACACAAGCCATGAGGATAACTGATTAATTTTCTTTCATCAAGAGATACACTAACAGATAAATATATACATGAAAGAAATAGGAATAGAGATAACCAGTCATTGCTTATTGCTTTGATTGGTTATGGTTTCTTTTTCTGCCACACTTGTCCAGCTCCAAGCTCCATGCTCTCCAGTAACTGCAAAAACATAAGGCAACAGATGTTAGATCCTGAGGGATCTAAGCAATGACTACCTATCTCTACGACTATATTTTCTATCTATCAATGCATTCTGTCATGAAGGAAAACAAGCAGTGATATTGACATTTAATGTTAAAAAGAAATGAAACCATTTGTGAGTGTCACAAGCCCGTGCTCGAACCTCATAAGATATGCAACAGAATAGAAAAGATGAATAGACTAACAAATTTGCATTATGAAGTTATTATAAACATGTGCAAACATGCAAATGGAATCCAAGTTTCGGATCTTAATTCAACAAAGGAGATATGGAAGCAAATATGAATCAAGACATGGTACTGTTATACGGCTTGGTTATGTAACCGCAACTATAAGTTGGAAAGAAAAAAGTGTGATAAATGACAAAGGTATTGTAACTCAGTAATGCATGCATCTATGACCAAGTGATTCTGGCCTAACTTTATGCCAATATGATAGTATGAATTTGAGGCTTAGGACTGTTAAAAAATGTTGTAGCAATGTTAACTAAATATCTCACGTTGTGGACAGTGACTAGCAAGCAAATGACTGGTATTTTCAATGCATGTGAGTGTGAAGCAACCTAAAACAACATGCTAGGGTTATTCATGGCGATGCAAAGTCATGCCATAAGACATAAGAGGTTGTTGATATCACGAGTGTGCAATTATACTAGAAAAAGAATAGCTATATGAGACTTACACAGTAACCAGCAAATGAAATGACTTTGAAAATATTAAATTTTTCCTAATTACAACAGCCATGGTTTCACTTCCAATATGTAATATGGTGCAAATAGTTAGTCATCAAACAAGAGGTTTGAATACATAATTCATATCATCTTTCAGAACTTTAAGTTATCATTAAATGGAAGGATGTTGTTGGATGTGCAAATTTCATAGTAAGAAAAAGAGATATCAATTGAAGAATGTGCCAAATATCTTCTACAACAGCAAGAAGCCCAAGCACGGCAAGAAAAGTGGGAAATCCACTTTGTTGTGATTTTTTGATGGATGAATATAAAGGCCACCAGTAAAAGAGGAAGACCATTTCAAAACTGGAGTTTCATTTTTCCAAGCAGAATTAATCAAGTTTGTTGTTAGTTTCAGCAGCATTACAAGTTTCAAAATCATTCCTTCCTTCAAGTAAAGGTCCCAAAAGAGATAAATGTGTTTCGTAGCAGCCAAATACAACTGGAATATTTATACAGCTATGAGGGTTTGATAAGCCATCAAAGAAAAGGAGAAAAATCTAAGTGTTCTCACAGCCAAAGTAAGAACCAGTGCGGGTTCTGAAAAGTGGATTCAACTTAACACAATGAGGAGAATTTATGTGTTAGCAGCACTTTATCATCTTCCTACACTTGTTTGTTAACAACAACAACACCAAGTAATGCAAAGTTTAAAATACAGAGAGCTGAAAAGTGCAAAAGCTAGAACATACAATTCTTCTATGATGATTTGATCAGCAAGACATCTTCCATAAAACCCAAATCAACTTTTACTATAAAAGGGATCACAAAGTAATCAAATTTGCATACAGCAAGTTCTAGCAGATGAGGTGAGTTCATATAATCAACAACAAGCATAAATATGGCACTCCAATCAGCATTGAACCCCAAAAAATCCACAAGCAATCAAATTCGCAAGGTGAAGAAGAGATGTATTTACATCATATGGTGGCTAGAATAAGAGCCATCTGAATCTCACACGTCCAAACATCAAGAAAGAGATCATATGAAGCATAATATGCATAGAAACAACTTCCAACAAGACCTATGGCAGATTTAGATGAAGAAAATTTGGCAATATAGCAGCACTAACATTATGCATTGGACCATAAGATACATGCAGATGAAGATACATCGATGAAACCCAAATGCAAAAGGGCCCAAACAAGCATACCTCCATGGTGACTTACAGCAGGTTGAGGATATGTTCCCAAGTGTGGCGGTTCAAAATAACAACAGCAAGGCCGACTGATCATCTTCGAATGCGACCCAAAAAATTTCCAGAGGAGGAGCACGCAGTGGGTAAAAAAGAATGAAGCAACAGAGCTCCATCTTCTTCAAACCCTTACTCCTCTCCTAGTTGCGAGCTCAAATGTATGAATGAAATAAGTTATGGGTTTCACATATTAGTCCGTCCCTTTTCATTCTGCATAAAAATTTGAAGTTCAGTGTTTTGGGGGAGTCTTTTGCCGTGTTTTAGTTTCCCAATAGTTGCGAGCTTTTGCCCAAGTCTTCCTACTTGGGACTCAACTCTTTTTATTTATTTGCAAACTTTTGTTTTGTCTAACTCTTTAGAAGGTTAAATATATATTTCCTTTATTAGTTACTTTTTATAATATGATTTATTTTTAATAAATGTTAGCTATTTTATAAAAAACATTAAGTAATTAATTCTTATTACTTAATGTTTTATATAAAAAAAATAATAACTAATACTTATTAAAATAAGAAAAAGTAAATCATATTATAAAAAGTTATTAAATTATAGATATTAGATGATTTATATTTTAAATCATTTAATAAGTATCATTTAATAAGTCTCATGATAGGAAATAGATATTAGATGATTTATATTTTAAATCATTTAATAAGTCTCATTTAATAAGTCTCATTTAATAAGTATCATTTAATAAGTATCATTTAATAAGTCTCATGATAGCTAGAAACTCCAAAAAGACGTGGAAGGAGTCTTTCTAGAATGAAGCCAGCACCAAGAAGGCAACTATCAACCCTTGGTTTTTGCGTGTACAGAAGAATAGGCCAAAGGAAAGTCAGACATTTAGCAAGTCCATCAGTAAGGGCTGAATTATTTGACATATCTACTTATTCACCTACAAATTCAGCAAGTACTAGTTTTATACTAGTAGGTGCAGCAAATACGAGCTTCCAACAAAGTGTTCCTGCTCAACAACAACCTATACAATAGCAACTTGTGCAACAACCAGTACAAAAGCCTCTATAGCAACCTCCACCAATGGTGAGACAGTTTTCTTTTGTGCCTTTTAATCAAGGGAGCCCCTTGAATTTCGCTCAACATCATGATATACCACTTGCAACATTGAAGAGTCTGCCAAATTTTATTGGAGAAAATCAAACTACAGCTTATGAGCACATAAGGGATGTTGCTACTTTGTGCAACATACATCATGTTACAGAGGAAGATGTGGCTACTAAGTTGTTGGTGGCATCTTTAAAGGGGAAAGCATTATAGTGGTTCAAAAGTCTAACTGTTGGCTCTATAGGCTCATGGGATGCCTTGGGTGATGCTTTGACGAAACATTTTGAAGACAAGTCTGACTTCTTGTCGCTGGTAGAGCAGCTCACAACTATAAAGCGGGTGCCACAAGAGCAAATGATGAATTTTAACAACTAGTTTCAAAGAACCTGGATTAGAATACCCATTACGGTGATACCTTCAGCCGATCATGCTTTCCTTTATTATTTGAGAAGCTTAAATAGTGATATATCAGTAATGATTCAATTTATGGGGGGTGTTTCGCTGCCTCAAGCATATGATATCGCCATTAGAGCTAAAAATAGTCTTATTCAAGTTGGTAAAATAGCCCCTAGGCCTCCAATGCCCATTTTTCCAGACATTCACCCAAATATGCCATTGACAATTCCATAATTTAACCAGTTACCTGCTATTCCCAGCCAAGAAATTACCATGGCATGCCCTTTGGGTACTGCAAGCCCTTCACAAGAGCTGTAGGAGATAAAAAAAAGTCAGCTCAAGATCGAAAACATGATGCAAACTTTTAGTAACGAGCTAGTTAATCTTAAAAAACAACAATTCCAGCCTAGGCCGCCTTACCAATAGCAAAATCCAGTTGCAAATCCGCCTGACCAACATCAAAATCAAGGTCAGGCCCAAGGAAATAGACAACCATTTCAAGGTAATGCAATAGGCTATAGGCAAAATATCAATCAAAGACCTTTCTAACCTTATAACCTAGCCCCTCTTAATGCTACGAATCCAGTAAGAGACATAGTCCCCATGCAAAATAACCTTGCAGCGGATTTTGAATAGTGTTACCCCTATAGCGAACCACATAATCAGGCCACATGCACAAATGGAGTTATAAACCAGGCATTAATGGTACAAAATATGATGGCAGGATAGCAAAATGCCACTTATGATGCACCTGAACAGCAGCATGACACACCTACTCCTGAAACTGGCTTCCTTAACTAGCAGGAAGATGAGTTTTGTGCAGTCAATAATGACTCACCAATATCAACGAATACCCGAGCTAAGAAAAGAGCCCTTGAAACAGAGCAAATAGAAAATAAGGGTAGACTACCTGATACTGTTGAACCATCATCAAGTGCCACAAATGCAGTGGGAGACACTCACGTTCCTTTCGCTAAGGAAACCGTTCACAGGCCAATGGAGCATGGTGCTATTAAAGCACATCATAAATCACACTTCGCTGTGCCATTTAATATCATGGAGAACATGAAGAAGATGAACGTGTCCATGTCAATGTGGGAGACTTTGGCCACCCCTGGTTAGGTGGATATCTTGCAAAAGGCTCTCTCAGATGAAGAAAATCCCACAAGGGTGATGAATGAACCAGCAAGAGTGGTGTTAACCAACGTTGATGAAAAGGGGGAGGACAACAATAAAATTGCCACGAAACCAAATAAGGTAATAAAACCGCCTCGTTTCTATCTTTCCTTGACTATTGGCAATAAACTAGTCCATAACTGTATGGTAGATAGTGGAGCTACAAGCTCAGTCATGCCAAAAAAGATAGCTGACCAGTTAGGACTAAAATACCAACCCATTGAAAAGGGTGTTGTTCAGCTTGATGGGACATTCGTAGGTACTATAGGCGTGATTAGAGATGCGAGTGTCACCCTTCATGCCTATCCTAATTTTACCATTCAACAGGATATCTACGTTATAGATTTACCTCCATACTTTGCCATCTGTTTGTCTAGAGATTTCATAGCGAAGATTGGTGGTTACCTATCATCCGATTGATCCCACATGCTTTTTAGGACTAGATATGGCACAAAAGTGACGATCAAATCGGAGTTACTTGCAAAAAACCACATAGAGCCTTATGTTCCTAGTGCTATCAATGCGAACCTACTTGCATTTGACCAAGTAGAATATCATACAGCTGTTGAAAACCAAACCCAGCTAGATGATGTCCCAGATATTCTTCTTCATGAATGGGCATCAAGTAAAACATATGAAAACCAGTTTTATCATATGACGAATGCTAACTTGGGGACCTACATTATACATGAACAAAGTGAAGTTATTCCCAATGTGGTCAAACCAGTGAATCAATTGGGAGAATCCCAAGATCAGCTATGGAGCATGTTTTTTGATGGTTCAAGAGGTAAACAAGGTGTTGGTGGAGGCATCATGCTGGTTTCACTTGACAATGATAGGTACTATGCCGCTTTCAGATTCAATTTTTCTTGCACCAATAATACAACAGAGTACAAAGGGTTAGTTTAGGGATTAGAATGGGCAAGAAAGCATGGTATTAAGTGCTTGAGGGTGTATGGTGATAGTGAACTAGTAGTAAATCAAATTAGATGTCTGAATGCTTCAAAAAATGACATTTTAAAGTCTTATAGACATCGTGTTTGGGATTTTCTTGAAAATTTTGATGCATTTAATATACTGGCTATTCCTGGAAAAGAAAACTAGCATGCCGATAGACTGGCAGCTATAGGAGCTCAATATGACATTGTCAACAGTGTGTCCACCCATACTGATCAGCGTCATATCAGAATCATTACCAGGACTTCAGTTCCTGATAACGATGTTAGTTGGCAAGTTTTTGACAGTGATGAACAAATTTTGCAATTTTTGCTAGAAGAAGATGTTTTTGCTAGTTCTAACCAGCAGAGGTATAAAGACCAGTATGGTGATTAGGTGATACAGTTAAAAAACAAAAAGTTACCTAAAGGTTTAGTAACGCTGGAAAGCGTATTTAATTCTGATGATCAGCTCAGACCAGGAAAAGCCAACTTGCTGGTCAAAGAAAACTAGTATGCGAATCTGGAAATTACACCAGGTAAATGCCTTAAGTTTGGCAAGGTAAATTCAGCTGAAGAAGATGAAGTTTTTCTTCATTTATTTCAAGAATTCAGTGATGTCTTAGCTTGGCAATATAGCGATTTAAAAGGGTTCAATCTAGGACTGGCACAACATATAATAGAGCTCAAACCAATAGCTAGGCCAGTTCGACAAAAGCAAAGGCCTATTAATCCAAAGCTGGAACCTTTGATGCAAAAAGAAGTTTTCAGATTAATCGAGAGTAAGATAATTTTTCCTATCAAACACACAAGTTGGGTTGCTAACTTGGTCCTGGTAAGGAAGAAAAATGGGGAGCTACGGCTGTGCGTAGATTTCAGAGACTTGAATCGAGTCTCGCTGAAGGATAGACACCCGCTTCCATCCATGGAATAGATTTTGCAAAGTGTATCAGGGGCTGAAAGGTTCTCTTTGCTGGATGGTTATTCAGGTTATAACCAAATTTTGGTAAAGGAGGAAGATCAGTTCAAAACAGCATTTACAACAAAATGGGGAACAATGGCATATAAAAGAATGCCATTCAAATTGTCCAATGCTGGAGCTACCTTTTAGAAGGCCATGGAGATGGCTTTCAGCAACCTGATGTACAAGTTCATCTTGTTTTATTTGGATGATGTCACTATTTATTCACAAAAAATAGCAGACCACATTAATCATTTAAGACAGATTTTTGAACGCTATAGAAGGTTTGGTATCTCATTAAACCCAAAAAAGAGTATCTTTTCAGTGCATGAAGGGAAATTACTCGGATACATTGTATCCAAGTCAGGCATCACAGTGGACCCTGAATGAGTTGCAACAATTTTGGAGCTACCTCTACCACAACACAAGAAAGGCCTTCAAAGTTTCATTGGCCGCATCAATTTCGTGCAGAGGTTTCTGCCTGACATTGCAACACTTCTCAAACCATTAACAACCATGCTTAAAAAGAATACAGTTTTTACCTAGATGAAGGAAGCCAAAGAAAATTTTCAGGCCATTAAAGACACATTAGCAGCATCACCCATCCTGTCAATCCTGATTTCAGTAAAGATTTTATTCTTTATGCATATGGTGGTCATTATGTGATTTCAGCCATGCTGGTACAGAAAAATGCAGAGGGATTGGAACAGCCAATCGTATTCTTCAGCAAATGAATTGAAGAGTACGAACAGTGGTATACCTTTGTTGAGAAACATGTCCTTGCTGTTGTAAAAAGCCTTAAGAAATTCAGGCACTTGCTGATGCATAACAAAGTCATTTTGTGTCTAACACATCCAAGTGTCAAAGAGTTTCTCCTGAGTAGAGATCTGAATGAGAAAAGAGCCAGCTGGATCACGCGCATCATGGAATATGACATAGATATCCAGATAAACAAGCTAGTTCGAGGGAAGGGTTTGTGCGAGCAAATTGTAGATAAGGATATTTCGGAGCTAGAGAAGCAAGCAAATGCTATTTTACTGATCGGTGCTGCTAGAAACAATGACGGAACAACAAGCTAGTTATAGGATATGATCCATTTTTTAAAAACCAGTCAATTTCCAGCCACCTTAGATCAAGCAAAGCGAAGTTATTATCGCTTGCAATCAGCCCCTTTCGTGTTGATAAATGATATTCTATACCGAAATGACTTCAATGGAGTCTTCCTCAAATGCATAGATTCAGATCAAACTGCTCAAGTATTGCATGAATTTCATGATGGACATTCAGGAGGACATTTTTCTCCTAGAACAATAGCCTATAAGATTCTTCGAGCTCGCTATTATTGGCCTGATTTATTTAAAGACTGTCATGCACATGTCAAAAAATGTGTAAATGCACCGTGTTTGCAGGAAAAGAAAAGCTGCCAGCTTTTTCCTTGCAACTAATTAAAACCGAACAACCCTTTCAAAAGTGTGGCATTGATTTTATTGGGGCCATTAACCCTCCATCAAGTGTGGGTCACAAGTGGATCATTACAGCCACCGATTATTTCACATGCTGGACTAAGGTAACAATACTAAAGGACACAAATGAATCAGTATTCTTAAACTTTTATGATGACATTGTGAACAGATTTGGAGTACCGGATTCCATTATCTTAGATAATGCACTTGCTTTCGTTGGAATGAAAGTCACTAATTGGGCTTTTCATCATGGAATATATCTCAGCACGAGCTCGAATTATTACCTGCAAGGAAATGGATTAGCGGAATCTTCCAACAAGAACCTGATAAGAATCATCAAGCGCAATTTGCAAGATAATCAAAGAGATTGGCATTCAAAATTGAAGGCTGCCTTATGGGTTGACAGAATCACCCCAAAAAAAATCATCAAAAACTCGCCTTATAGGCTCGTATATGGGAAAGAGGCTAGATTGTCAATTGAGATAGAATTATCAGCACTTGATCTTGCTACACAGCTAGTTTTATTTAAGGAAGGTGACCCTATGCTGGTGCAGTGTGCCCAGTTGATGGAGCTGGAAGAAACTAGGAAAAATGCCATGGAGACCATGGAGTATCAGCAAATGCAAATAACAAGGAGCTTCGATAAGAGGGCTCAAGCTCGAGATTTCCATGTTGGCGACATGGTACTAAAGTGGGACGTTCTCAAGAGCAGACCTGACCAACATAATAAATTTGATCACATGTGGGCTGGGCCATTTCAAATTGCTGAGTGTAAACAACACAATGCTTACCAGTTGGCTACCATGGATGGAGACGTCTTATCGATCCCTTTGAATGGGATCCACCTCAAACCATGTTTTGAGGTATGATTTTCAGCCCTACCTTGTACATAATTAGTTAGTTTCCCTTGTTTTCATAAGTGTGTCTGCATTTTAGTTTTGTTTTGTTTATGTTCTAGGTTAGTTTCCTATTTTTTTTGTAGTGTAGTTCGGTTAAGTTGCTGGTTTATGTTGTGGAAGTCGTCATACCCGCCCATTTCATTCATGCATGCATAAATATGTGTACTCAAACACACACACATATCCAACATACACATATATACGCACACATATATTGCTGCAAATAAATGTCTGGCTGCCAACCATACATATCTGCATACCCATGCATATGCTGCATACATGCATCCATTCAAGCCCACACATTCACCCATACATCAACGAAATGGTCGACTATGACGGTTTTTGACTCCTAAAGTTGATACTTGAGTTCTGACCCTCCACACCCGTCAATCCAATAAGAGTTTCTGGTCTTATTGAACTCACGTGCATGCATTCAAAATTGAACTAGCAACTTAAAGAGTCACTTTTGTCAGGTCTAGGTGCTAGGAATGCATAATCAGACTCTATGCCCGAGGAATAAAAGCAACTAAAAGCAAACTGGTCAAATGTCAAGCAGGTAGACATACAACAGAAGTTGCCAAAAATGTTACCAAAATTTCACACATGCTGAATTTTACTAAGAAGTAACATCACACAAAACATTGCAAAAGAAAGTATTCATTTCTATTCATTTTTATCATTTTGCAATCATTTATGAAACCATGTGCAAAAGAGATACAAACGTTCATTGTATAGATCATCACTGATACGTATAATTTTCATTTTTTACAATATAAATGAATTAATGTGCTGAATGGAGAAAGTCTCACACAAGCCGTGAGGATAACTAATTAATTTTCTTTCATCAAGAGATACACTAACAGATAAATATATACATGAAAGAAATAGGAATAGAGATAACCAGTCATTGCCTGTTGCTTTGACTGGTTATGGTTTCTTTTTCTACTGTACTTGTCCAGCTCCGAGCTCCACGCTCTCCAGTAACTGCAAAAACATAAGGCAACTGATGTTAGATCCCGAGGGATCTAAGCAATGACTACCTATCTCTATGACTATATTTTCTATCTATCAATGCATTCGGTCATGAAGGAAAACAAGCAGTGATATTGACATTTAATGTTAAAAAGAAATAAAACCATTTGTGAGTGTCACGAGCCCGTGCTCGAACCTTATAAGATATGCAATAGAATAGAAAAGATGAACAAACTAACAAATCTGCCTTATGAAGTTATTATAAACATGTGCAAACATGCAAATGGAATCCAAGTTTCGGATCTTAATTCAACAAAGGAGATATGGAAGCAAATATCAATCAAGACATGGTGCTGATATACGGCTTGGTTATGTAACCACAACTATAAGTTGGAAAGAAAAAAGTGTGATAAATGACAAAGGTACTGTAACTCAGTAATGCATGCATCTATGACCAAGTGATTCTGGCCTAACTTTACGCCAATATGATAGTATGAATTTGAGGCTTAGGACTGTTAAAAAACGTTGTAGCAATGTTAACTGAATATCTCACGTTGTGGACAGTGACTAGCAAGCAAATGACTGGTATTTTCAATGCATGTGAGTGTGAAGCAACCTAAAACAACATGCTAGGGATATCCATGGCGATGCAAAGTCGTGCCATAAGACATAAGAAGTTTTTGATATCATGAGTGTGTAATTATACTAGAAAAAGAATAGCTATATGAGACTTACTCAATAACCAACAAATGAAATGACTTTGAAAATATTAATTTTTTCCTAATTACTACAGCCATGGTTTCACTTCCAATATGTAATATGGTGCAAACAGTTAGTCATCAAACAAGATGTTTGAATACAGAATTCATATCATCTTTCAGAACTTTAAGTTATCATTAAATGGAAGGATGTCGTCGGATGTGCAAATTTCATAGTAAGAAAAAGAGATATCAATTGAAAAATGTGCCAAATATCTTCTACAATAGCAAGAAGCCCAAGTACGGCAAGAAAAGTGGGAAATCCACTTTGTTGTGATTTTCTGATGGACGAATATAAAAGCCACCAGTAAAAGAGGATGACCATTTCAAAACTGGAGTTTTGGTTTTCCAAGCAGAATTAATCAAGTTTGTTGTTAGTTTCAGCAGCATTACAAGTTTCAAAATCATTCCTTCCTTCAAGTAAAGGTCCCAACAGAGATAAATGTGTTTCATAGCAGCCAAACACAACCAAAATATTTATACAGCTGTGAGGGTTTGATAAGCCATCAGAGAAAAGGAGAAAAATCTAAGTGTTCTCACAACCACAGTAAGAACTAGTGCGGGTTCCGAAAAGTGGATTCAACTTAACACAATGAGGAGAATTTATGTGTTAGTAGCACTTTATCATCTTCCTACACTTGTTTGTTAACAACAACAACACCAAGTAATGCAAAGTTTCAAATACAGAGAGCTGAAAAGTGCAAAAGCTAGAACATACAATTCTTCTATGATGATTCGATCAGCAAGACATCTTCCATAAAACCCAAATCAACTTTTACTATAAAAGGGATCATAAAGTAATCAAATTCGCATACAACAAGTTCTAGTAGATGAGGCAAGTTCATATAATCAACAGCAAGCATAAATATGGCACTCCAATTAGCATTGAACCCCAAAAAATCCATAGTCCACAAGAAATCAAATTCGCAAGGTGAAGAAGAGATGTATTTACATCATATGGTGGCTAGAATAAGAGCCATCCAAATCTCACACGTCCAAACATCAAGCAAGAGATCATATGAAGCATAATATGCATAGAAACAACTTCGAGCAAGACCTATGGTGGATTTAGATAAAGAAAATTTGGCAATACAGCGGCACTAACATTATGCATTGGACCATAAGATACATGCAGATGAAGATACATCAATGAAACCCAAATGCAAAAGGGCCCAAATAGGCATACCTCCATGGTGACTTACAACAGGTTGAGGATATGTTCCCAAGTGTGGCGGTTCAAAATAACAACAGCGAGGCCGATTGATCATCTCCAAATGCGACCTAGAAAACTTCCAGAGGAGGAGTAGGCAATGGGCAAAAAAGAATCAAGCAACAGAGCTCCATCTTCTTCAAACCCTTACTCCTCTCCTAGTTGTGAGCTCAAATGTATGAATGAAATAAGTTAGGGGTTTCACATATTAGTCCGCCCCTTTTCATTTTGCATAAAAATTTGAAGTTCAGTGTTTTGGGGGAGTCTTTTGCCATGTTTTAATTTCCCAATAGTTGCAAGCTTTTGCCCAAGTCTTCCTACTTGGGGCTCAACTCTTTTTATTTATTTGCAAACTTTTGTTTTGTCTAACTCTTTAGAAGGTTAAATATATATTTCCTTTATTAGTTACTTTTTATAATATGATTTTTTTTTTTTTTAATAATTTAATGAATGTTAGCTATTTTATAAAAAACATTAAGTAATTAATTCTTATTACTTAATGTTTTATATAAAAGAATAATAACTAATACTTATTAAAATAAGAAAAAGTAAATCATATTATAAAAAGTTATTAAATTATAGATATTAGATTATTTATATTTTAAATCATTTAATAAGTATCATTTAATAAGTCTCATGATAGGAAATAATTATTTATTTTCCTTTTTAAAAGAGTTAAGAGACATATATTTTGCAGATCTTTTAATTGAGTGTTGAGTCATGTATGATAAGACTAGGGGGCAGGAAATCATTGCTTCTGAAGTCTGGCAGGAGTTTTGGGGCTTCATTTATGAGGGGTAGTTGGTGATGTTATCAAACAATGCCTTTTGGGCTATTTGGTACACCCTTTTGAAGTCTTGTAAAAGACTCAAGTTGGCCTTTGGGGTTGAATCCGACCCAGCATTTATGGCTTTTGAAAAAATGCAGTTGAAAAAAAGATGTTAAGTATGAGTTTTTCAACTCATTTTAGAGGTTCTGAGTTGTGTGGATAGAGGTTTTGTGGCTTTTTCTCTAAGTCCTGGACCTCATTTTACAGAGTCTTTAATTAATTTCTGGAGATGCAATACAGGTTGCAGTAGTGTGATTATGTATTTATCTTTTTGTTTATGTATATTTATATCTCCATTCATGATATGTTTGATGTGTACTTATGTATCAACTTCATGTCTTATATGTTTCATGTGTAACTAGGTGTGCTACCTCATTCTTTAAGTGTTTGTCATATTAGTATTTTCCTTAGTGCATTTATATGACTTTATTCCCAATTTATCATTACACTTGATGCCTTATGTGTATTGATTTATGACTTAAATCTAATTTTTAATATGTTGAAATTTTATGCTTATGTATATGTTTTCTCTTTATTCAATATGTCATGTGTAAATTCTTTATGTTTTAAGTGATTAAATTATTATTTTTAATGTTATATGTGTATTCATCCATGGTTGTTAATGTTTTTCTTTAGGTTGATGTATAATATTCATTTATGTATATCTCATGCTTATGTGTTACATGTATTCTTTAAGTGTTGTTATGCATATGCTTCTCTACGTACTTACAAACTTTAGAAAGCTCATGTGTATCTATACTTATTTATGTACTATGTGTATTCATGTTCAATGAATTGAGTGAGCTAATGTGTATGTGTAGGATCATGGTGTGTCAAAAATTGGCGATCTAAAAAAAGCGTAGTTCTAAAATGCCTCAAAGCATTTCAAAATCTATTCCAACTTTTTTCCCACCCATCCTGATACTTAATGAAAATAATTAATACCTTTATTAGCCTACTATAACTTTTGATACCAACCCTCTATGGTCAACTTTAAAAACATCTTGAAAATGTGATTTTGGCCTATTCTTGTGTGTTTTTTACTACAAACATGTAGCTAACACCTTTTTTTCACCAACATTTGATGAAATGAAAAGGGTTTCTTAGGAATGTTCTTAGCTTTCCATAAATGCAAGGTTTTTCCAATTATGAGTTTAGTAAGTAATTATCACTTATTTTCTAATGGAGTTACATATAAAGTGTTGATTGACACACTACTTGAAAAACAACTAAAATTTTCAAATGGTACAACATTTTTGAAATCTAAAAGATGAATCACATTTTATACTTCTAGTACTATAAGGGGAAAAAATTAAATTTTGCAGAGTTTTGAACTAGTTTTTTATTAAGGAAAATAGGTTTTGAAGGGTGCCTAAAAACCTTGACAAATCTAAATATTTTCATGAAGTCCACACAAAAAATAAAACAACCCAAGGGTGAAACAAGTCACCAAGCAAAACAAGGTGACCAGGGTGGCCTCATAGATAACAAAATACACTTCTACCATCAAAATAGGTTTTGAACGGGTGCCTAAAACCCCATGGTTACAAAATAAATAGACAATTATTCTTGCACCAAGTCAAACTACAAAGAAAAATAGACCAAAAAGGCCAGGAGAACCAAACAAAAAGGGACAGCCTCAAAAAGAACAAGCAAGCAACAAGTAAAGAAAACCAAGCCTCAAGATTTACACTTTGCTCTCATCTTTTGAGGATGTAAAGATACATTAAATGAATAAGTGGAGGACTTGGCCTTTTTACTTTTACTATTTTCCATCCATCCTCCACCTTCCCAACAACTTGTTTCCATGCAAGGTTAGCAACACCACAACCAAGCTCCAACCACCTTGCAGTAGGAGAAGAAACAACACCATCACTTGGTGATGGTACCACAATAATAGAATGGATAGAAGCACTATCCTAAGACAAAGCCGCAAGAGGGGCAACAATCAAATCAACAGCTATAATAATCGAAGGAGGCACAACTGTATTGGTCACCATTATAGGGGCATCATTTGAATCATCAAAGACAACAACATAATTTTCCGCCAAAGAATCGTGAGAGGAGCCAACCAACCCATCCCCGTCAGAGGTTACTTTTTGAACTATTTAATGATCATCTGAAACCCCCTTCCACCAAGAAGGTGACTTCTTTGATCTAACTTTTTTAGAGGAGAATCACACTACAAGGTGGCCAATCTTATGATATTTCTTGCATCTGAAGGGAATACCCTCATAATCAAGAAATTGAATCCAAGAGCCATTAGGAGAGGCCAACTTAATCATTTCAAGGAGCCCCTTGGAGATGTCAATCTCCACAAGAATGCAATCATATGTCATCCAATAAACATTGGAAGATGTAGAATCAACCAACAAGAAATCATTAAGGGCCTTCCCCACAGCCTCCAGGACAAGATTCAACCATAAGTAAAGGGCAAGATTTGGTAACCTAACCCACAGAAGAATCCTATTGAAGGATTCAGTCGATGGGTTAAAACATGAGATTTTTTTAATTCTGAAAATACTAAAGTAGAAAATTAATATTGATTTATTTATTTAGAATAAAAACACCCAAAAATATGTGTCACATCCATGCATGAGTCTACTTCTTCTATCTAGAATATTATTTAAAAATATTATCATTTGATTTTGATTAAGGTGGTCAGACATACATCTACTTATTTTTGTATTATTGCAATAAAATTCAAAATTTTGACCAGTCAATTTTATTTTATTTCCAAATAAGGTCTATTAGTTTAGAAACTAAATTCAATTTCCTAGATATTATTCTCTCAACTTTTTGATATAAATTTTATAAGAAGTAGAAAATTGCACATCAAGTTAACATAACCCTGATTTACTAATTTTTATTGCCACTTAAGAGCATAGTTTGGTTGACCATGATCCTGCACATACCCTAATGTGTATTTTGTATGTCTCACATGGAACCATGTGTATTTTGTACATCCCATGTGGAACCATGTCTATTCTCCTTGACATGAGTGATGTTATTTGTATGCTCCATGATTTAAATGAATTTATATGTATTTTGTGTACATCAAGTGCTCTATTTTCTACGTGTATCATAGGTATTAACTATGTTTTGTTATATATTCATATATCCATGCATATGATTATTTATCCCTTACATATGTGATTCATGCATGCATTCATTTTTATTTTTCAAAAGTATTCTTTGTGCATTGATCATTATAATTTATCTATGCCTTGTTACTTAATGTGTATACTTTCATGTCTCTTTGTATCGATATGTATACTTTGTTTGGGATACATGTTTTCCTACATCAATGTATATACTATATGTGTATCCTCTGCATCTTCATGCATCATTATATATTCTTTGTGTCTTCATATATTTATTTCATAATTTCAAATGTATAGTCTTAATTTGGATATGGAACAATTTAGAGAATCGTTGCTTCAAATGATGATTTTTTGTAGTCTAGATAAAATCACAATACACTTTCTTAAAGGAATAATATGATGATAAATTTTCTTGAGGACAAGAAAATTAAATAGTGGTAGACTATAATAAACTCTCATTGGTGTGTATAAAATGTATTAACTTATAAAAATACATGTAATTTTTTTTATTTATTAAGAAGCAGCCAAAATTGGGGGTGGAACCATGTAAAGAAAAATACAGACTGAGAATCATTCGAAAGTCATTACCATGCAATTTCAAAACCCCCTTCTAAACCATTGACCCCCACCCACCCCCCCCCCCCCCCCCCCCCCCCCCCCCCAAAAAAAAAAAGAGGGTATTTTTAATACTACTACTAGGAAAAACCATTAGGGTGTCAGACTTATACATAAACTTGGCTTGAATATTCATAGAGGCGATTAAACCAATCTAGTAAAAACTATTAGAAAAATCCCATGGGTGACTAAGAAACCTGCTAAACATATAACAAAAAACTAAACTAAAATCCCACTAGCAAGCACTAATCATCCTTTCTTGATTTCATTTGATTCCCTAGAAGTAGTCGCAACCAATCATTAGCAAAGAAACTGTGCAATGAGTGAGTCATCTCTATTTCCTTAGCATCATCAGTGTCATCCTTGTTATTTTTCATGAGGTAAAGGGTGGTGGTCATCCAATGAATCACTCGCACTAAGAAATTAGAAACCTTATCAAACTTATCTTCTAGCTCAACATTTTTCTTGACTAGGTTGACAATGGACTTATCCAGCGTCTCAATCTCCAAGATCCCCTTATCTTTATTTATTTCTCCCATAGTGACCCCCTCTGGCTGGTTGTGATCTCCCCCCATTTGTTTAGGCTTCTACCAATCCTCTCCCCCCACAACCTCCACTTTTGTTTGACTACCAACACTCCTCATTCTCACAAATGAAGTAACCATACCTTGTTCCCCAACATTCCCCCCTTCTCAAACTCTGGGGTTATGGTCTCCATTTTGAAGGTATCATAAACCCTAGAAGGCAAAGGGCTATTCAGATCCTCTTCCATTAGATCCTCATCTTTACCTTTACTTTTAGTTTCATTCTCCTCCTGCTCCCTATAGTTCCTTCTAGTGGCTTTATATTTGGGTCTACTACCAGACTTTCTCACAAAGTTATCAATTGAAGAAGATTTATTAGATTTAGTCAAAACATGATTGGTGATAGGCCAACACTAGGGAAATAATTAAGAAATAATTAATAATTTATGATGAAGTTCAGCTAGTCTATTCATGTCAATCTGAGAGCGTAAGTTTGTGAAAGGTGTCCAAGCAATATGGTATCAAGGGATGAGAGTTGTGATTTGAGAAATTATGGATGCCACTAAAACACATGAAAATAAACCTATGGAAAATTGAAATAAAAATATGACAAGAATTTTCACTTCTTGCGATAGGAACTTGATTGAAACCTACTAAAATAATTTAAACAATAAAAATCATAGAAATGAAAACATCTTTCTAGTAGCAATAACAATGCAATTACTTCTATTTAGTAAATTAAAATTATGATAAAACATTAGTAATTCAAATAATAAGGAAACAACAATCATATTATATCAATGAAAATCATATTACAAACTGATACAGAAACAACAAGCATATCATACCAATACAAATCAAACTACCAACTGATACAAAAACAACAATTTAATTAATTACTAGTTCAAACAAAACTCTATATTAATGAAACATAAACATACCACATTGAAATAAAAAGCATAAATCACACTAGATGTCCCAAGAAGTGGGCCCCTTCCTTAGTTCATCAGGTGGTGAGATAGAAAATGTTTGAGCATAGGGCTAATCAACACAATAGATAGTCTTTATTTCTGAAAGAAATGGTACTTATAACAATGCATGGTCTATTCTTGGCTAGAGGCCAACAAACTAGCAACCTGTACAAATTAAAATCACTAATATAAAACTGAGATATATGGTGGTTTTGTTGTTTTTATAAAGAAGCAGATTTAGGCATGAAATGGTTTACACATTTTGCATTATACGGAAAAACCGAATCCCCTCCTTTATTTAGATATAAAAGGAGTTATAAAATTTTGGAAGTAGCAACTCCCTTGAATCTCACAGTAATAATACTTTGCAGATTTCTCACCCATAAACTAAGATGGTAAAATCATCTTTTAATAGTAAATAAGCTAATAAATGCAGCTATGTAGATGATTTTTTTGTCAAACTAATAAATGTAGTTGTTGCACCAAGATAATGTGGCAAATAGAAATGATCTTCTAGTTATTAACCACATACATTAGTTCTTTGTCCAAAGTGCAACATGGAGAGCTTGTAAAATAGGCAACAAGAACATCTAAACTCATAAATCAATATGCTATTATTATAATAGTTAGCAAAATAAATCAATAATGCATTTTCCATATTTTAATCCCAAAACCTCATTAAATACTACTTACATATTTTATACCATATACAATCTAAAATAGTAAAATGGGTCAAAATGGGATGGAAATGGAATAGAGAAGTAAGTAGGAAAGTGCATGAAATAGATTAAAATATGACATTAAATAGGTTGTAAATGGCTCACATCAGTTAGGCAAGGGATTTTTCTCTCTAAGTCTTTTGCTAGATCTATTGGTTCCCTTCTTGATTCCGGCACCAACACTCTCAACATTGAGGACCTTGACATTCTCCATTTTTATCTTTCGAGTAGATGCAATGGGTATTAGAAATAGAGAATACTAAGAGGGGGGTAAATCATTATTCTACAAAATTTTGCACACAACTAGATATTGTTAATTACTTTACAACATGCTTAAGAAAGTAAACCAATAATGTTGAATAGTAAATAAATCCATACACAAAGAGAACTCATAACACCATATTTTGTTAACTAGGGAAACCTTGGCCAAGGGAAAACCTCAATGGGGATGGTACCCACAAGATGATCCACCAAACAAAAGAATCATGTTAAGGATATTGGCCTTGTTAGGAGACTATGAAGTACGTATACTATCTTGATCCTTGTTAGAGGACTAGGTTGTGTTAAAAGCCTCAACCCTGTTAGGAGTTGTGTCAACCCTATTAGGAGTTGGTAATACAATTACAAATGTATGCAAGAAGAGCCCACTTCCTCAACATGTAATTATACAATTCAATGCCTTAAACAAAATGAGATAGATACAATAACCTCTTTACTGGTGACTAATTTACTTTGCATATCTCTAATATTACATCAAAATTCTCATCATAAGTCCTTCACATAAGTTTGCATGTCATATACATAGTTTTCATTCACACCATAGACTTTGCATTAACACCACACTTCTTCGCAAGTAATGATTTCTTACTTATACCTTTCTCTTTTACAAAACTTTGTCCAGTTGGCTTGATGCTTCAATGCATTTGGCTAAGTAAAAAATTTAGCCCATGCTAACTTAGGGTTAACATCTAGGATGTCATCCCTAATAAGTTAAGAAATCATTTTTTTTCCAAAATAATTCCTCAACCTGCAATTACCTCTTTCCTATTAAACTTTGTTTTGTTCTATTATGTTTACTACCCTTACCGGTATTTGACATGTAACTTATTATGCATTGCCCATTATGATCTATGGTCTTGACCACATCATCATGACACTCTATAATACCTATCCTCAACTACACATGTGCCAATTATTAATGTATACTTTTCAATATCAAAAACTATCTCTGTATAAATATTAAAACTATCTAGCACTTTGATAATTTTTTGTCTCAGATTGTAGGGTCTTCATCTGTATATTTTGTCATCTTATCTTGAGATATATGTTTCCATAAATGAAAACCCTTACTCATCCTACTTAGCCATATTTCCAATAATTGGATCCCTATCACTTTGGCTATGGGTGGAAGGGGAGGAATTTCAACACATATCAATGATTTTCAGAGGCAAAGGGTTTGGGCTCAGGATTTGGGGGTGAAGGCCTTTGTAGAATGTAAAGAGGCAATATATCAAGGCTTGTTGATACATAGATTATATTTTTCCTTCCTCTCTTTTTCTTCTTATGTTCCATATGAAATCTTACATGGAATTTAAAAGTAGATAGGGAAAGGAAATACATTCCTTATTCCTAAAATGGTTCAAGATCAGATAGTGATAATAGTAGCATACCTTGACTTTTTCTTCCATTTTTATGTATTGCATGATGACATAACAAACCATATCCCAGGGTTTTGGGACCTTTTCATGGGAAAACCTAGCACGAAAGTGAATAGGGGCTTCATCATAATAGAAAAACTTCTCCATACTAGCCACGTCTACCACCCTAGGTTGCTTCCTCCAATTTTCACCTTCGAATGCTAGACCATTAGCCTTAACAATTAGCTCTTCACTGAACTTGAAGGACACCCCATTGATTTTAACCCACTCATTTTGCCACAAGTCCAAAAACTACCAAGTCAACATCTGATCATGGCTCTCGATACTCTCCATGAACGAAATAAGCCCTCCTTCCTTCAAATGTGACCAAGTCACCTTATCCTTCTGAATAGCCTCTTCAATTATGGGTGGTTCAATCCTTATATTAGCACCCTCCATAACTTCCTCCTCCCCAAGATCAACAATCAAGTCCTCTGCTCCCTCCTTTAGCTCAAATGCCATATCCTTCACCAACTTTGACAGACCCAAAAAAACTAGAGCAAAGCCTTTACAAACTAGAAAGTACAACTTGAAAAAGAAAAAATGCTAGCCAAACACTTGATTTTAATAAAGTGTAATTCAGAATTAAATTTATTCCCAAGTCACCACATCATAATGATTATGTAATCCCTCCTTAAAATTTGGCTTCAAAACATGCAAAGTTTCTTTCTTGAGTGTAGGAGAATATCATCCCAAAAATTTCATTGATTGTTGAGCTCTTGTTTCCCATCACAAATCATAATTGGCACACTAAAGGTAGAGGTGACTCCAAAATGATTTATCATCAATAGCAAATCCACTAAAGTTAGCACCATCATGACCTACCCACCATATTGAATAAAAACTTAGTGATGATGTCCCTCACCAAATGCAAAATGATGGAGGTCATCCTTTTAATAATAATTAGAGTGATCATCGTTACTTGGAAATGATTCCTTTTTTACTAGTGATTTAATCAGCACCAAAAGATCATACTCATTTTCTCAAACTTGACTATTAATAGCCTTGTGTTTGTACCCTGCCAGGTTGCTTACCACTTGATTTCCTTCCATATAGATGTGTTGAATTTACACTTTATTAATCCTATTTAGAAGGATTTGGGCATCTCTAATTATTGACATGGCATATCAATTAATCTTATTATCACCTTTGGCAGCCTCAATTACTAATAAGGAATCTCCCTCCACTATCAAATTTTGAATTGATCTCATAGTGTGTGCTAACTCCAACCCCCATAGGAGTCCCAAGGCTTATACCTCATTGCTCAAAACGTTCCCACATTTTCTTGAGTACCCCTTGATATAGAATCCTTATTCATTCTATATTATTCCTCCAGCCATAATACCATCACTCCACCTTGACCCATCAAAAATCAATTTGCATCAATTTAGGGGAGTAGTTTCCATAGAGTATTCAGTCTTTTTTCAATTGTGGAGTTATCAATTTTCTCAATTAACTGCGAGATATCCTAGACTTCTCCCCAAAACCTCTCATTATGTGTGGGAGGATGTGGTAGTGGTTTCCATTTCCATGCCAAAGCACACTCCCTTATCACTCCCATCATAATTTAGGTAACCACTTTCAGTGGGGGTGTCTTTTTCTCTAGAAATATAGTTATTCCTCTCCTTCCTTATGTTCCAAAACACATATGGGGGTATGGCTTTCTAGATTATTTTAATGAGGGGATGGTGTGAGGGGAATTTCCATCTAAAAATGAATTGGTGCACATCTCCATCAAAGACCCATGAGATCCCAAGTTAACCAAGGATTTTCTACCAAACATATGTCATATAGGGAGATGGATTAAGAGATGGGGGATGGTTTCTTCCTCCCTATAGCATAGCACACATCGATTTCTCATTTGGAAGCCATGCCTCTCAAGATTATCAATAGTGAGGATACTATTGTGCACAATAGACCACCAAAAGAAGTTGATTTTAGAAATAAAGTGGGAATGCCAAACCTTCTTCCATTCCATGTTCCTCTCCTCCCCAATCATGTTATTGTAGGTCGATTTCATGCTACAATCCCCACTTGAGTTTTGTTAGAAATGGAAAAAGAAATCTATAAATAAGCAATACCAGGAAAGAATCTAAGTGAGTAAATGCATGAAAAGATATTACCATGAAATAGGAGAGAGAAAGCTTCAAGATCCAACACCATGAGACAAGATATTTGGAAAGGGGAAAGCAAAGAAAACCCCTTGTGACATTATGAATGAGGCATGAAAAGCCTAAGAAGGAAGAGAGAGAGAGAGAGAGAGAGAGAGCAATGCTCATACAATAATTGAGAAGAGGAAGAAACCTCATTGTTAAATGAGAGAAGAGGGTCATCTCTTAAATAGAGATGAGAGAGAGGAGTTAGAATGTAACTCCCATGTCTATGAATGCCACCATTCATAAGTGTGTGAGGCCAAGTGTGAGATTCCTCTTAAGGAGGAATAATCTAAATTAGAAATTACAATAAATATTTGTCCTCACATATTCCACTAGATGACAAAATAAGATGTAGTGGAAAAAGGACAAAAAAGAAATATATTAGGATACCTTGGCTTATATCCTAATATATTACAACAATAAAGGAAGAAGGTCTAACCTTGGTTTATAAATACACCAAGGAAAGATTACAACTTCTAACAAGTTCCTTTCCCATATTAGTTTGTCATTCTCCAAGAAGGAGGGAATTTAGATCTCTTTCAAGAGGGATATCAACTCCTCATACATTATCTTATCAATAGGGTTAAAATTGTCCATATTAAAAGTCATCCACTCCTTGTTGAGGATGTAGTTCATCACCTTTTCACAATGCTCATACCCCCTACTCTTTTAAAATAAGAAACTTTGTGTGAATTAGAGGAGCATCGCCCACCCATTTATCTTTCTAAAATCTAGCTAGATTATCATCTCTAATAGTCCATCTAATGTTTCCCCTTATGTGTTTCCTTATCATAATGATATTATTCAATTTTCTTGATCCAATTGGGAGACCTTCCATAAAGATGGCTCGATTGAAAGGTCCACTTCCCAAATACTTGGCTCTCATGATATGGAACTAGGAGGTTGTGTTTTGGGCTAGCCTCCAACCAATCTTCATCATGAGGACTTTATTTAAGTCCCCAGTTCTCCTCAAGTTCAAATACCCTTGGGATTTAGGTCTACACACCTTTTCCCAACTAACCAAACTTAATTTTTTCTATTCCCCCATTCCCAACCATAGAAAATTCCTCTTGATCTTATCAAGAATATCTCTGAACCTAATGGAGATTTTGAATAATGACAAAAATTAAATAGGGATTCCTTGTAATGAGGCTGAGATGAGTTGAAGTTTACCAACATTACTTAGAACCTTACCTTTCCAGCCTACCAAATTCCTCTACATCCCTTCCACCACACTATTCCAGAATTGGAGGGTAACATCCTTGATTGTTTGTCCTTGATTGTAAGGGGGAGCCCTAAATAGGTGTCACGGAGGTTCACAACCTAACATTGCAACTTCATAGTAATTCTTTTTTGAAGAGCTAGGTTTGTATTGAAGAGGTCATGTTTACTTTTGTGGTAATGCATATGTTGTCCTAACACTTTCATGCATTTGTTCAAGGTTTCCTTCCAGGCCTTATCCTCACTTATAGAGGAGATTTAATGGGTGTTGGTTGTCTAGTTAAAGAAAAGAATAGATTGGTTTGAGATAAATCTCGAGAAACCATGAAGTGAAGTATGAGGAAAAATGTCCCAATCTACTAAGAGAAGAACCCTATCAAGTCTAACTTGAATAAGGTTGCTTCTGAGCCAATGAGTAACTCCATGTCAATGAGTCATTCCTTCCAAGAATTCCCTCCAAGTCCTACTTACTCTCTGAGACATCATCGAGACCTTCCATCTTTGCTAAGGGGTATAAAGCAGTATTTAAGTCCCCCACACAAATGTATTTGACTCCTTTCTAACGATTCATGCACATTGAAGCTTCCTCCCATACCTGGAGTCTCCTACCTAATGTTAGAAGAATAGAAATTTAGGAGCACCCAATTATTCATTTCATCAGTAAAGGTCACCACCAAAAATTGGAGGTGGCTCAGGATCTCCCTATCATCCAATCTGTAAGGGTTCCACATTGTAGCAATCACTTCTAAAGCACTAGCAACTTCACTGTAAACATATTTTTCCCCTTGCCACATGTAGTTAGCAATCTTATCTCATTTTTATTTCTTCATTTTAACCCCTTGAATAAGGCTAATATATAACTTATGATATTGGATCATAGTTTTCAAAGAAAAATTTTTCCTCCGGCTATTTAGGCCCCTAATATTCCATGAAATGGATTTCATTTCCTACATCTTTGGATATCTTCCAAGGTTTTCTACCTCCCATGAGCAATATCACAAAAAGTTTCCTTTGTTATTTCCACTCTTGTTGGTGGTCATCCACCTCTTTTCTCTGAGACCACATCAACTTTAGGTTGACCTCATGCCTTCTTCTTGGGTTCTTGCTAGCCCTCATACACCATCAATGGAGTGGTGAGAATTGAGGATAGTGAATCCTCCATACATGGAAGGGAAACCATCAGGGTACCCTATAGTGATGAACAACTCATCCATGTCTCTATATGTATGCCTTCCTTCTACTTGTCTTATGTCTGTAATAGTAGTGAGTCTTTTAATGGGTTATTTATGGTAGGAGATTGAGGCTCCCTCTCTGCTACAATGTCCACTCAAAATTCACCATCCTCTAAATCTTTTCTAGTTTGTTCTATTTTTTTCTCCATTTAAGGGAAACACTTCCCTAGATTCTCTATGGTTGTGGTTTCCACCATTTGGGTGGCCTAGATTTCTTTTTCTTTCACTATGGTGAGGCCAAAGATATGGCCCATCTACAAGGAGAACCCGTGGACATCATCAAATGTTCTCCCTTCCTTTATAACTTCCTTCTCTTTGTCACTCTAGATTGTTCCCAAGGAACTCACCTAAGCATCTTCTGATGCACTCCCTTCCTGAGAAACTTCCTTATCTTTGTCATATTCTACTATATTCACATAGGGTTTACATTACATGACCACATGGCCATATTTACTACACCTTTGGTAGTAACTCAATATTTTGATAGTTGATAACTTGCCTCCAAGTCCCCCATTTAAACTTTAAGGAAATACTACTTGGAAGGGTATTGTTCAATGCCACATTCACGTAAAGCCTAACAAAACCAAAACAAGACTTGTGAAGGGTGACCACATCCACCTTAATGAAGTGACTTAAGGAATCCCCAAATAAATTTTTAAAAAATCTCATCCCAAAACTCCAAAGATAGACTAGGTAGTCTAACCTAGACTGAGGTCATCTCTTGAAGATCAACACTAGGGTTGAAGCCAAGCTTCCATTTAGTTAAAACCAAGTTATGCTTGCCAAGCCTCCACGTTCCTACCAAGACCTAGTTTCTATCTTCCTCATTGGAAAACTTGAATAGGAACAAAGCTCCCATCATTTTCGCAACCTTGAAAAAACCCTTTAGTTTCCATCTATTAGAAACCCATTCTCTCACCATGTCAATGGTAGGTCTACAAAATAGAAACATACCAACTACGCTTAGTGAAAATCCTTTTGTGATACTTTCAACCAACAAATCTAACAAAAGAATTTCGAACCCATAATCCCCATGGGATACAGATGGAAGATCCCCAAGTAAGAAATGTAGGTTTGAATGTCCCACCAACGCACCTTTCCAACTTTACTTTGGGAACACCATATTTGTATCCTTCTCCAAACAACTCTTGGTCCCAGTACCTTGAAGAAACACAAGGTCCTCTGGCAGAATTTGGGACCCCTCAAAAGTCAATCTCCTATCCCCCAAAATCCCCCCATCATCTAGGTGCACCCCCTTGGAGATAACTAGCCAAAGGTCCAAGAAGACCACCTTGAATCAATTAAAATTAATTCATTATTTGAATAATTAATCAATGTGTATTTTAAAACATAAAATGAAAAATAAAAATAGTCATTTAATATTAAATGGATATGAAACAATGTACAATTCAGAGGGCCAATAACTCAAGTATGTAATTTAGAGGCCTTGTCTTGAATGGCATTTTACTATCTAGCCAAAAATAGGTCTACTTAATGAGGTGAATAGAAATAAAAATGGTTGAAATAGGGGAATTGATGGATTAAATATGTATGATGAGGTTAAAGATCAACTAATTCAATGACACAATTTTTTTTTAAAAATAGCTTCCTATCAAAATTTTGTGGTCTCTAATCTAAGTACATGTAAGCCTTCTCCTATAACATACACCCCCAAAAATGCTAATCCTCCTAGCAAGGACATTACACAATCTTGTAATAAATAGATACTAATGGAATTAGAAAAAATATATAGCATAATGGGTATTGATACTAATTGGATTATATACAAATAATAATAGAACCAACTCAAACAACAACATTTTTTTTTACTTGATCAACCTAGACATTGGTATTGAAATAGAACAAGCAATTGAAACTATGGATCAAAAAACCTTCCATAATAATTAAACGAGAAGAAACTCACAACTATGGAATATCAATAGAAAAGAGGTAGGAAGTATTCTTTACAACTTGGGAAAAGAATGGGGAAGCTAAAAATCAAACTAAACTTCTTGCATTTTTCTATAATGGGAAGGTGGTTCTTCCCTAAGAATTATAAAGGTAACCATGTGTAATATTAAAGGCATTAATGCCCCAATTAATTAACCACTACATAAACACTTCTTAAATGCTTTAGATTGAAGAACTATACTCCTTCATGAAACCAAGCTGAATAAAGTTTAGAAACTAGAATACATCAATGTAGACACAACCACAAGAAGCTTTGAAATTCTATGGAACTCCCAAAAAGATCTAGAATAAATCCAATATTAAAAATTCTAGATAGAATGAAGTTTGGTTCAAAAGAATGGAAAGTGATTTATCATCTTATAACATTAATGTATATAGACCCATAAATATCATTAATGTATATAGCCACATATGTATTTATCATCATATACCATTAATGCCTTTACTAGTCAGTGTCTACCAAGCTCACTCGAATATGAAGACAATTTCCAGTATCTACCAAGTGTTCCAAAGATAATCAAGTTTAGAGATAGTGTCTGTTGAGTTCACTTGAGCACCAAAGAAAGTTTGCAGGAAGTCAATGTCTGTCGAGTTCACTTGGGCACCAAAGAGAAGTTGGCATAGAACTAGTGTTAACCTATCTCACTTGGTTTTCAAAGGAAGTCTGAAGAAAGTATTTTTTGAGTTAGTGTTGACCAAGTTGGGTTGGCTAATGAAGGATTTTCTTGAGTCGACATATTTAGTTTGATGAATTTATTTGTTAATTCTAGCTAACTTAAGGGATGAATATTGAATATTTGAAAGAGTATTCAAGTTGACTTGACAAGGTAAATGATATAAGGTAAAGTTGTGGGATTGAAAGAAGTGAAGCATGGGGTTGAAAAGATAAGTCAAGGAAGCGACTTAAAAGGATATTAGAGTATCTTGAGTTGATCAAGCTACAAAGTCTTATCTAATCAAGAAGGATCAAGTATTCAAGCTAGAACAGAGGTCTAAAAATTAGAAATTAGGTCATATCATTGTTACTCTAGTAATTATAGCTATGAATCAAATCTCTTAACAAAGTTATCTTAATAGTTATTTGTCAAATCCTCTAACAAGGTGGCATTTCTAGATTGAAGTGTTTAAAGATCTCTAACAAGGTCACTATAAATAGGATGATTTAAATCCTTTAATAGGATCACACCTAATAGTGTATTTTTTAACCTTTAATAGGGTTGGCTCCTAATAGGGCTCACTTCAGAAGAGTGAAAATTTGTAACTAGTTGCAATTGGTGCTTTTTCCCAAATTGGGTTTCCATGTTAAATCCTAGTGTCACCTGTGTTCATTTTATTTGATTTTTTAATTTTTTCAACTAAGTTAATATGGTTAACATTAAACATCCTAAGAAGTAACTATTTTAATGTTTTCTGAGTGACTAAAATTCTTAGTGTTAACCGAGCAATATTAGTGCTAACTAGGTTATAACAGTATTTAACTTTCAACAGAATATTGGTTTTGTTTTGTGTTGACATCTAAGGGATTTGGGATTTTTTTTTGTGGTAAATGATTCACCCTTCCCCTCATGGTTACTCTTCTTACATTTCCAACAATTGGTATTAGAGTTTTTGGTGCTTGTAGAGAAGTTTTCAAGGACCTAAGCTAAAGATCAAGATGTCTTAAAGAAGGGAGATCCCTAACCTAAACATACATAACTTCAAGGCATGGCAGGAACTCATAAGATTTCATTTTTAATGTTCCCAATATTATTAAATAATAATATTTTGCTACATGGCCAAGAATCAATGTTTTTAATCTCTCGAGCCCATTGGTTATTTTTGTACTTTTCATCTTATTGTTATTTTGTAATCCTTCAGGAAGTTTCCCTGAAGCCCTTTATAAGGCCTTCCTATAGGTTGTTTTAGGCATGATTTTGGATTATTTTCTATGTACTACAAATTCCTATTGGAGTTCTTGAATGTTTACCATTTTGGAAGTGAAAGATCTTCCCTATTTGGCTTGCACAATTTCGGTGGGACTCTCACCCTATTCCATATGTATATTTCTTGATTTTATATTGATATATTTTTGTGGAGCAACTTTGTTGGTATCTCTTGTTTACATATATGGACTTCTTTGCAAATATTTTTCATCTTCAGAATCATACCCAACACATCGGCAGTAACTTCCTGACAAGCCACGACTTGCAAACTGTACCCCATCACAACAAGGCTACTGTACAAACTAATCCTATACAGCGTTGGCTGAAGCTTTCATACAGCCTTAGCTGAAGCTATCGTATAACCTTGACACAGTATGATCTTTCTAGCCTTGTATACTATACGGCCTCCCACTATCCATATGGTCAGACCCCAACATATCGTACAACCAATAAGTATCATACGACCTTTCCATCCTGCACATTGACACCATATGACACACATCCTAAGGCACTATAAAGACTACTTGAGGCATGGAGAAGAACTACTTGAGGCACAAATGAGAACTACTGGAGGCACTAGAAATATTACCCAAGGCACGAAGGAGAACTACCTTAGGCACAGAGGAGAGCTACTAGAGGCACCAAAAAGACTACCTAAGAAATAGAGGAGAACTAGCTATGGCACAAAGGAGAACTACTCGAAGCATACTATGGGGCTTCATAAGGTAGCTCTAGAATAGGAACATTATAGTGGTATTAGAGCTGGTCATCTTGCTAGCCTGTTGGTGATATTGGATGCCCCCAAGATCCCAATCAGTAGGAAGAATGGGTGAATCAAGTGTTGAAATGATGCAACTTATAAGGAAGCTAACAAGTGGACAACAAAAACTTAGTGAAATCTTGTTAAATGGACAATGACAACTTTGTGAGACCTTGGCAAAGGGGCAAAGATCAAATTGACAAGACCCTCTAACTTTTGGCACAAGGAAGGTCAAATAGAGGACATAATGGGCATGGTGACAATTATATCAATGAAAGGTTTCACACAGAGCGATCCCACACACGACCAATGATGCCAACATTTCCTTGATGGTTGGAACAACGTAGGGAACAAGAGCCTACTTTCCTTGAAATGCAAGATCAATTCTTTCAAGATTGGTTTGATGCTAGAATTGGTGCAGAATTGTCTTTCAAGGATTATGTGGATTTGTGGATGAGGTATTCTAGGAGGTAGGGTGATTACAAAGATGACATTAGATGAAAGATTGGAAAGATAAACTTATCATGCTTTGATCGATCTGGGCATACATCAACATGAGCATGGGTTCAAAATGCTAATACATACTTCCAACTCAACCACATGCTTGAAGAAGAGGCTATCAAGTTTGTAGCACTTCACTTGGAGGGAATCACCCATGAATGGTGGTACCATGGGATGGTTACCCTCGGTCATAATTGAATCATTTCATATGCCAAGTTCACGGAGAGACTTATTGACCGCTTTGATGGAAGGGATCCAAAACTTAACTTCAAAGAGTTGGCACAACTAAAGCAAATTGGATCAATAGAGATCTACATTACAAAATGTTAGAGGCTATCTATACTAGTGACAAACATTTCAGAGAGAAGAATTGTTGTTTTATTCATCGATGGGTTGACCAAACCCTTAAAAGGTTGGGTAAAGAATTTTAACCCTGACACACTTGTGATAGAAATCAAGAAGGTATAGGACATGGCAAAATCCACTTCTTCGTCTAAAGAATATTCACATGCCAGGCCATCCATCATTCCAAAGGAGAAAGATAACAAGCCCCCTCCAAAGAAGCAGTCAATAGATGAAGCTACAAGATAGGATCTGAGGAGAAGGAAGCTATGGTTTAATTGTAAAGAATCATGGGAACTAGGACACTGATGCTTAAGGAAGGGGAAGATCCATTACATAGAAGTGATGTCAAATAGTGAAGAGGATGAAGAACCATGAGTCAAAGAAGATGATCAAAAAATTGCAAAAGAGGGAAACATAAATCATGCAAAGAGGATTGTTGCACTAGTACATCCAGGAGGAACCATTGCTCTTGCAAGCACTTTGAGGTGTACTGATTTTTGAGCATGAGGAACTCTCCAAGGACAATGAGTCATAGTTATGTTGGATAGTGTGGCCACACTTAATTTCATTAATTAATCACTTGTGGAACAAAGAGGTTTAACTATGGAGACACATGTGGGATTCCAAGTCAAGGTAGTCAAAGGAAACCTCCTATCATGTACCCATTTGATCCCACAACTTAGCATTACCATGGGAAACCATACGGTGACTGAAGATTTCTTTGTAGTAGATTTAGATGACATGGAAGTAATTATTTGCATCCAATGGATGTAAACATTGGATGAGTACACACAAAGCTTCAAATGAATGGAGTTTTCATTCAAAGTGGATGGAAAGAAGGTGGTCCTTAGGGGAATGTCAAATGGAGGGGCAAAGGAAATCTTAGCACAATGGATGGAAGCTATTCTTTGACATGATGACATTTTTCAGGAACACAATGTTTGATATCAGCAAAACTAATGATAGGACAACAGATCAACCACTAGGATGATGAGCTTCACATAGTGTTGGATAAGCATAGTACAGTCTTCATCAACATCCCTCTAGGCATCCCTCCACATAGAGGATTTGAGCACATCATTGAGTTGGAGGAAGGAGCCAAACTCCTCATCACTACACCCTACCACCATCCAAAAAGGTTTAAGGAGGAGATAGAAAAAATGATCCAACAACTCCTAGAGAAAGGATGGATTAGGCCTAGTTCTAGTCCCTTTGCATCATTAGTAGTTTTGGTTAAGAAGAAGGATGGAACCTTTTGAATGTATGTGGACTATCACACACTAAACAAGAAAACCATTAAAAATAGGTACCCCATCCCTAGGATTGATGAGCTATTGGATGAGTTACATGGTGTGCTCTATTTTTCCAAAATAGATCTTCATTTAGGATACCATTAGATATGCATGAAGGATGAAAATTTGGAGAAGACTGCCTTCTATTGCCACTACGGACATTATAAGTTCCTAGTTATGCCATTTAGTATAACTAATGCTCCAGCTACTTTCAAATCATGCATGAACCACATCTTTAACAAGAAATTGTTAAAGTACCTATTAGTGTTTTTGATGACATGCTTATTTACCGTAAGACATGGGAGGAATATTTGAGGCATTTGGATGAAGTACTCAAAATTATGGAGTCACAATCACTAGTTTCGAGGAGGTCTAAATGTGAGTTTGGAATGACACAAATATTGTATCTAGGGCATATAATTAATGCTCAAGGGGTTTAGGTACACTAAGAAAAGATTCAAGCCATCTTGGATTGGCTGCCTCCCAAGACTCTCTCTAATCTATGTGGATTTCTTGGATTGTGTAGCTACTATAGAAGGTTCATGAAGGGGTTCTCACAACTTAGTACACCACTGGAAGACCTGACAAAAAAAGGATCTTTTCATTGGGATATGAAGGCAAAACACACTTTTGACAAGTTGAAGGAAGTTATGAGTTCATGCTTGGTGTTGGCACTTCCCAATTTCAATCTACCATTAATCTTGGAGTGTGATGCTTTAGGAGAAGGTATTGGGGTGGTGTTGATGCAAAACCATCACCCCATTGCATTTCAGAGTTAAAAAATCTCATAAGTAGAATGATTGTAGTCCATCTATGATAAAGAGATGCTTGTAATCATGCATGCACTAACAAAGTTTCAGTAGTGTCTTTTTGGGGCAAATTTGTGGTGTGGATAGATCACAATAGCTTGAGATATTTTTTAGAGTAGAAAGATTTAAATGAATGACAATAGAAGTGGGTTAGAAAAATCCAAAGTTTTGACTTTGGTATTGAGTATCTGAAAGGAAAACATCATGTAGTGGTTGATTCTCTATCAAGGAGGCCTACAATATGTTCATTGTCTGAAATTTCAACAAATTAGAAGGAACACCTATTGGTTGAATACTCCAAGAACATATTTTCTTGCCAATTGATGGATGGTTAAGTACAAGATGATAAGTATAAGGTGGTTGATGATATTATCTACTACAAGGGTAGGATTTATCTAGTACCCTAGTCCAAAATGAAGGAAAGAATTCTGAAGGAGATGCACGATTCACTAGTGGTTGGATGCCTAGGATACCTGAAAACCTACAGGAAAATCTGAGAACATTTTACATGGAAGGACCTTAAGAATGACATCTTACAGTATGTACAAGAATGCTCTACCTATTAGCAAAACAAATCTTAGCATACCCTACCTATGGGACTTCTCCAACCATAGCCAATCCCTGATCAAAAGTGGGAAAGCATTTCAATGGATTTCATCACTAGGTTACCCAAAGTTCAGGGGAAGGACTGCATTTTTGTTGTGGTTGATCATTTGACCAAGTATGCCTATTTCTTTTCTAGTGCCACTAAGTACCAAGCATCACAAGTGGCCAAGCTATTCTTTTGTGAGGTTTTCCATTTACATGGTCTTCCATGAAAAATAGTAAGTGACAGACATAGTCATTTCCTTAGCAATTTTTGGATGGAGTTATTTAGGCCAGCATGATTGGAGTTGTCACTAAGTACGAGCTACCATCCACAATTAGATGGATAGACTAAGATTTTGAACAAATGGTTGGAGGGCTATCTAAGGAATTATGTTTCAACACAACAGAAGGCATGGGTACATTGGTTGCATCTAGATAAGCATTGTTACAACACTACCTATCACATGTCAATAGGCATGCCACCCTTCAAAGCATTGTATGGTTATGAACCTTCATCATTCATGGATTTGGCATTGGTAGATAGTCGTGCACTGAGGGCTAAATATTGGCTACAAGAGAATTTAGATTTCATCAGATCTCTCAAGGAAAATCTACAAAGGGCTCAAAATCAATGGAAGATATTTGTAAACTGGCATCAAATTGAGAGAAGTTTTGAGGTGGGTGATTTGGTATACCTTTGACTTCAACTATATAAACAATCCTTCCTAAAGTTGTCTAGTAAGGAGAAACTAAAACCATGCTTCTATAGACCCTACAGAGCGGCTTGAAAGATAGGAGAAGTTGCCAATAAATTGGAGCTTCTTGAAGGGAGTCAAATCCACAATGTTTTTCATATGTCATCATTGAAGAAGGCTATTGGACAATGTGTCATAGTGTTAAAGGAACTACCTCCCATTGATGAAGAAGGGAAATTAGTTTTAGAACTAGTTAAGATCATAGATGTCTGGGAGAAGAAGCTCAGGTCCCATACCATTAAGGAGTTTCTTATGTGATGGAAGGATCTTCTTATTGAGGATGGCACCTGGGAAGGGGAGAAAATTCTAGAGCATCCAAGTTTTCAATTGCTTGAGGGCAAGAAATTTTTGGGCATAGAGGATTGTAATATCCCCAATATTATTAAATAATAATATTATGTTATGTGGCCGAGAATCAATGTTTTTAATCTCTCAGGCCCATTGGTTGTTTTTGTACTTATTGGATTATTACTATTTTGTAATCCTTTAGGAAGTTTCCCTAAAGCCCTTTATAAGGCCTTCTTGTAGGTTTTTTTAGGCATGCTTTTGGATTATTTTCTATGTACTATGAATTCCTATTGGAGTTCTTGATCGTTCACCATTTCAAAAGTGAAATATCTTCCCTATTTGCCTTGTGTGGTTTTAGTGGGACTCTCATCCTATTCCGTCTATATATTTCTTGATTTGATATCAATATATATTTCTTGGAGTGACTTTCTTGGTATCTCTTGTTTGCATATCTGGATTTCTTATCAAATATTGTTCATCTTCAGAGTTGTACCCAGCCCATCTACAGTAACTTGCTGACAAGCCATGAATTGCAAATTGTGCCCTATCACAACAAGGCTACTATACAAACTGACCTCATATAGCCTTGGCTAAAGCTACTATATAGCCTTCACTGAAGCTTTCATATAGCCTTGACACCATATGGCTTTCCTAGCCTTGTCTATCATATGGCCTCTCACTGTCTGTATGGTCAAACCCCAACATACTGTACGGCCAATAAGGTACCATATAGGCTTTCCATCATGCATGTTGACACCGTAAAACACACATCCTAGGGCACTGGAAAGACAACCTGAGGCATAGAGGAGAACTAACTAAGGTATGGAGGAGAACTACCAGAGGCACTGGAAAGACTACCCAAGGCACGAAGGAGAACTACTTAAGGCATGGAGGAGAACTACCTAAGGCACTGGAAAGACTACCCAAGGCACGAAGGAGAACTTCTTGAGGCGTGGAGGAGAACTACTAGAGGCACTAGAAAGACTACCAGATGCATGGAGGAGAACTACCTGAGGCACAAAGGAGAACTACCTGAAGCATACTACAGGACTTCATATGGAAACTCTAGAATAGGAACATTACATCATTTTGCAACCATTGGAGATTTGGGCCTAAAGTACCTAGACTCCAAGTATGTGGCAACTACTAGAACTATGATTGTGGAAGAAATTATAGAAAAGGAGAATCATAACATTATGATGATTGATGGATTGCAATGTCTCTCGCAACCATTTCTCCACTCTCATTGCTACCTCTAACGATGATGTCCTTTCTGGGTTTAAACTTGTATCTTCTCCCGCCCATTCTCTAGCAAGCTATGGCACAAGATTTTGAGCTTTGGCTAGGGCAGTGGATGACCCCACTACTATGTTTCAGGGTGGGGCTTCTACTCCTATGGTTCCTTCTATTAAGTTGACCTCCCCTGATGCTCTACCTCATGGTGTTGTGGGAAGATCAACCATCTCTTATGCTGATGTGGTTGCCTATGAGGAAAGTATTGGAGGCCAAGCTATGTGTTTAGGGCTTCATTCTACTATGATAGTTGCTATAAGTAATCTGATTAAGATTGATCTAGAGTTTGATATAGTTGTTGAGATTTCCACATATATGGCATACTTCTCTTCTATAGCTGCTATCTTTTGTTTTTGGAGATTTTGACCCTCTCTGTTAGATCTGCATGCTTGGATATCCAAATATTGGGATCCCATCATTTTGGATTTAGTTTAGATTTACCCTATGGAAAGGGGTTTTTTTATTATGAAATTTACTACTATTAAAGATAGAAATTCCATCCTATGTCGTAGTTTATCTTGGGAGGAGAGGTTCCCCCTTGGTATAATGATTTTGACCCATTGACTAAATCATTCAACAAGATTCCTCTGTGGCTTGGGCTATTGAATCTTCCTCTTCACTTATGGTTAGATTATGTCATAGAGGTTGTAGGAGAGGCCCTTGGGGACTTCTTGCTAGTTTATTCCACATCTTCCAATGTGCATCAGATGATGTATGCTTGCATTCTTGTGGAGATTGACATCTCCAAGGGGTTCCCTGAAATGATTATGTTAGTCTCTCATAATGGCTCTTGGATTTAGCTTCTTGATTATGAGGGTATACCCTTCAGATGTAGGAAATGTCATAAAAATGATCACCTTGATGCACAATGCTCCTCTAAAAAAGTTAAATCGAAGAAGTCACCTTCCTAGTGGAAGGAGGTTTCAAATGATCATTACATGGTTCAAAAAATATCAATTGATGGGGATGGGTTGGTTGGCTCATCTCAGGATTCTTTAGTGGCAAATTTTGTTGTTATCTCTAATGGTTCAAAGGATGCCCCTACTGAGGTGATCAATATGGTTGTCCCTTCATTGGATGTTGTTACTATTGATCCAATTGTTGCCCCGCTTGTAACTTTGTCTTAGGATGGTGTTGTTTTCCCTTCTACTGATGTGGTCTCGTCATCATGTGGTGGTGGTGTTTCTTCTCCTACCACAAGGGTTTTGGAGGTTGGTTGCAGTGTTGTTGACCTTGCATGGCAAAAGGATGTTGGGAAGGTGGAGGATGGATGAACAAATGTAAAAGGATAAAAGGTCAGGCCCTTTATTCCTTCATTTGATATGTCTTTACATTCTCAAAAGACAAGACCAAAATGTAAATCTTAAGGTGTGGCTTTCTTTACCTGTTGCTCGCCTATTCTTTTTGAGGCTATCCCTCTTTGTTTGGTTTTCCTAGCCTTGTTGGCCTATTTTTCTTTGTAGTTTGGAATGCTTGAGGACAAATTTTCTATTTCTTTTGTAACCATGGGGTTTTAGGCACCCATTCAAAACTTGTTTTAGTGGTAGAAGTGTATTGTGTTATCTGTGAGGCCACCCTGGTCACCTTGTTTTGGTTGGCAACTTGTTTTACCTTTAGGTTGTATTTTTTGTTCAAACTTCATTGAAAATAGTTAGATTTGTAAAGGGTTTCAAGCACCCTTCAAAACCATTTTTTGTAATCAAAAGCATTATGATGATTGATATTTCTTCAACTCTTAACTATGTTGAACTTGATGAAGTCAAAGACTATGGTACTACTTATGAGATGGGGATCCAGCTGAAAGGCATCCATGGAGGAGATGATAATGTGGGAATAGCTAAGACAAAAAGTCTTAGAGGTCATTTTGATCAAATGAAGATGAGAGAAGATAAAAATATTTCAAAATATAGTGAAAGAATCAAAGCCAATGTGTGTGCAATTAGAGCTTGAGTAGAAAAGATAGAAGATGAGACAATGGTAAGCAAGGTTCTCAGAACACTTCTTCCAATTTATGAAATCAGAGTGTCTACTATTCAAGAAATGAGATGTGATCCTAAGAATGATATAACCTTGGATGCACTAGTGGGAAGGTTGATTTTATTTGAGTTAGATAATTTTGATAATTATTATCCTAACTCTAGTAACCTTGAGTCTAAATTCCAAGTGAACCTATCACTCAAGAAGAAAGCTGCAAAGTCTAGAAGCAAGAAGTCTAATAGTGAAGAGGAAGATGGTTTTGATGAAGATCTTGAAGTCATTGAAGCATTACTTGCAAGAAGATTTCCCAAGGGCAAAGGGAAGTACAAAGAAAAAATTCCTTTGATCTTCTTTTCTTGTGAAGGAGTTGGTCACATTGTTGCAAGGTGTCCAAATAGAGAAGGCAAAGAAAAAAAGAAGCATGACAAGTACAAGGGAAAGAAGGGATTCAAAAAAGTGCTACAAGGACTACAAAGACAAAAGTAAGAAATATTGTTACATTGCTAAAGATTCTGATAGTAGTGAAGAAGATGAAATGGTCTACATCGTTGTTAAGGATGAATAAGATAATGATAATAATAAGATGGCCCGTATCTCACATATTAGTCATAATGATACATGGACTATTGATAGTGGTTGTTCTCACCATATGACTGGTGATAAATCTAAATTTGAGAACTTGGAACGCTATGATGGTGGAAGTGTTAGATTTGGCAATGATGAACCATGTTATGTGAAAGGTAAAGGTTTTATTACACTAACCAATTAGCTTAGATGTGATCATGCTTATTGGGTTGAAGGATTGATGCATAATCTACTTAGTGTGGTTCAATTTAATAACATTGGATTCAAAGTAGAATTCATGAATGGGAAGGCCAATTTGGTTGGGACTAGCAAGAAAACTAAAGGTAATCTATTCTACCCAGATCTAAATGAAAGTTCATGTTTCATTGCTCAAGTAGAAGAAAGTTGGTTATGGCATAAGAGCTTATTTCATGTGAATTTGATAACTTGGTCAACATAAGCAAAAATAGAAGAGTGAGAGCATTCCAAGCCTCAAGAAACCTAACATGGACATGTGCAAGAATTGTCAAATTCGTAAGATGGGAAAGACAAGTTCTAAAAGCAAAAACTATCATTCTAAAGACATGATGGAGTTGGTTCATATAAACCTTTGGGACCTATTGGCACAGAAAGCTACTGTAGAGATAAGTACTATATTTTATTTGTTGATAATTATTTTAGGATGATGACAATTGTGTATTTAAAGGGCAAATTAGAAGTTTTTCAAAAGTTCAAGTGGTATTTGGTAGAGTAGAGAAAGAAACTAAAATGTTTAAGATTGGATAGAGGGGGAGAATTTATTTCTAATGAATTCTACAATGAAAGAAGAATTAAAAGATAGGTATCTGCACTTGGTACACCTCGACAAAATGGTATTGCTAAAAGAAGGAATAGATCAATCATGGATTATGCAAGGACCCTGATGATAGAGAAGAACACTGCTATCAAATACTACAAGGAAGCAATCAGCATTGCAGTTCATACCTTGAACCAAGTTCAGTTGAAGAAGGATTCAAATCAAACACCTTTTGAATTATGGTATGGCTATCAACCTAATGTGTGTTACTTCAAAGTATTTGGCAATAAATGTTATATTCTGAAAGAGTCAAGAAAAGGAAAATTTGATGTGAAAATTGGTGAAGGTATATTCTTGGGATATTTGAATAAGAGTAAAGTATGCAAATGTTTGAATCTATCTACTCACAAAGTTGTATAAAGTTCACATGTGATGATTGATGAGTTTTCAAAAAAGAGTGAAGAACAAAGCAACAAGGAACCTAAAAAACTACAAAAAAATTTTTTACTAGGAACTTGACAGTTTATCTAATGTAATTGGGAATCAACAGTCTTCACCACCCAAGTCCCCAAAATCCCCAATTCAACTTGAGTTACAACTAGTGCAACCTGAGTCATCAGAAGGACCCAAGTTCCAGCTAGTGGAAAGTGAGTCACAATTTGATGGACCCAAGTCATAGTTAGTGGGACCTAAGCATGATTTAGAAGATCATGGCAAACCAAGTGAGCTCAGAAAGAAGAAGTCCAAACTTTCTAGATATGTCAAAATGCATCATGCACTCGAGAAAATCATTGGAGATCGATTAGTTGGTACAATGACAAGGAACAAATTAAAAGGTCCATGTTTGCTTACTGAATTTGAACCTAGATTTGTCAAAGATGCTTTAGAGAATGAAAGCTGAATAGAAGCAATGAATGAAGAGATTGATCAAATAGAAAGTAATAGAACTTGGACTCTTATTCCTAGACCCAAGGAAAAGAATGCAATTGGCACAAAATGAGTATATAGAAACAAGGTGAATGATAATGGAGAAGTTTCATGAAACAAGGCAAGATTAATATGTAAGGGTTATGCTCAAGATGAAGGTATTGACTACGGAGAGACTTTTTCTCATGTTGCTAGACTTGAAGGTGTTAGAACACTCCTTGCATATGCAGCACACAAAGGATTCAAAGTGTATCAAATGGATATGAAATTAGGATTCTTGAATGGAATCTTAGAAGAGAAAGTCTACATAAAGTAAGCAAAAGGTTTCATTGATCCTAAAAAAAGGGACATGGTTTGCAGATTACACAAATCTTTGTATGGTCTCAAAAAAGCCCCTAGAGAATGGTATGAAAGGTTACATAATTGTCCCATAGAGATTAGTTTTCAAAGAACTAATGATAAAAATATATGCATCAAAAAAGGACCAAATAAGAAGATTGTGTTGGAAAAAATCTTTTTGGATGATACTTTATTCACTGGAAATGATGATTTGTGCAAATATTTTTTTGTGAAAATGACTAAGGAATTTGAAATGTCAATTTTTAGAGAGATAAAATTCTTTGTTGGCTTACAAATTCAACAAATGAAGGATGTTATTTATATTACTCAATCACAATACATCAAGGAGATACTAAAGAAATTTGGAATGGAAGATTCTAAACCAGTTGGAACACCTATGTCTAGACTGGGCATAAGCTTTCCAAAGATGTTGATTCCAAGTAGGCAAATCAAACTACATACAGATCAATAATTGGAAAACTTCAGTATGTGGTACATAAAAGACCTAATATAGCATTAGCGGTTGGTATGGTAGCTAGATTATCTACTAATCCTAAAGAAAATCATAATGTGGAAATCAAAAGAATCATGAGGTATCTGAAAGGTACTAAAGAGTATGGTTTGTGGTATAAGGAAGAAATTTTGATTTGAAGTCATTCACTAATGCAGATTGGGCAGGAAGTGTTGATGATATGAAGAGCACTAGTGGAGAAGCACTTTTTCTTGGAAAGAGACTAGTATCTTGGACAAGTAAGAAGCATAACAGTGTCTCTTAGTCTACAATAGAAGCAGAACACATTGGTGCAGCAGTCAAATTGTTCCAATATTGTGTGGTTCAAGCAACTATTGTCAGGTATGAAGGAGGAGATCAAGGACCCAGTTGTTATCTTTTGTGATAACACTAGTGTAATCAACATATCCAAGAATTCAATGATGCATACCAAGACCAAGCATATTGCAATAAAATATCATTTCTTGAGAGAATTGGTGCAAGACAAGGAAGAGAGGTTGGAATATGTGAATACAAAAGAATAGCTTGTAGACATATTCACCAAGCCATTACCTAAGGATGTTTTTTTGTATCTAAGAGGTAAGCCAGGGATCATTGCCCTATCTAAAGCTCACTAATCATATTTTAGTGATGCATCAACCAAGCATGTTGAAGATTAGACAAGTTGATGTAGTATTGTAAAGGGCAGATTGCATATCAATAAGTACATCAAGTACATGGGAAGTTCACCAAATGCTATCTTGGGCATGAGATTTCAAAGAGGGATAGTTTTATGTCAAGATCAAGAAATTTTGTGAACTTTTATAAGGGAGAGTTTTTTGTCAAGTTAGATAAAGAGTAAAGAATATAGAGGGAGAAACTACAATCAAAATAATTAGAGAATCATTCTAGAAGGAGAAATTGATGTCAAAGGAAGTTCACACTGATAGAGGGAGTTCTCGTAGATGAGAATCAGAATGAAACTAAGGATTTTTTCCTTACTTTCATTTTTCTCTAAAAGTTTCATTGTATTATGACATGTTGTGTTGCCATCAATGCCAACGAGGGAGATTGTTGAAAACAATTATTCAATTAAATATTGTCTTTGATGATTACAAAAAATGTCAAGTCTTTACCAATCAGTGTCTACCTAGCTCACTCAGGTGATCAAGACAGTTTCCAATATCTGTTGAGCATTCCAAAGATAATCAAGTTTAGAGACAGTGTCTACTGAGTTCACTCGGGCACCAAAGGAAGTTTGCAAGAAGTCAGTGTCTATTGAGTTCACTCAGACACCAAAGGAAGTTTGTAGGAAGTTAGTATCTACCGAGTTCACTCAGACACCAAAGAGAAGTTGACATGGAACCAGTGTTAACCGAGCTCAATCGATTACCAAAGGAAGTCTAAAGAAAGTCTTTTATGAGTTAGCGTCGACCGAGCTAGGTCAGCTAACGAAGGATTTTCTTGAGTCAACATATCTAGTTTGATGAATTTATTTGTAAATTCTAGCTGACTTAAGGGATGAATATTGAATATTTGAAAGTGTATTCAAGCCAACTTGACAAGGTAAATGATATAAGTTAAAGTTGTGGGATTGAAAGAAGTGAAGCATGGGATTGAAAAGATAAATCAAGGAAAAAAATTAGAAGGATAGTAGAGTATGCTGATTTGACTGAGCTATAAAGTTTTATCTAATCAAGAAGGATCGAGTATTCAAGCTAGAATAGAGATCTAAAATAAGCAATCAGGTTGTATCATTGTTACTCTCTAATAATTGTAGCAGTGAATCAAATCTCTTAATAAAGTTAGCTTAACAACTATTTCCCAAATCCTCTAACAAGATGGCATTTCTAGATTGAAGTGTCTAAAGACCTCTAACAAGGCCACTCCTAATAGGGTGAATTAAATCCTTTATTAGGGTCACACCTAACAACATTTTTTGTAACCTTTCATAGGGTTGGCTCCTAATAGAGCTCACTTTAGAAGAGTGAAAAGCAATAACTAGTTGCAATTGATGGTTTTTCCCAAATTGTGTTTCCACGTTAAATCCTGGTGTCATGTGTTCATGTTATTTTTTTTCTATTTTTGCAACTAACTTAATTATGGTTAATAACACTAAACATCTTAAGAAGTAAATATTTCAATACTTGTCAAGTGACAAAAATTCTTAGTGTTAACCAAGTGATTTCAGTGTTAATCGAGCTACAATAGTATTTCACTTTCAGTAAAGTAATTGTTTTGTTTTGTGTGTTGACATCTAAGGGATCTAGGATTTGTTTTCATGGTAAGTGATTCACCCCTCCCCTCTCAGTTACTCCTCTTACATTTCCAATGTTATTATCGAAGGGTATGGTATTTTTGGAAATAGAAATCAAGGGAAATTTGGCTTAGACTAGTTCATAGGAATACCAAATTCTTCCACAATAATTGACAAAGTTGAGAAGAAATACAAACAAAATCATCAAAAACAATGATAATAGAGGGACTTATATAAAGGATCCAAAATGCATAGCCATTGAACTAGCCTCCTTTAAAAATATGCTAAATAACTTGGAATACTCAAACCTGAATGTCCAATTAGAACCTCTTAGGAATATAATTGAACTGGTCACCATAGAAAATAACAAAATGTTAAATGAAAACTTCATTAAGGATGAAATTAGAATAGGCTTATTCAAAATGAAGCCAGAAAAAATTCTAGACTTGGATGGTTTCCACGTCTATTTTTTCTTTTATAGTGTTGGAACTTCTCGAGGGAGAGCTGTGGTGAGCCAATGAAAATAGACTAAGTGATTTTAGACTCATTTTGCTATGTAATGCCATCTACAAAATATTATCCAAAATACTTGACAATAGGGTAAAATCCCTCCTCCCCATCATTATCTCTAAAGAAGAGACAAACTTTTTTCCAAGAAGGTCCACATTTTAAGGTATTTTAATAATTGAAGAACTGATTCACTCTACCCAAAAGAATAATAATCTTGTATGTTGATAAAGTTGTACATCCAGAAGGATTACAAAAAAGCATATTTTAGATCCATTTACAAATTTATAGAGGCATTTGGGTTCTCCAAACCATGCATAAACCTTTTCTATCAATGCATTTGCACACCCAAAATATACATCCTTTCAAATGGAACTCGAAAAGGCTTCATTAGCATTTCATTGAAGAGGGATAAGACAAGGTAACCCTATCTTCCCTTTCCTATTTGTAATAATTGTAAAATCATTTGGAAGAGTTATCAAGTATATACATAAAGAAGATCTCATCAAGGAAGTTAGAGTTACAAAAGAAGACTCCAATATCATCCATCAATAATTTGTAGATTACACTATCCTATTGGCTAAAAGTTCCATACAAGAAGTCTAAAAATACAAGGATATCCTAGACCTATACATGATCTATCTTTAGAAATACACATGAATGCAGAAAAATTAGATATTTTATTTCTTGATAAGGAATCTTATGTATAAAATAAGATATGCCGAATTATAGGAGTCTATAGACAAGGGCACATGACCTAACACGATTTGGAATCATTGAATTTCCAAGATGGAAATCAATAAGTGTAAAAGCAAGTGGCTAACCAATGGAGGTTTTCTCACTATGATCTATTTAGTACTTTTAGTCATCCCAACCTACTAAATATCTTTCCAAAACTTATCTAAAAAAGAAATGAACATTTTTTTAAAAAATGAGATATTTCTTTTGGTAATGGGTATCAAAAACAAGATGGTATTTATTAGTTGAGATAAGATATATAGACCTATTAAAGCAGGAGGCCTGGGCATTAAAAGAGTTAAGTAGAAAAACAAAGCCTTTGGAGAAAAATTTTCCAATGGGATTTTAAAAGCTCTAGAGAGTAAATGGGCTAAAATTCTCCAACATAAATATCTAATCCCCATTAATCCTTATAGAATATTCCATACTAAAAGCCCTCTAAAGAGCACTAGGGCATGTACATTTTATCTTAGATAGAAGAGAAGTAGAAAGCCTTAAACTCACTTGGGATATTGGTAATGGAGAATCATTTGTCCTCTAGAAAGACACATAGGATGTTTATTCACCATTGTCCCACATCATTTCACCCAACACCATGACCACCCTTAAGAGATACAAGTTTTCAAATTTAAAAAACTATATCAGATTCTCATAAATGGACCTTAACCTAGAATTGGAATTGGAATAAAATGAAGATACACCTTTAGATTTGAAGAGGGTAATGTTGAATTAAATTGAATTCCTCATATCTAAGTAGATATTCCCCAAATTAAGGAATGATAGCCTAGTTTGGGTTGGGTCTAAATTTAGAGTATACAATGATAAATATGGATACAACTCCATAGTGGATAACTATTAATACGCATAAATAAATATTGCTCTCCATCTATGTTGGGATAAATAGTGTACCCATAAAGAAGGCATTTTTTATCAGTTGCTTTTTGAAAGAAGATCATCACAACAGATTGGTTCACAAAACAAGGTTTTGAGTCCCCCTCGAAATATGTCTTGTGTAGAGGACACAAGGAAACAATCGATCACTTTCTACAAAAATGTTCCTACACCCAAAAATGTTAGGACACTTTAGAAGTTTTATTATTGATCAACCTTGGATGATAGTCTTCTAGATTATTTAAAAGCCTAAGTTATAATGAAGAATAGAACTACTTATGATGCTCTTTGGACAGCATAACCCTCAATCCTTATTTGGGAGATATGAAAAGAAAGGAACCATATTCTCTTTTGGGAACATAAATTAGATATCTCCTCTTCAAAAAGACCAAACTAAGCACTATGGAAAATAGAACAATTTGTTAAGAAATAAAGCACATTATGTCAGTTTGTTCATAGAATGGGACAACATTGTGAAAAGGGCACAGTCTGGGTGAACTAATTCTCCAATATATGACAAAGAAGGGAAATAAAGCATCACTTCCTTTCAAATTTTTAAATGGTCCAAACCTCAAAAGGTTTTTTTTAAACTTATGTCTAATAGAGCATCAAGGGTGATCCCATTTGGGGTATGGTAGTAGTTGTATATTCCCAGAATTGGGAGTGTAAGATTTTTGGTAAATTTTTGAAACCTCTAGGAAACTACACCAACAATGTAGTAGAAACTAAGCCCTTGGTTGAAATATTAATACTATTACAATGGGGTTATTATTGCACCAAAAGACCGATCTATCAATTCCCAATACAACCATTCAACTTATAGTACATAGGAGATGGTTAAGCTCTTGTCACAAATCATGAGGAGAGTGTTGAAGTTTTTTTTAATAATCTCCCCCTCTGTGTTACCTAAGGGTCTAAGGATTCAAACCTATGACAAAACTCTGATACCACTTATTATAATGGGGTTATCATTGCACCAAAAGATCAATCTATCAATGCCCAATACATCCACTCAACTTATAGTACACAGGAGGTGGTCAATCCCTTGTCACAAATCCTGAGTGGAGCACTAAACAAATTTCCAACAAATACTTAGTAAGACTCTAGGAAATTTAAATTTGGAGATTGAAGCACAATTAATTATCAATTCATTAAGAGCTATATCAACCCCCAATTTATAGCTCAATTCTAGATTGGAAAGAGCCTTTAGTCTCCTAGAATTCTTTTCAATGAAAAATTAAAAATATTTACCATGAGGAGTAGGGGGGGGGGGGGGGGGAGAGACAAAGAGAGAGGGGGGGTTTAAAAATTAAGAATTTGCAGATTTGAAACCTTTATTATCTATTGTAAGAATTTGTGGATTTGAATTCATGGATTTCAAACTTGAACCCATATTATCTATTGTAAGAAGTTATTATCATTAAGCATGTTTCAAAAATATTACAGGAAGGTTTTCTAATTTTTAAATTTAGTTCTTACAAGAAAATAAAATGTAATCCTCAAACCAATCAGTTAAATCACATCTACGGAGTAGAGATCAATTTGAAAATACATAAATTTCACCATTATCATTCTAATATCTTTGACATAATGTTGCATCATTTTCCTTGTTCAACCAACAAAAAAAGAGGTAGCATTAACAATGATAATTAGTAATCTTTTTCCTAGTTCATGAAGGAAAAAAAGAGGTAGCATTAAAAATGACAATTAGTAATCCTTTTCCTAGTTCACGAAGGAAAAAAAAAGGTATCATTAACAATGATAATTAGTAATCATTTCCTAGTTCACACAGAAAAAGAAAAAGAGGTAGCATTAACAACAATAATTAAGGAAAGCTAAAATGAGCAATAAATTATATCATTGTGAGAAAAAGGATGAAGAATAAAATACTAAAAAATATCTTAAATCATAAAGAAGGCACTATAAGGAATCCACCACTTGAAGTGTGGTTGAAATGAAGATATCATCACAAACTTCACAAACATTTTTCTTTAATCTTCTAGATTATATTGTGCAAGAATTTTCAACATAATCATAGAGTGTGATTTGAAATGTTCATGTTAAAACTTCTGACATAATCAAATCCAAAAGATTAAAGAAAAATGCAATATAGATTGTAGACTTCACTAGATTTATAAACATATGCTATATCATGCAAAGATTTCTCATTGATACAATTTTCTCTCAAAATGTAGTGTGTCACTTTAAGAAAAAAAAATGTATGGGTGGAGGAATAATTTTTGTCCCTTTTTCAAAAAAAAGTTAAGCACATTTCATTGTTTACTTTTTGATTCAAGGGCCTTTATTTGATCAATGTTAGAGCTAAGAGGGATCCGTCTTGTGTTTTTTTTCTCTAGTAGAAATAAAGTCAACTAAAGGATGAAACTTGTTTAGTTCTAAAACCATTAATTTTTATGTAGGGACCTCAAAAAACCCTACAATAACATTATACATTTTGATAATCAATATTTCTATTAATTTGATAACATCATTACACTTATATCCCAATTTAGAAGAAAAGCCTAATAATTTGTTTATATTGGTAATCAAAATCAAATGCCAATATCAGCTAGGTAAGTTGACAAAGAAAATAAGAAATTTTTTGACAAACTATTTTTTTGGCTAATTTTCTCAAATTTAAGCCTATTACCAAAGTTCCAAGCTCAACATCTGTGCACATCCTATTCAATATAAACACAATATATTCTTGCATGGCAGAATGATTCAATAGAATTATAAACATGATATTTTGGGGCAAGTAAGTAGCTTTATTGATTTCAACAAATGGCCCTTGGCTTGGTCTACATTAGTTTCAACTATGTCATTGATCACTACCTGAGTACTTCCAAAGAACTCTATACAAGTTTCCACCTCTAGATATGCATCCACTCTTTGAACAATAGCACGCACCTCACACACCTCACCTCCCTAGTTGTAGTTCTTCATGTAGATTCCACACCCCAACACCTTGTGTCATTGGAACTCACTGAGGCAACTTTAACTTAGTGTGAACTAGGTCTACGTACATAGATAAGACCTAAGCCCCCTCCCTAAAATGGGACTCCAAGTCACTCTCCACTCCTCACCTTCTCCTAACACTACTCTACACTCCTCTTGAAGACCCTGGTCATTGAATGTTGTTGTGTGCCTCCTTGGATTTCTCCATCATGACACTTTTCCTTGTGAACAAAAGAAATCACTATATAATGTTCATCTTTGAATAGTTGGGTTACTCTTATTCACCCATATTAACTTCTAGGATGAGGGTAACTTTGCAATAGTAATCATTCATTCTTCGGATAACTCCCTAAGAACCATTTCTTATACCTAGGAGAAACCATTCCCCTTATGTGAGTCAACCATGCCTTACATTCTCCCCCACTCTAAAATAGGGAACATCCTTGACATCGACAACACTAACCATACAATTTTGCAAACACACCCAGATTCATGCTAGATGTTTAAAGATATAGGGTGGAGTCCTTGTTGAAGAATTCCAAAATATTGTCTTCATATTTCCACATGTTCTCAACTCGTTCCCAAGACCCTTATGCCCTACTCTAGCATAAGCAACTTGGGAACAAGTTGAGAACATATCAAAATATGAAGATAGAGTTTTGGAGATCTTGAATTGGAACTCCACCCTACCTCTTTAAACATTCGACATGGTGTTGGGTACCTATACAACATTATATGGTTAGTGTTGTTGGTGTAGTGAAGAGCACACTGGTGAAAGTGTGAATATAGAAAGCCCACATTGATTTGATGGCTATTGAAATGGGTGACTTCGAGTTGATACTAGGCTAAGACATTGGCAAAACTAACCATACAATGTTGCAGAGGTACTTAGCACCATGTTGATTATTTAAAGAGGTAGTGTGGAGTCCATGCTAAATAACTTCATAACCTTGTCTTTATATTTCCACATGTTCTCAGCTCATTCCCAAGTCATTAATCACCCTAGTATGTCCTTTGCCATGAGAAGGAAATAATAGGGATCATACATTGTCTCCAGACTTATAGACATTATCTCTTGGGGAGATAGTTCATTGTTAGGACAGACAACATCTCCTCAACTTACTTCAAGACTCAAGCCAAGTTGACATCAAAGTAGGCCAGGTGGCAAGATTTCTTGATAGATTTTGACTTTAAGATCCTATATAATCCTAGAAAGAAAAATGTGGTGGTAGATGCTCTAAGTTAAAAGTGATAGTTAGTTGTAGTGGAGGAGGATTGTGAGGTTTAGCCAGGGGCTAGTTGAATGACATTATCTGATGAGGTCTTGGAGACTATCAGGGTAAGTGCACCAAGTTGTGGTGCCAAAAGGGGGGTATAAGTGGACACCTTTTTCTTGAAATCTAAATTTTTGAACTTCAACAAGAACTTGAAGATAGTTACGCTCAAAATTTTAAGATATGACAAATACAAAAGTCGTAGTCCTTTGAATCTAGTTTCTAAACTACTATTTTTTTTTGAAATGGTTTAGTTTTACGTCCTCGAAAAAGGGGGCCACAAAAAGTGGTACTTTTTATTCCAAAAAACATAACACAGTACAAAGTGTGCCCCCCTAAAATTTTAACTTTTTTTTGAAATTTTTTAATCGCTCTAGTCAAAAGTTACTTAACACAATGTAGTTTATCCCAAATTTTTTGTGTAATTTTATAATGTGTATTTTTTTTTAATGAATTTTTTAACTAGATACATCCCAAAAATGTGAAATATCTATTTGCTCCCCCCTAGACATAATTAAAAAGTAATCTAAAATCAAAACTTTTTTTCTCAAAGTGTGTAGAATGGAGTCTAGTTTCTAAAAAACTAAGTTGTTGCAAAATTCGATGAACAAGCTAAAATCTATAGCCCAATTAGTACATGGTGGTTTTTGACAAAAAATGAACATGCATTCAAAAGAAATTATAGATGAAAGGCTTGAAATAGTTCAAATTAAAAATAAATTATATGGTTAGATAGCTAACACAGAGAGCTATAATGCTATGTAACCTAATCTTATCGATACCCAACCACAAGGAATCTTGAAGGGCAACACACAAGAAAAATTAATCATTTTTGGTATATTTGCTAGAAAACACATCTTAGACCTATTTATAAACTCCAAACCTTTGGGTTCGATCTCCAAGGAAAAACCAAACCTTAGGCTTGGTTTTAATACAAAGCTTTCAATAGTGTGTGTGCCCTATAGCATGCATGCTCTATAACAAGCATTTAAATTCTCAATAGTGTGTGCATGCTATAGTGCGCACGCACTATTGAGACCTAAATTAAAAACCAAGCGCAAGAGAGAGCTAGGGGGGTGGGGGGGGTAGGGGAATGGCTATGTGTGTGTGAGAGAGAGACAATAGGGGATGGAAGAGGGGAGAGAGTACAATATGGGAGAGAGGAAGTGAGAAAGAGTAGGGGTGCAAAGAGAGTACATGATGGGAGAGTAGGGTTGGCAAAGAGAGTACAAGATGCGAGAGAGAGGAAGTGTGAGAGAAAGTAGGGGTGGCAAAAAGAGAGTATGGGATGGGGGAGAGAGATTGAAAGTAGGGGATGGGAGAGAGAGGAAGTGAGAGAGAGAGAGAGTACAGGTTGGGAGAGAGAGATTGAGAGTAGGGGATGGGGGAGAGAGAGAGTAGGTGGTGGGAGAAAAAGTGGGAGAGGAAAAGCAAGAGAGAGGAGGATGGGAGTGCATGTGTGTGAAAGAGAGAGAGTAGGGAATGGGAGAGGGGGAAGACAAAGTAGCTTGAGAGAGAGTAGGTGATGGGAGAGGGAGTGGGAGAGGGAGAGAGAGGGGGGATGGAAATTTGTGTCACAGGGAGAGAGAGAGAGAGAGAGAGAGAGAGAGTAGGGGATAAGAGAGAGTGTGCAAATGTGAGATAGAGTAGGGGGTAGTGAGAGTGAGAGAGAGACTGAGACTGAGACTGAGACTGAGAGAGAGTGAGACTAAGACTAAGACTGAGACTGAGAGAGAGAGAGAGAGAGAGAGAGAGAGAGAGAGAGAGAATAGGTAGTGGGAGAGGGAGAGAGAGTGAGAGATAAAGTAGGGGATGGGAGATGAGAGAGGGGGAATGGGTGTGTGTGTGAAAGAGAGAGTAGGGAATGAGAGAGGGGAGAGAGATAGAGAGAGTAGGGGATGGGAGAGAAAGAGAGTAGGAAATGGCAGAGGGAGTGGGAGAGGGAGAGAGGGGGGATGGGAGTGTGTGTAAGAGAGAAAGTAGGGGATGGGAGAGAGTGTGAGAGTGTGAGAGAGAGTAGGGGTGGTAGAGAGAGAGAGTGAGAGTAGGGGATGGGAGAGAGAGGGAGAGTGTGTGTGAGAGAGAGAGAGAGTATGAAATGGGAGAGGGAGTGGGAGGGAGAGAGAGGGGGAATGGAAGTGTGTAAGAGAGATAGAGAAAGGGATGGGAGAGAGTAGGTAGTGGGAGAGGGAGTGCAAGAGAGAGAGGGGGGAATGCTAGGAATGTGTATAAGAGAGATAGAGTAGGGGATGGGAGAGAGTGTGAAAGTTTGAGAGAGAGTAGGGGGTGGCAGAGAGAGTTTGTACAGAGAGAGAGAGAGAGAGAGAGAGAGAGAGAGGATGGGAGAGAGTGTGAGAAAGAGTAGGGGATGGAAGAGAGAGAGAGTGAGAGTAGGGGATGGGAGAGAGAAAGTAGAGAGGGAGAGAGAGTACTTGAGAGAGAGAGAGAGATAGTAGGTAGTGCAAGAGGGAGTGGGAGAGGGAGAGAAAGGAGGGATGGGAGTGTGTGTGACAAATCTAGAGAGTAGGGGATGGGAGAGGAGAGAGAGAGGGGGGATGGGAGTGTGTGTTTCTATGAAAGAGAGAGAGTAAGGGATGTGAGAGGGGAGAGAGAGTAGGGGATGTGAGAGGGGAGAGAGAGTAGGGGATGGGGGAGAGAGAGTAGGTGGTGGGAGAGGGAGTGGGAGAGGGAGAGAGAGGGGGGAATGGGAATGTGTGTAAGAGAGACAGAGCAGGGGATGGGAGAGAGTGTGAGAGTGTGAGAGAGAGTATGTGGTGGCAGAGAGAGCTCATACGAGATGGGAGAGAGAGTGTGAGATTAGGGGATGGGAGAGTGTGAGAGAGAGTAGGGGATGGGAGAGAGAGAGAGAGAGGGATGGGAGAGAGAGAGAGAGAGAGAGAGAGAGAGAGAGAGAGAGACTAGAGAGGGAGAGAGAGAACTTGAGAGACAGAGAGAGATAGTAGGCGGTAAGAGAGGGAGTGGGAGAGGGAGAGAGATAGGGGGATGGGAGTGTGTGTGACAAATCTAGAGAATAGGGGATGGGAGAGAAGAGAGTGGGGGGATAAGAGCGTGTGTGTCTATGAAAGAGAGAGAGTAGGGGATGGGAGAGGGAAGAGAGAGAGTAGGGTATGGAGGATAGAAAGTAGGCGGTGGGAGAGAGAGAGAGAGAGTGAGAGTAAAGGATAGGAGAGTGTGTGAGAGAGAGTAGAGGATGCGAGAGAGTGTGAGAGAGAGTAGGGAAAGGGAGATAGAGAGAGGGGGATGGGAGTGTGTTAAAAATCTAGAGAGTAGGGGATGGGAGAGAAGAGAGAGAGAGGGGGGGATGGGAGTGTGTGTGTGTGTGTGTGTGTTTGTGAAAGAAAGAGAGTTTGATAGTGTGAAAGAGAGTAGGTGGTGGTAGAGAGAGAGTACGAGATGAGAGAGACAGAGTGAAAGGATGGGGAGAGAGAGAGAGAGAGAGAGAGAGAGAGAGAGAGAGAGTAGGGGGTGGAAGAGAGAGAGAGAGAGAGAGAGTAGGGGGTGGAAGAGAGAGAGAGAGAGAGAGAGAGAGAGAGAGAGAGAGAGTAGGGGGTGGAAGAGAGAGAGAGAGAGAGAGTATAGGATGGGAGAGATAGAGTGAAAGGATGGGAGAGAGAGTGAGAGAGAGAGAGAAAGTAGGGGATGGGAGAGAGTGTGAGAGAGAGTTGGGAATGGGAGAGAGAGAGTAAGAGTAGGGGATGGGAGAGAGAGAGTAGAGAGGGAGAGAGAGAACTTGAGAGAGAGAGATAGTAGGAAGTGGGAGAGGGAGTGGGAGAGGAGGAGAGAGAGGGATGGGAGTGCATGTGAGAGATCTAGAGAGTAAGGGATGGGAGTGTGTATTTGCAAAAGAGAGAGTTTAGGGGATGGGAGAGGGGAGAGAGAGGGAGTAGCCCGAGAGAGAGAGAGAGAGAGAGAGAGAGTAGCAAGTGGGAGAGAGGGACTAGGTGATGAAAGAAGGAGAGAAGGGTGGATGGGAGTGTGTGTAAGAGAGATTAGGGGATGGGAGAGAGTGTGAGAGAGAGTAGGAGGTGGTAGAGAGAGAGAGAATGGGATGGGAGAGAGAGAGAGTGAGAGTAGGGGATGGGAGAGAGTGTGAGAGAGGTAGAGTAGGGGATGGGAGAGAGTGTGAGAGAGAGTAGGGAGAGGGAGATAGAGAGAGGGGGATCGGAGTGTGTGTGACAAATCTAGAGAGTAGGGGATGGGAGAGAAGAGAGAGGGGGGATGGGAGTGTGTGTGTGTGTGTGTGTGTGTGTGAAAGAGAGAAAGTAGGGGATGGGAAAGAGTGTGAGAGTGAGAGAGAGAGAGTGGGGGGTGGCAAAGAGAGAGAATGGGATGGGAGAGATAGAGTAAATGGATGAGAAAGAGTGTGAGAGAGAGTAGGAGGTGGCAGAGAGAGAGAGAGTATGGGATGAGAGAGATAGAGTGAAAGGATGAGAGAGAGAGTGAGAGAGAGTAGGGGATGGGAGAGAGTGTGAGAGAGAGTTGAAGATTGGAGAGAGAGAGAGTAAGAGTAGGGGATGGGGGAGAGAGAGAGAGAACTTGAGAGGGAGATAGTAGGCGGTGGGAGAGGGGGAGAGAGAGGGGGAATGGGAGTGTGTATCTATAAAAGAGAGAGTTTAGGGGATGGGAGAGGGGGAAGAGAGAGAGAGTAGGGCATGGGAGAGAGTAGGGGGATGGGAGAGAGAGAGAGAGAGAGAGAGAGAGAGAGAGAGAGAGAGAGAGAGTAGGAAGTGGGAGAGGGAGGATGGGAGTGTGTCTGAGAGATCTAAAGAGTAGGGGATGGAAGAGGAGAGAGGTTGAGAGAGGTAGAGAGAGTAGGTGATAGGAGAGGAAGAGCGAGAGAGAGATAGACACATACACACACACACACATAGAGTAGGGGATGGGAGAGGGGGGAGAGAGAGAGTAGGGGATAGGAGAGGGGAGAGAGAGTAAGGAGAGAGAGAGAGTAGGGAGGATAGAGAGTGGGGAGGATGGAGAGTGATGTGTTTTCACATAGTTTGTACGCACTATAGTGTTTACGTGCTATAGTGCGTATGCACTATATGAAATCACCTAAAAATGGTCAAAAAGAAACTTTGGGGCCCATTTCATCCATTCTCTACTTTTGGTCTATTGTGCACTCTATTATTCTAACAGAAATCATGGGTTTCAACATAGCAAACACTATTTCACCACTTTTTGAAGCTAGCAAACACCAAATTCAATCATTGGATATGCAATTTGAAGACTTTTTGAATATTCCTTGTATAGAAAAGGTTAGTGCAATCCATTTTAAATTTTTTTTGTCGATATATAGATACAAATTTGATTATAATTTGACATGTTGTTTAATATATAGTGAATTCATTGAAAATTGTATGTTTGAATGAAATGTTATTTCGAAATGGTTAGAAATTTGACAAGTCATTTGATATGTATTGTGTATTCATTCAAATAATTATAATTTTTATATGTATTTGAATAATTTTTAATTTACATATTTTAAGTAAATCAGATGTTTGAATAATGTAGAAATCATCATCATGCTAAGGAAGAAACCAAAAACTCAAACAAATGAAGATAGGGAGAGAGATTTGGCAATTAAAAGAGATAAAATGAAATTACTACGTGAGCAAAGAAAATTGCAAAGCAATAATGAAGAATTGACTTTCGAAGAGGATCAAGAACCACCAGTACAAAGAAACAAAGAAGAAGAATTAGAAAGACAAAGAGAACGAATGAGACTATTACGCTCAAGAAGACATTTGAATTGTGAAGATACACCATCTTCCAATGTTGGAGTCATATCGTCCACTACACCATCTTCCAATGTTGAAGTCATATCATCCTCTCATGTTGAAGAGACACTAATCTTTAGATCTGATGATATACACACTCCATCATGTCATGTTTAAAGCACAACATCAACACACCAAGTAGGTGATATTCCATCTTTTACATCTTATTGCCAAGGCATGTCATCTTCAGTTCAAGGTATGCAATACACTCAACCTTATATTGATGTTCAAAATGTTGAGAGAATTGAAGAGACTAGATCACCTTCTTGAATTCATTTTAGAAGACCAAAATATTTGATTGATATTGATACTAACATTTTGAAATCAATGCCTGACAAGATTAGCAAGCGTACTTGTCAAAAAAAAGTTAATCATATGTGGAGATTATTTTTTGAAAAATTAAATATTACAGGTCAATGCCAATTATTTGTTGAAATGATGAAGAATTTGAAATTTAGGCCTATCATGAAGATTCTTGGGCTAAGAACGATGGATGATTCAAATGAAAAAAGTATTGTAAAAAATCTAATGAGTGCTTATGACAAAGTGGGTTCTAAATCACGCACCAAAGATAGTAATATCACAAGATGAGTACTTACATCGACAATAGTAATTATCCAAATGAAGAAAGCTCAACTCATGAGAAAGACGAAAAAAATATTAAAAATTGGTAGAGGTACTCTAAGGAGAGCCATGCTAAGGTATGAGATATTGGAAGATCCAACAAAAAATGAGTTATGGACATTTAGTGGTAGACTACCATGAAAGGATAAAGAAATTAGTGAAGCCTTGAAATCATTGATCAAATATTTTTGAAAAAATAACACACGTGTTTCACCTAATGAAAGAGATGTTGTAAGGAGGATTGGTAGCCAAAATAGCAACCCATATGTGAAACATTTTTTGGACTCAACTCAGACACAACTTTTTGCAAAATTTATTGGTATGTATCCTCAAATTTGAATAAGTCAAAGATTTTTTGAGATGGGTAAACCTTTTTATGTGAAGATAAATCACACATGCACAACTTGTTGTTGTAGGATACATATTGAATTTTCAAATCATTTTGATGTTTTTAGGCATATATGCTTATTTTTGCTTTCTCAGTTTGTTTTGTAAGATTGTGACATGAATGAGCCACCAAGATTTTCAAGGGAATTCATATCCAAAATTTTATGTGAAATAGTGGATGGAAATTTTTTTAGAAGATATCATGCTTGGATGGTACATGCTTATTTTGTGGTTCTTTGCAACTTTTATCAACTTGTCAACACATGGATAGTACACATGAAATTGGAAATAAAATAGTAGATTACAAAAAATTTAAGATAATGACATATGCTCTAAAAGATGGGAAACATGGTAAAAGATGTGATTTAGTCATTGAAAAGGTTCCAGTGTATGAGTTCATGAATATTTTTTGTGAAAAGATTATTTATGAGTATACAAGGCATACCCATAGAGCTCGATGACTGGATTTGCAATTCAAGTTGTGCAAGGATATGTTTCCACTAGATACCATTGTTTCGGTTGTAGATTTCACAGAGAACTACACACTACAACCACAAAATGAGGTGAAAGAAAAGTATTATACTTCTCAACAAGTTTCCATATTTGTTCACATAACATTCATGCATACACCTACAAGTACAGAGGATGACATGAAGATTTTGAGGGAGTACCATTTTTACATCAGCGATGATTGATCACATTCTACAGAATTCATACATGGTTGTTTTCAACTATTTTATGGAGATTTGGCTAATAGGGGTATAACATATTGTCAGCACATTATTTGGTCAGACAATTTCACATCTCAATTCAATAATGCACAGATGTTCTATTGGTTGAGCAAGATGCACAGGTTGTGTAGAATTCAATATATGTGAAATTTCACAGAGGCTGATCATGGTAAGGGAGAGCACAATGGTGCAGATGCATGCATTAAAAGAGCCTTGGCTTGTGAAGAACTAAAGTACAAAGATGGAGCAATATTGATAGATGTAAAATCCATCGTCCAATGGTGTAATGCTACAATGGGTCCAGGTAAGGAAGGTGAGTCTACAATTTGTAGATTTTTTTGGTTGATAGATAATACTAACATTGCACTATATCAGGATTGTTGCACACTAATAAGATCTAGTGTGTTACACTCTTTTAGAAGCTCTAATGCAGGTTCATGGAGTATCCACACATAAAAAATGGCATGCTATTGTCCATCATGTGCAAAGAAAAATTGGGATGACTGTGAGTCAACTAAATGGGTGGACAAATGAGATATATGGGTTTTGGACCCAATTGACACCTATCGTCCCCCACAAGCATTGGAAATGGTAAAGATGGATTCATCTATTGACTTTAACTGCTTGTTAGATCTAGTGCAACCTGGTACTATATATATTTATATATCTTTATAATTTCAGTATGTAACTTTATAACTTTTACCTAAGTATTTTTTGAATTAATGACTGCATTTTGTACATTTGTTACTACAGACCATGTTTTTGTTGTTATTGCACCTAAAGACAATGAAGAAGGGATAGATTATTATTGGTGTCATTGTGTTGAAGCCATTCAAAAATTGGATCACTTGGTTATAGATGGTGAAGGTTTAGAGTACCATGTCAGTGCGATGGTTGTAACTGGCACATGGCTTAGATGATATTCTATGAAGAACCCTAACTTGCGGTTATTCAAGGATTGGCAAACAAAGAGGAAGATTCTTCATTATTCAAACCTTGTTGTCGCATCAAATGTCCACTTGATAAAATATGGTAAAAAACCACATAATAAGATTCTTTGGAAAGTTCACAAGTCAGACCATGAGGCAATACTTGAGACATTAAAATGTCGAGCAGATCCAGTTGGCTTATTAGATTGAATAGGGAGAGAGGGAGATAGAGAAAGAGTGATCAATTGGATCCAAATACAATGTTGCAACCTCTTCCCCAAGACTGTCCACATGACTAAGGTGGACCATATTGTTATGATGTGTAAGTGATGAGATTTAGTTTAAATCATAGATTTTATATTTTGATTTTTATTTAGAATCTAGATACATCATTTGAATTTATATTAGATTCTTTAATAGGATCCATTTTTAGATTAGTCGTTTGAATAAGTGAAAGTTTACAATTTTTTGTTTAGATCAAAATGTAATGAAAGAACATGAAAATTGTTAGAATGTGAATGCTTTGTGATGTAAAGTCATGATTGTGTGCATGTAACCAAAAACTTCAAACTGGCAAAAGCAAGGATACAATGGGAGAAGTTTTCAATACTCATCAAGCAAGGGTTATCATACAACTCGAGAAGCAAGGATTTGTACAAAATGGATAATTCTTAATCACAAGCCAAATTCAATTTTTTTCATTCTCTAATTTTAGTAGATTAATCTTATCTTAGATTTTTTACTATGCTAATTCTTCATTTGCAGGTCACCAAAGAAGAGGGCTAATAAAGTCAAAGCACCAATGATAAAGGGTGAAACACCAAAATCATATGTGAAATGGTATTATCAATTCACATCCACAATATTTATTAGTGCTTTTTGTTTAAGTACCATTTTGTGTTAATCATCTTATGCCTAGAATTGCAGAGGATCACAATCATCAAAAAGTAACAAGGAAAATGGGTCTCGATTTGATGATAGGTTTGTAACATTTTAAGATTTAATTTTGTGGATTTTTTCCTCATGTTGTAAATGATAGGTTTGTTCAAGTGACATGATGAGGTTGTCTGTACAACGTAATGATTAAATTGAAGTGATTTATGAAGTAAAGGGCTATTTAATGTAGCTATTTAAATCATGCATATTTGATGGCCATTTCTGATGCAAGGGCATTAGGAGGGCAACTGAACAAAGGAGGACTCCAAGGACTAAGGAGGATAAAATACAATCAAAAGAATTCAAGTGGAATGTCTTGAAGCCTATAATGGCCTTATGTAACGATGAATACAAAAATTTATGTAAAGGTCCTAATAAAGGTCTAAGGACCAAAATAGAATGTAATAGGATAAATGAAATGTAATGGGTGGGGTATTTTTCATAGTTAAATGCATTCAATAAATCGATTTCACCCTTCATAGGTCAATGGAATAGGCTAGGAGATTAGAACATTCATAAAATGCATAGTTTGAAATTTAAATATTGAATTCAAACAGTTATATGGGCATTTTGGAGGGAATTAGCTTTTAGATTATTTTTAGGCTTAGCTAAGCCTCCAAATATTTAAAGTTGGTTGGGACAGGTAGAGAGAGTCTATTAAATGACCAAGACATCCTAGGTACAAGGGTTTCGAGAGATTGGCAAAACCCTAGGTACAAGGGTTTTGAGAGGAAAAATTAGGGCATTTGGGGTTAAGTAACCCTTAGGTTGAAATTGAGTGTGGAATCTTCTAATTAGAGGCATTTTAAGAGCCTATGAAAAATTTGGAAACTAGATCTTAAGTCCTCCTATCAGTTGCTTTGTAAATGCATCATTCTTACATTGTTGAAAATAGGGGGATTGTGAAGGGTGAGTGATATTGTCCAAAGGAAGTGTATCTCAGTTTTACATATGTTTTTTGAAAGGATAAATGGTATCTAAAAAATCCATTTTTTCAAGGAGTCTTTTGGAAAAAACCAAAGTTATCTACCTATTTGTCTTGCTGCTGTCACAGAATTGTAAATTTGCATTGACAACATTTTGGCATGTTGTGCATTTTGGCTTGAAAGGTATTGAAACTCAAGGGAATTTATTGGAACATGCTAGATATGTCAAAAAAAACTCATTGAAGCCTTAAAACCCCCTTGAGTTGACCATTTGTAGGATTTGACCATCAAGACCTAGAAGGGTCACTTGGCACATTGTTACAAATTTGCTCATTTTGGGTTTTAAGGGTTCATCATCCTTTCCTCTACATCAATTTCCCTCTATTTTGTATTCCTTTTTGACAACACTATTTCTAACACAGTTTTAGTTCAAGTTCATGAATGATCACAATATCCATGACAAGTTTTTAGTTGTGAATTGACAGTTTTTTATCTTCCTTGCTACATGACTATCCCATTACATTAATATGGTCACTTGAGACCTTATTAAACAAAAAACATTAAAAAAAAACCATTTCTACCCTTTGAACCCCTTATATGGCTCCATTAAGCCTATTTTGGCTTATATTGCCAATGTTGCAATTTTACAAAATATTGCACTTTTAGTGCCTTTTACATCTTTTAAAGGCTTTGATAGCCTTATTACATTATTCAAGACTAGGTTACAAGGAAAACATAAAAAAATGGGTTCACACACTTGGTTCAACCCCTTGGATCTCTTCTATACATAAAACTTGTCCTTCTACACCCTTCACCTGGGTCAAATTAATCAGTTTGGGAGCCTGATCTTTCTTTTTCCTTCAAATCTAGACTAGACATAAGATTATGCTCAGTCTAGGGCTTGCAGGTAAAAATTGATGCCATGATCCTATAGCCCTAAATCTCTTCCATATCAAATAATCCTCTCCTAACTTGCATTCCACAAAGCGGCATTGAAATCCCACAATGGGTTTGCAAGTTAGGATTCCATCTTGCTGAAACTCTCAAATTTGGTGTAAATCTGACCTACTTGCACTAAAAATGATATAAATTTTGTTGTATAAAAGATAAAGACCTCAAACCAATTGCAATGGAATCCTAACTCAACCCTCTATCCAACCATATAATACTTGTACCACCACCAATCCGTACATTCCATATAGAATTGAAAAAATAGTAAAAAATACATAAAATCTTAGTTTTTTATTCACCAATGCTGTCCACCGTCTATACAATGACCTTTCCCATGTGTGGGGATCTTAAGTACATTCCTTCAAATATTTATAACTTCCATTTGGATGGTTGGAACACCATACAACCCCATTTTCAGTTTGACAACTATTATTTGCAAAAATTGCACTTTAGCAACTTTTTGCATTTTGCAATTTTTTGTACTTTTTTGCAAATTTCACAAACCTTTAACCCCATGGTGTCTTAGTGTATTCCTTGTGAAAGTGAGTCAAGCCTTGAGTGATCTTGTGGAGTATAAAGGGTTTGGATGGTAGTTTGAGTTTCTTGGTGATTCAAAGGTGCATTGGAGTTGTTTGGTGCTTCCAAAGTGTTGACTCTACATCAACTAACATCTACATCATTTAAGGTGCCATCTCTACTATATCATACTCTTCCTAGGATCTCCCATAATTCCTAGGAACCATTTCTAAGTCATAGAATTGGAATCAAGTGAAAAATGTAAAAATTGCACTTTTTGTGCAAAGTTGCATTGTTGAAAGCTGTAAAAGTTGCTCAAATTTGCAACTTAGTGAAAAATGGATTGTGGGATTGAACTGTCCGCTCCATTAGCTGCAAGTGGCTGGGTAAACCCTATATCCAACTTTGTCTTATCCCCTTCAATGCTCAAACGTTCTCGGGCATGCCGAACCGGAACATCCCTAAGGGTCACTAAATGTCATATGACTGCAATCTTTGATGAGGTATATCTCAGAGCTCGTGCAAGGTATGGATACAATTCTAGTTCCTACAAGACCATGTTGCAGAGACATACAATAACCTCTCTCACTTTTTGGAGATCAAAATCCATTTTTATTTTATGACACCATCTCGAGTGATGTTGAAACTTGTAGTGTTGGCTAGTACAAAGTTGCCAACTTCCAAATCTCTCTCACCTTTCATCATGGGATCAAACTGTCTACTCTGTTAGCTCCAGGTGGCTGGGTAAACCCTATCCCCAACCTTGTCCTATCCCCTTCAGTGCTCGAACATTCTCGAGCACACCGAACTGGAACATCCCTAAGGGTCACTAAATGCCATAGGATTGCGATCTTTGATGGGGCATATCTCGCAGCTCGTGTGAGGTATGGATGAGATTCTAGTTCCTATAGGATCATGTTGAAAAGGCCTACAATAACATCTCTCTCTTTTTTGAGGTCACACTCCATTTTCATTTTACGATGCCATCTCGGGTGATGTTGAAACTTGCAGTGTTGGCCAGTACAAAGTTGCCAACTACCAAATCTTTCTCACCTTTCATCATGGGATTGAACTATCTACTCTGTTAGCTCTGGATGGCTAGGTAAACCCTATCCCCAACCTCATTATGTCCCCTTCAGCACTCGAACGTTCTCAGGCATGCCAAACCAGAATGTTCGTAAGGGTCACTAAATGCCATAGGGCTGTGATCTTTGATGGGGCATATCTTTGAGCTCGTGTGAGGTATGGATGTGATTCTAGTTCCTACAGGACCATGTTGCAGAGACCTACAATAACCTCTCTCACTTTTTGGAGATCACACTCCATTTTCATTTTACGATGCCATCTCAAGTGATGTTGAAACTTGCAGTGTTGGCCAATACAAAGTTGCCAATTGCCAAATCTCTCTCACCTTTTGTCATTGGATTGAACTATCTGCTCTGTTAGCTCTAGGCGGTCGAGTAAACCCTATCCCCAACCTCATCCTGTCCCCTTTAGTGCTCAAACATTCTCGAGCACGCGGAACCAAAATGTCCCTAAGGGTCACTAAATGCCATAGGGCTGCGATCTTTGATGGGCCATATCTCAGAGCTCGTGTGAGGTATGGACGTGATTATAGTTCCTACAAGACCGTGTTGCAAAGTCTACAATAACCTCTCTCACTTTTTAGAGATCACACTCTATTTTCATTTTACGATGCCATTTTCAGTGATGCTGAAACTTGGAGTGTTGGCCAGTACAAAGTTGCTAACTGTCAAATCTCTCTCACCTTTTGTCATGGGATTGAACTATCTACTCCATTAGCTCTGAGTGATTGGGTAAACCCTATCCTCGACCTCGTCCTATCCCCTTCAATGCTTGAATGTTCTCGGGCACGTCGAACTAGAATGTTCCTAAGGGTCACTAAATGCCATAGGGTTGTGAACTTTGATGTAGCATATCTTAAAGCTCGTGTGAGGTATGGATGTGATTCTAGTTCCTATAGGACCATGTTGCAGAGACCTACAATAACCTCTCTCACTTTTTGGATATCACACTCCATTTTCATTTTACGATGCTATCTCGGGTGATGTTGAAACTTGCAGTGTTGGCCAGTACAAAGTTGTCAACTACCAAATCTCTCTCACCTTTCATTGTAGGATCAAACTGTCTACTCTATTAGCTCTGGGTGGCTAGGTAAACCCTATCCCTAATCTCATCCTATCCCGTTTAGCGCTTGAATGTTCTTGGGCACGTCAAACTAGAATGTCCCTAAGAGTCACTAAATGCCATAGGGCTGCAATCTTTCACAAGGCATATCTCAAATCTCGTGTGAGGTATGGATGCAATTCTAGTTCCTACAGGACCATGTTGTGGAGGCCTACAATAACCTCTCTCACATTTTTGAGATCACACTTTGTTTTCATTTTACGATGCCATCTCGAGTGATGCTGAAACTTGCAGTGTTGACCAGTACAAAATTGCCAACTACCAAATCTCTCTCACCTTTTGTCGTGGGATCAAACTATCTGGTCCATTAGCTTTGAGTGGCTGGGTAAACCCTATCCCCAACCTCGTCGTGTCCCCTTCAGTGCTCGAACATTCTTGGGCACACCGAACCTAAATGTCCCTAAGGGTCACTAAAAGCCATAGGGTTGCGATCTTTGATAGGGCATATCTCGAAGCTCGTGTGAGGTATGGATGTGATTCTAGTTCCTACAGGACCATGTTGCAAAGGCCTACAATAACCTCTCTTTATTTTTGGAGATCACACTTCATTTTCATTTTACTATGCCATCTCAGGTGATGTTGAAACTTGCAGTGTTGGCCACTACAAAGTTGCCAATTGCCAAATCTCTCTCACCTTTCGTCATAGAATCAAACTGTTTGCTCTATTAGCTTTGGGTGGCCGAGTAAACCCTATCCCCAACCTCATCCTATCCCCTTCTGATGTAGAGGAAAGTATGATGAGCCCTTTAAACAACCCAAAATGAGGAAAAGTGTAGAAGTGTTTCAAGAGACCCTTCTAGTTCTTGATGGGAAAAATCTACAAATAGTCAACTCTAGGAGGTTTCAAGGCATCAATAGGTTTGTTTTGGCATATCTAACATTTTCCAATCAATACCTTTTAGTTTCAATACCTTCTAAGCCAAAATGCTCAACATACCCAAATGTTGTCAATGCAAGTTTTTCCAATTCTGTGATAGCAACAAGAAAAATTGATCAATAACTTTTGTTTTTCCCAAAAGACTCCTTGAACAAGGTTAGTAAGCACGGTACATGTTAGAGAAGTGTCTTAGGGAGTATGGTTTTAGTTGTGCTATCATATTTGTGGTGATTCTTACAAACTAAGTTGATTTTTTGAAGATCCTTTGTGTTATTGTGATATTTTAAATTGGTTTGAGATAGTTTAATTTTGATTTAAAGTGTTTAAGGCAAGTTTTCTAGAAACAATCTAGGAAAAGGCTTGTTAAGAGCTCATTCCACAAATGAAGCCCTAACTTGTATTTGAACCAGTGGAATTCTCTAAGATTTTAGAAAATTCAAGTAAGGAGGGTATAATTATAAATTCCTAGAGCTCAGGAAGTGTCTCGATGGAAAAACCATGTTTGCATTAGTCCCTAAGTTGAATAGCTTAGTGTATTCAGGTAGGATTGAGACCAAAAAGATTTTAAAATGTTAAATTGAATTGATGGGTAGTTTAGTGGTGGATTTCAGTTATTTTTGGTTAGTAGAGGAGGTCTGAGGCCATGCACCAATTCATGCACCAATTATCTAGTAATTACTTTGAAAACCAAACCTAGTGTGACCTTATTAGGTCTATGTACTTTACATGGGTTAGGTGCTACATGAATGGAATTGGGAATCTAGGCTTTGGAGTCTTAAATAAATTGCAAAAGGGTGTCTGAATCTACCCATAGAATAGTTAGATTTCAACCTAAGAGGAATTTAAGTCCAAAAAATTAGAGTAGGAGACCTATAAGGAATTCTATGACAGTTAACATTTTGTATTGTATGACAATTGGAGGGTTAAACCAAGAGTTGATTCTCAATCAGTTCAACCTAAGGAAGGTTTCCCAATAGAAACTTGGGGTTGGTGAAGCCATTGGTAAAAAGTTACAGTTATTGTCTTGGAATAGGGCTAGTGTCCCTAAAACAAAAAGGTGCAAGATCTTGATTGGAGAAGTACTCACCTTGGAGGAGTTCACAAATGACCCTATCACTTTGTATAGGCCACAAAAACGATATCCTAAAGGAGTAAGATATTAGGAAGGCCACAAGTTTAGTTTAGTAGATTAGGAAGAAGAAAGTGCTTAAACCTCACTTCTTGCTCAACATCTTTGCATTAGTGAGGGGGAGATAAAGAGGGTAGATGGCTACATAGATATGGAAAAAAATAGAAATATAAAGAGGGATGGAATAAGAGAGAGTGAGATACAAGGACAGAGTGGGATACAAGGATAACATGAGCCAAAACTACCAAATTGCAGTGCTTGAATCCTTCATTAGAAAATTGACACCCAAATTTGAATACGAGTCTACAAAACATGTTCCTTCCACTTGTCATACTCTTTTATTTCCTTTTAAAGATGCTCTATGATTTTCCATAACATGCATTGTAAATTCATTAACAAGTATAGCTCCCTCTTACAAGTATCTTATGTGTCATCTTAGATTCATCCCCCTCTCATGTGAGATATCTCTCTTTCCTATACATCACAACTATTTATTAAACTTTTATTTTTACATTAATCTAGTTACTATAGAATAATAACAACACATTCAAATCAACTAGTGATTATGTTACAATCATTAATGTATGAAAACACATAAGACTATTAGTGATTATGTTACATTTATGATTTTTAAAATGACCTTTTTTGCAAATAATCCATCTTTTCTCTACTACCTCTGACATTTTTAAATTGATGATAAAGAATGGTGGTTATTTATTCAAGCTCAACAAGCTAATTGTGTTTTTCCTTCTTGTCTATATTCTTTTTGTAACAATGATTTTTTCTTCTACACAAAGTTTGTGACCACTTGTGATCAATTTTTTATCTTATTTTTAACCTAAAAGTTTAGAGAACTTTTGATCTAATTTTGTTGGATAGAGTAATTTCAAACAAAGATAATTGTCAATAGGCCATTGGTCTATTGATGAAGTTGAAATCTCTTTAAGCGTCCAGCAAATATCAATTTTACTGAATGTAAGACAAAATTTTAATTGAAAAATCTTCCATCAAAAAATTATTTTCATAAAAGACTAAAAATCTACTATAACTAAATTATTTATTATTTATAAAGATTATAAAAATAAGTACTAGAGAAGAGCCGCAAGTGACCATGAAGATTCATATTGTAAAAATGGTATGACTAAGCCTATAATGAACAAATATTTAGAGAAAAGTAGTATCCATTAAAATCTTTAATAATAAATTAAATCAAAATCAATAAAATTTATTACTTAAAGATATTCATAGTTCCATCTAACCACCTCCCAAACCAAAACATCATGGACCCAAGATTGCAATCAAGGGACAAAAATAGACTTATTCAAAATAGCATTTGCATATGGATTTTCATATAGCATAAGACTACAATGAGCTCTACCTTGGACAATCTCCATGCAAATGTGTTGATCATTAGGATCATCATAATAAAATGCCCACTTATCAACCATTAAATCATCTTCAGCTTCCAACTTACAGTACGCCCTTATTTTCACCTTCTTACCTCTCTTAGCAACATAAGCATGTTTCTTAACACTATCACTATAACTCCAATGCTTGCTGAACATGGAGAAGATGCATAGAGATAGAGGGAAACAAAAGAAGGTGTAGGTAGACATGAAGATTAAAGGAAATAAAAACATAGTGATAAATGAATAGAGATATCAGAAGAGGATGAATGTGAGATAAAATAGAGAGAGTTAGGGAGACACAAAGAGACATCTAGATGGTGATATAGATTCATAGAGATCATCATATTAATACTGTTTTCTCTAATTCAAAAAATATTGAAGATATCATGCTAGAACTCTCTTATTGATTTCGTATCAACTTCATACTTAATTTTTCTTCTTTAGGTCATCATTTTTAGGTTTAAGTTTATGTGCATATATTAGTGATTATTAGCAATTGTAAAACTTGATCTTCTTCTTATGTAACAATATTTCTATGCTTAGATGAATACACAATTTATTTGATTATATATCTATAAAATTGGTCTGTATAATGAAGGCCAGCCATCTACAATCTAAGGTTTTAATTCAGCTAACAAATGGAGAGCTTCTCAAGCTACTAATTTATTTCATGGAGTTCCTAATAAATCTCAAGGTTCTCATTTAGGTGACCAATTGCCAGGAGGTCCATGAATATTGCCTGATAAAGTTTATTGCCAAGAGGTCCTAATCGATCTTGACTGATAAAGTTTATTAACAATCAATATTGTATCAAAATTTCAAACTAATTAGGTATTGAATTAAACTTGATAAACAAATGATAGAGAAGGAAAACTTTTAACATGAACAAGATCATAAATCATATGACAATGACATATTGCAAATGACTAACTTATGCTTAAACAGTAATAAAGTTTATTGTTAATCAATATTCTATCAAAGTTTCGAACAGATTAGGTATTGAATTTAATGTCATACATAAACATATCTAATTTAATGTCATAGATGTACATATTTAATTTAATGTCATACACGAACATATCTAATTTAATGTCATACATGAACAAACATATAATATAAAATGATAACCAATAATGTCATGTACATTAACAAACACATAATATATTATGATAACAATAATGTCGTATATGAACAAACATATCATATATTAACCAATAATGTAATAAGTCGAATAATGTCATACATCAAATATTAAATGTCATATACATTAAATGTGTATCGAATATGTCCATTGATGCCTATATATATATATATATATATATATATATATATATATATATATATATATATATATATATATATATATATATATATATATATATATATATATATATATATATATATATATATATATATATATATATATATATATATATATATATATATATATATATATATATATATATACATGTCTAGATCAACTATATCTTTTCCTTCCCACTAAGGGAAGGAAACAAATCTCTCGATGTCTTATGTCATCGTGTGGAGGGAGATGGTGAAGATGATGGGGTCCTCTTGACACACTTGCTCATCCTCCTATTAAGGCTCTTCTCTAACTTGAGCTGATACAAACAAAGTAGATATGAATCAATATTTATTATACGTTGAAATCAAATATATGTACACACAAAATTAATTATTTTCTTACCGCCATCAAATAGTCACTCTGTAAGTCCACCTCGAAGGCTCATGGACAATCAAGCATGACAAAACCCTACAACAATTCAATAAATATAATCACTTATAAATAACATTAGAAATTTTGATACTAACTATTATAAACAACAACTAAAACCAAGAAAAATCTTTATAACCTTAGTCAATGGTTGTGAGCTAGCCATAGTTGCGGCCATTTCATGATCGACGGACTGTCGGAGATGAGGAGTGTCTGACGTCATGAGCTGCATGTCATACAATACACGTTACATGTAACATGAAAGATGAAACAAATATAATAAAATGAATTAAATTAACATGAAAGAAATGTACCTCTACATAGCTCGTATGATGTCTATGCTTCGAGTCCGTAATAAATGTTAACGGTCCAGTAGAGAACTGAAGCACATGCATAATTTTTTTCATCAATCCTTAATATGATTACTTAATAAATATATGTATTAATTTAAATGATTAAATCAATACATACCTCTGGACTCAAGGGGACAAAAAATGAGGCGGAAAGATCGCTGTTAGGTTCGACAACACTCTTGACCTTGAATTTTGAACAATGTCAATAGATGTTAATTAATTAATCATTCACTATACATATGAAATGTGATCAAATTAGTAAATTATAATTGTAATTTACCTATGTGTCAATGCCAAATGTGTCATTCAGGAACTAATCAGTGACAAGCCTATCATCTGCACCATCTCCAGCATGACTGCCAAATGTGCATAGGGATCCACATGAAGTGCACATGTGACCATGACGTACAGAAGGCTCCCCCTCAACTAATGGGCTCATGGAATGGATGAGAGTCTACATTAAAGCATTAATGGTCCTTAGAGCGTTGGCCTCTACATGTTCCTTCACAACTAAAGGAATAGTCACATGCTCATGTTGTGGCTTGACCACAGGTGCCCTAACTACATTAGGGTCATGACGTACTCCTGACCTCTCAAATGATGACCCCCCACCTCTACCCTGGGAGTCTAATATATCAAAATAATTGGGGATCTCCCCAAGGATAAACTCATAATATAATTTCTTCAAAAAATATATGGGGACCTCGTGATTGTTGTGAGGGGTATCAAAAACCATCCACCATCTATCCCAAAAATTATTTCTAATAGCATCGTGTATGCACCAATGGATGGGGAACCATTTAGTACCCTCTAACAATATTTTTCTCACTAGGTTTTCTAAATAATGTACATATTCTACCTTTTGGTATTTCTTTTTCTTTTAACATCTTCATATGACAATTTATTTGCATAAAATATTTTTTGCTCATCCCTCTTAACCCGCCAAATATCTAACTAACCACTAATTGAGGCTATCTGGGTGTTAATGGATTCGAGGGATGATGCCAATTGAGCCCTCATTAGATTGGTTTGTCCAGATTCTTTCAACCGAGCAATGAGTCCTTCTAATTCAATTTTGCCTCTCTCTATTTCATTTATTATATTTTCTTGTATGCCTGGCAGAGGTCTTGCAATTGGTTCGAGTTGTGGAATTTGTTGTTCTTCTTGGAGAGGGTTTTGGTTTTGAGGCTCTTGTGGATTTTCCAGTTGATTATGAACATTTCCTGATAAAAAATCAAAACTCAATTGAAATCCAAATAAATAAACAAATCTAAATAAAAATTGTAAAAACCCTACAAAACAATATTAAAAACATATCAAACAAAGAAAAATGAAGTTTAGATCACATACGGCACCAATGTGGGCATGCTTGTGATCTCAGATTTTGCCAACGAGCAGGCATATTGGCAAGGGGGATGGTTTGCGAGTATGTAGCCCATCTATAAAGTTTCAGTTTTTTAAAAGTGCATAAGCATGTACACGCTATTCAAAATAGGGGAAAAAAAAGAGTTGTCACCTTTTTGGCACCAGAACTCGGTGCATATACCCATCAAAGAGGGATATCAGATGCATCTTCAGGCTGTAGAACTGTTCAACCAAGCATCAGAGAGTAGGACTCACAAGTTCAGTATCAAGGATGGGTTATTGGTATACACACAACACCGAGTCTACCTTCCTAAGTGGAAGAATGCGAGGAAGGAGTTATTACATGAATGTCATGATAGTATTTGGGCAAGGCACCTAAGGCAGAAGAGGACCCTCACATTTTTGGAAAGAGGTTTCTATTGACAAAACATGAGAAAGGATATAGATGACTATGTCAAAAGTTGTCTCATTTGTTAGCAGGACAAGCCAGTAACAAAGTCTCCAGGAGGCTTGTTTCAGTCTCTACCCATGGCAAGTGTAAGTATGAACTTTATCACTGGATTGTCAGATGTGGATGGGTTTCCAAGAATCATGTTTATGGTTGACAGATTCTCCATATTTGTACAAGGCACCATGCAAAGTGGAGGATGTTGCTAACTACTTTTTCAAGAATGTGGTGAAATATTGGGGTGTTCCATTAAGTATCATAAGTGATCAGGACACTCACTTTACCAATAATTTTTGGAAATATTTGTTCAAACTAATTGGGACAAAGTTGCTCATGCCAATGAGTCATAACTTGGAGACAAATGGACATACTAAAAGGATCAATGGGATTTTGGAAGACTATTTGAGACACTTTGTTTGGTCGGACCAATTCAATTGGGTTGTTGGACTCATCTTAGTTTAGCTGCAACATGCAGAATAGTGCATCAATTTAGTTCTCACGATTCGAGTTGGCAACAGACCAGCAACCGCGGACTCCTCATACAATTTTGATAGGATACATGAATGTCTAGATGCAAGGAAAAGGTTGCAGTAGTGGGATGACCAAGTTGATCTTGCTAGGAATAACTTGGTTAAGGCTACAAAAAGAATGAAGCACCATGCAGACTCAAGAAGGAGCAGTGTGGAATTCAAATTTGGTGATAGGGTCATTTTGAATATGGTTCTGATTCACTTCAAACCACCCAAAGGATTGAGTACAACATTGGGTCATCACTTTGATGGGTCATTCTCAGTGATTGAAAGGATAGGAAAGGTGGCATACAAGTTGAAGTTACCAACCCACATGAGAGCTCACAATGTGTTCCATGTCAACCAACTCCATCTATATCATCTTGATAAGGACAACGGCAACAAGAATGCCCCAACTCGCAGACCAACATTTGTCAAGGATAGGTCGAGTTTAGAGGTGGAAGAGATGATTTCTATTTGAGATCGAGGACATGGTAATAGAAAGTAGTGAGAGCTCTTAGTTCATTGATAGGGCCAATACAAGGAATAAGTGACTTGGGAATAAGTTGAGAACATGTGGAAATATGAAGATTGTTTTGGAGTTCTTGAACAAGGACTCCACCATAGTGTTGGGTACCTCCAAAACATTTTATGGTCAATGTTGTCAGAATCGAGGACATCACCTATTTTAGAGTGGAGGAGGATGTAAGGGGTGATTTATTCACATCAGGGGTAGGGTTGCTCCTGGGTATAAGAAGAGTAACCCAAAAGCTAATATGGGTGAATATGAGTAACCCAACCATTCAAAGATGAATGTTCTATATTGATTGCTTTTGTTCACAAGGTGAAGTTTCATGGTGGATAGATCCAAGAAGGCACACAACAACATTCAGTGGGAGTGTAGAGCAGTGTGAAGTGAGCAGTGTAGTATTAGCAGAAGGTGAGTAGTGTAATGTTAGCAGAAGGTGAGCAGTGCAGATTAACTAGGAGTCCCCATTTAGGGAGGGGTGTTAGGTCTTATCCATATAAGTCAACCTGTTTCACACTGAACCAAAGTTGCTTTGGCAAGTTCCAATGACATAAGGTGTATGGAATCTACATGAATAACTATAGCTAAAGAGGTGAGGTGCATGAGGTGTGTGTCAGTGTTCAATGAGTGGATGCATATCTAGGGGTGGGAACTTGTATAGAATGTTTGGCAAGCACTCGAGTAGTGATCAATAACATAGTTGAAATTGATGTAGACTAGGGCAGGGGCCATTTGCTAAATTCAATAAAGCTACTTTTTTGTCCCAATATATTGTGTTCATAATTGTGTTGAATCATTCCTTTGTTCAAGAATATATCGTGTTTGTACTGATCAGGTGTGTGCAGGTGTTGAGCTTGGAACTTTGATGATATGTGTAGTCTAAGATTGTCCCAACTTGGGGAGATCATCGGTGCCACATGGGGTAAAATCCTTTCTGCACTCAAATTTAATTAAGTTACATGAAATAAGAAAATTGTGTTTGCCTTCCTCACTAATTTAACAAATCACCAATTGATCCAATCCTTGGACAAAACTATGCTATATATATTTACTTGCAGGTATGTAACTAAGCATAGTCTATTTTCTATTCCTATGAAGTCTAGTTTGCTTGCCTAAGAGCTTGGTTCAAATATTGTCTGAGTTAGTTCCCACTTCGAGTTATGTTCGCCTATGGGTTCCAAACAAGGTTCCAAACTAGGCAAGCTTGTTTGTTGGACAAAACTCAGGTCGAGCTAGGGCCCGAGCAAAAGACCAAGTGTGAAATGGGTATATTTTCACAAAGAAACATTCTATAATTTATTATAGTAAATAATTATTACACAATTGGAATAAGATCTTTAACAAAAGAAAACAAAATTGAAATTTGTATATTTGTTACATCAAATTAAACTATCTCTTAGGATGAACTAGGGTTGATTTCTTCGAGATTTATTACATAAAATTTTCATATCCAATTACAGATAACTTATGTCCAATTAATTTCAAGCTCTTTATAGAAATAAATTATATTTTAAATATTAAATAATATTTTTGCTACTTAATTAACATTTTTAAAATAGGATCTCAATCACAAACAATTAGGAAAAAATAATAAACATTAGGTACAAAAAAGTAAAACTACCCCATGTTTATAATTTTCAACAAACAATTTTGTGGCTACGTCTGTCACATTTGATAACAAGAAAAATTAATTTTCCTTCCTCACTCATTAAACCTGCATTGCAAGTCACCAACTGAGCCAAGTCTTATAACTATGCATATATAAATTCATTACTAAGTCTCTAGGTGAGCATAGTCTACTATCTATTACATTCAATTTCAGGTTGTAACTTTTGTTAAGGATATAAAGCTTTAGTTATGTACTATGTGAAAAAAAAATCATTCATATCCAACTAAAAAATAATGTGTTTATATTTAGATAGTAATCTTCTAATACCACCTACCTAACCCTAGACACCTCAATACATGTGTAGCCTAAATAGCAGTTGATGTGAAATACATATGGATGGATATAAATTTTGGTTTTTTTTGGGATGGTTTGTTATACCTAGACCTACTTCCTCAAGAGATCTCAATTAGCCAAATTTTCAAATACAATCAGGCCACTCCATGCATATATCTCCTATATCTCTAATCAAGCATTGTGACAATATTAAATTTTGATTTGTAGAAGATGAAAGTGAGATGTCCAAAACAACATAATATGTTCAAATAGATTGAATCCGATTAGCATTTTTTACCTAAAATCTTATTGAACTCTGTTATTTGTTATGTGTTGTTTTGGTGTAAGCTTTGCACAAGGAAGAATATGGTGAGATTAGATATTTATGTTTGTGTAGTTATAAGATTACATAAAATAAATGATATATAATTTGAATGTAAATTTGGTGTCAATGTGATCTAAAATTTAGATGAACGATAATGTCTGCAACTAAATTTGGTGTCATTCTATGTTGTAATGCCCCGCCCGAAGATCCTTGGAACAAGGATTCAATACAAGCCAAGATATTTTTTTTTTACAAGTATGAATGCACATGACAACATGATACAGGGATCCCAAAGATCGCAACAAAAGACTTCACCATAATCTCGGCAACCAACAGATCACCAAACACCACTACCAAACTGACACATGCGAACAAAAGTCAACAACCACCACATGATGAGAGCTCAAGAAACAACCACTCATCAACAAAACACCAAGCTGGGGTAAAATGCAGAATTTTGAAATTTGGCTAAGCCTGAAATCTTGAAGCCCTAAAAATTGGCTAAATCTAAATTTCTAAAGCCCTAAAATTTCCTAAAATCTTTATCTTATCTCCGAGACGTCTGAAACCTATCTCAAAAGATTCGTCACATATATTAAAATATATCTTAAGTATAATGACTTATACTTAAATGATATATTTTAAACCCTGAAGAACGAACTACAAAAAAGACACAACTGAAATTCAAATTGCACTGCTAAGGGATTGAAGAACACCTAAGAGGGTACCCCAAACCATCCCTGAAAAGTTCAGATCCGACCGAAAAGTGCCCGCTGCCCACCCATGCAAGTTTCATAAAAATCGTGCGACACTTTATCAGCACTATGTGATACTTTACCAGTATCGTGCAACATTTCTCCAAAAGGAGGGTGACACAATCAGGGGCTAGGCGATACTTCTCCAAAGGGCGTGCGATATTGGAAGTGTATCGTACGACATTTCTTCTAAGGGTGTGCGATACTATGAAGTATCGCACGACAAAACTCCAAGAGGTGTGCGACACATTCAAGGTGTGCACGACAGAGTTCAAATTGGCATGCGACACTTTATTGTATCGCACCATGCTGACACATGGTCACCCAAGAAAAGACAAGAAGACTTCAAAGGAAGAACGTTAAGCCAAATAGAGTTAGAACCTCCACACCAAGGAGTACCGGAACCACAATTCGAGGCAAGAACATAAAATAAAAGATGAAAGACAAAAAGCTAGAATCTAACCATCTAAACAAACATCAAAGGAAATGACATAATGAAACATCATAGTGAACTGAAAGCAACATCGCAGTAAAATGGAAATAACATTGCAATGCACAAAACAACTAACTAAGAACGCGATTCCTCCCAAATGTCATAATAGGGATGTCACTACTAAAACATGCAACAATATAAGCATAAAGAAATCTAACATGCTAGTAAAAAAGCATAAGATAATCCTACAGTAGATAACATCACCTATCACATGCTAAACATCAATAAGCAATACATATGCTACTACAACAATTCACATCATCTAATCATATGCTAAACATCATAATATGGGAATGCGTCAAATAAACTAACATCATCTAAACATGATATCCAAGCATTCCAATGAAAGCATAAATCACAAGAAAGCATACTTCGGAACCCGAAGCATCAAGTGAAAACATCCAGCAACGGTCACACTAGGACAAGACCGTCTTTGTACACCAGTCCCTAGCAGTGGTGTAGGTAGCTATGCCTCCCAAACACGTGGCACCCATAGGTCCACACCCGCTGTGCTGATGGAGATAAATATCCAACCAAAAACACACATAAAGCACAACATCCAAGGCTATTACTCACGCCAGATAGTATGATGGTTGTAACCAAGAACCTAAGACAATGCAAGGAGTACAGGTCCTGGTCAAACACTCAATAGGCTACTAAGTAGGGACTAACATCATAAAGAGTTGCTTGGCATCAAAAGACCAAGCTAGGACTTGTGCAGATTCAACATCCCTCAACAGAAAGGCTCTAGCACCCCAAACATTTTATTATCTTAAGATTATTACAACCCAGTATTTTATTTAATTATCACTTAATTAAAGCTTCCTTCGCCAACCCTCGGGGCACAATGATCACTAGGCTGCAAGGTAGAAGCCCCCTCCATATGCTACCCTACCCTACCCATGCTCATCCAACGATGAGTGCCCGTAGGCATGCAAATTCCCAACCCATCCCAAATGATCACAACTTTTGAAAGTACCATAGAAGATCGAGCCTCGCAAGTCACCCAACAAATGTACATGCACGTACTCGTGTGTGGCGCACCACCATCACGAAGATCAAAACTCAAGGACAGAATGAGAACACAATGCAAAAGATAACACACAACTGAAAGCAACACGGGAAGGATGGATTCTACACGAATCCCAAAGCCAATAAAACCATACATCATAGAATTACTCAACCGACCTCAATTTGAGAGTATGGATTCTACACGAATCCTAGCGCTCATGAGACAAAAGCAAAGGTCCAAAAGAAACCATAACAATAGGTATCAAAAACACTCAACCGAACACAAAGTCGAGAGTACAAATATGACACACATCCCAATGCAACAAAAAGTGCAATAGTGGCCTGACTGATGTCCAAATGGATCATCCAAGTCCATGACCCACATTGTGCTAAGAAAACCCAAGAAAACAAGGGGCACACAAAACGATGTAAAAATCCTAAAATTTTAAAAAACTTCAAAATTAAAACCCATTTGACCTGTGGGCATAAAATGCCGAAAAATCTAAAAATAAATGGAATCGGACACCATATGCAAAAACGGCTAGCATAACAGTGCAAAACTCCAAACCCTCATCCCAAAAAATAGGAAAATGTTCATACCTGCCCAACCAGGTAGAACTAACATACAAAAACGAAGGGGAACACTAGTTCTTAGCCTCTAAACAAACGGCTACCAAAAATAGAAGCAAAAATGAAGTAGAAACAATAAAATAGGAAAGCCCTACCTCACAGCCAAAAGGTAAAAACGAGAATCTGAATCATAAAATAAATATCTCGTAGAAGTAGCTAAAAATCGCGGCAATTCAAGGTTTCCCTGAGCTGGATGCAACGAGCTCAACCTCGCGACGATCCCACGCCCATAGCTCCCACAACGAACAAAATAGTAAATCCTCATGAAGAAGATTTTGGGTTTTACTCTCCAACTTTCTAGTTCAAAAGTGAGAAATGAGGAATTAAATTTTTTTTTGGATACTTATTCACTTTTCGAGTGAAAAATTGATTAGGGCAAATAACCAACTAACCTAATTAGAACCTGAATCAACCGAAATGAAAACAGACTATTCTTATAAATAGGAATTCATCTATGGCAAAGCTGCCAGAAATTAAAATAAATCAATTTAAAAGCCCATAAATCCAAAAACACATAAATTTCTAAATAACTTTCGCAACAATGTGAACCTCTAAATGCACAGACACGCTTACTGATCTAATCACATAATGCAAATGAGTTCAGATTTAATAATCATCAAAAGGTTTAATTTAAACATTTAATTAAGGATATGTTGACCATATAAGGATGACATTGGTAAAATATGAATAGTTGAATCACTAACTCCATGTGCCACTACCAGGGATATAAATCTTGCACACTAAACAACACGATCAAGTGCAATTGCATATAATAACATAGCTGAAGCAATAAATGCATTAAATCACCTAATTTAACCATTTATTTAATTATATTAAAATAATCTATTTACATCACTCATGTTCACATAAAGCATAACAATGCAGGAATGAAGTAAATAACCATAGCATTAAATCCATCACCTAACATAATCAGAGGTATGTCCAAATACTAGATAACCAGATATCGTCATAAAACACATTTTCATCTCAAAATGGCATCATCATGCAATATGATTAACTGAATAGCATAGTAGTCTAATATCTATGATACTGAAATCAAGGTATAACATCTGACCCTCGGGTCGTCTCAAATGTAAATCATCACATAAGTAACAGATATTTCTCAGATCAAAATATAGCAAGGTAAATGTCGTAGCACATAACCGAATAATTCAACCTGAACAATCCATTTCTAATTACTTAAGCATTAAATAATGATTGTTTAAAGAATCAACAAAAAGGCACTTAAAACACATAAGCAAACACAGTCATAAACATGACTAATCACTGCTATAGGAACCTAGTCCAGTGTAGCATGGTAAAAAGTACACAGTGCAATCTTTGCACACATCTCAAGGTAATCACGAAAAAACTTCATGATACCACATTGATCCTAGTAACCACTGGCACAAACCTTAGTGAACCATAAATCACATCATAATCTCATAGATCAGTCAAAAGCATAATCAAAGCAACTGATACAGAAACATAAATCCAATCACCTGAATGGTTTAGACCACTCATGATCACAATCATGATCCATCACAACAAAAGATCAACAAGGTTGCATCCATCAGGATGACTTACAAAAGTCAAATGGGAGAGGCACTACATATGTGATCTAAAATCAAAATGAATGATAATAATGTCTACAAAAATAATGGACCACCTTTCAGTCTTAATTTGAGCAAATATTGATTGGTTTGATTTAACAAAACTAATATGATAATGAAAAAGCAGGGCTTAAGCTATGTAGGAGTAAGATTAAGGTAAAATTATTTTTTTATTTTTATGCAATCAAATTTTTTTATAAGAATGCATTTTTGTATAAAATAAATTGTACATAATTTGAATGTAAATTTGACAGGTAGGTAGGAGATATTTTTCATAGCAAGTCAAATTGCTATTAGAATTCAATTATTTAGTTTTTAAGTCAAATTTATTGACCCATCTTTGGTGTCATCTATGACCCATCATTAAGATCCAAACAATAAAACTAATAATCAAACTAAAATCCATGCTCCTAACAAAAGAGATATCCAACAATTGAACATATTACATTGCACTTGACATAGCTCCAAGTTAATACACCTCTAATAACATAGCTCCAAGTTAATGTACCTTTAATAACATGGTTTTCACATGAAAACTTTTGGTTGAGGAATGTGAAAGATGGTATCTGGTGTGACCTCCACACTCACTCTAGAAGTTGCAATTATCACAAACTGGTATGTACAATATGTACGTCTTACATTAGTAATAGGATTAACAAGGTCAGCATTGATTGGACATTGCTTGACAGAAAAAAAAAATGACTAGTTTACCTTAAACCAGTAATATAAGGAATATATGCTACACCTAGTTGATTTGATAAGGTAATCAAAGAAGTATATGCTATAGTAAAGAATCAAAGAACTATATGCTTTGCCTAGTTGATTTTATAAATAAGATATTATAAAGAAATCTCATCCCTAGAAAGGTCTAGTTACAATTTTGCCAGTTAGAGTTTCTAGTAGTCAAAAGGATTTTTAGCAAAGCTGTGGGGAATGATGAGTTTCATTCTCAAGCTTCCAATCTAAAATTTTCTTGGAAAGACGGATATGGGATCTCCAAGATTTACACAAACAAAGTTCGTAACTCCATTGGAAAACATTGAACAATTCAAGTAAGAATGACAGAGTCCCCTAAAATAAATAGTTTTTGAGCTTGTCAGGGTTTTGTAATTAGGATAGTAAATAAAAGAAATTTAATATTTTTGGAAAATATGAGATTTAGTGTGCTTCAGGTGGAACCAGAATAGTATAGAATGATGTTTAAGAATCAAGCAAATCATTTTTATAGTCATATTTCTGCATGATCTAAGACATGCCTTCTCACTATGGATATTCAATTCTAGTTTGAACCTAAGATATTAATTTGTGGGCATCAGGGGTGTTTTTTGTATCTGAGGCAGATGGATGTTGGATGCACCCGAATGCGCTGCAAGTGCTAGCCGCAGGCAGCCGAATGTGCGGGGAAGTTGATACTCAGCTTCCCCACGCATCCGGCTAGCTTTCGGCCAACACCCGCAGGGAATCCGAGCGCATCCACTGGCCCAGCGTCGACTAAGCCCAAAAAAAACAATAAAAAACAATATTTTTTCACTTAAACTTGCATTAAGACATGTGATGGAAAGCATTTTTAAAGGGTTTTTTCAATATGAAACCCTAAAATGACCTTAGAAGTCAATATAGAAGCATTTACAAGAGTCATTTTAGAACTTTGTTTGCACCTACAACCTCTCCTTCATTGTGAAGCTAAGTTCAACATTTTCAAAGAGGATCAATCGAAGAGGGAGAAATAGCTTTCTCAAAGAAGTTTAAACCATTCAAAGTAGCTGATCAATCCTTTTCTCGAGTATTTAGATGAATTTTTTTGAGTTTTTGATGATTTTTTTCAAGTTCTTGAAGATTTTTTTAAAGTTTTTTTTCAAATTTTTTTTTTGAAAGATATTTAGAAGCAACTTTGGGTATCTATTTTAGTAGTTTTTCTCACTTCTTTCCACTTGTATGCATGATCATTAAAGTTCATAGTTGTTAGGAACTAATTAAAATTTATTTATTTTCTTATAAAATAGGTTGTAAAAAACTAGGCAAGAATGGATACCGGTGGTAGTGCTAGTCAAAGTTCAGTGGGGGGCCAAGGAGGGGAAGGGAGTGATAATTTCAAAGTTGATGTAGGTTCTCCTTTGTAGAGACATACAACATGGATATCACAGGTTTCAGGAGGTGGCTCATACTATTGGAAGTGCAATTATTGTCAAAGTAACAAAGGAAAACCTTTCAATAGCTCATATTCCCGAGTGAAGCTTCATTTTATGGGCTCTACTGGCAAAGGATTTGAAATGTGCAAAGGCAAAAATGGTACTAGATGACTAGCGTGGAAATACTTTCATTTGTAAGAGAACAAGAAGTTGTTGATGCATTGATCAATAGATCAAAAAAAAACTACTATCAAGGTCCTTCCTCAAAGAGCAAGCCACAGACACCCAACGAACCAATTGCATCCTCCCAACACCCATTCTTGCAGGTACCTACACCAGGAGAGGATGAGGAAGAAGTGGGAATTTCAACCCGCAAAAGAGGCCCATTGCACACCGCATTTAAAATGGAGGCAAGAGACCGCACTGATGAAGCTATTGCACATTGCCTCTATGCGAATGGGCTTTCTTTCAACTTGGTGAGATCACCATATTGGAAGGAAATGGTGGTAGCAATCAAAGAATCACCAACTGACTACATAAGCCCGAGCTATGAAAAGGTGTGTACAACTTTATTACAACAAGAGAAGGCACATATAGAGAGAGACCTTCAACCAATCAAAAAATCTTGGAAAACTTCGGGTCTAACTATTGTGTCAAATGGTTGGAAGGATAAAAGAAACCGGCCACTGATTAATGTGATTAAAATTTCCCCCAAAGGGGCTATGTTTTTGAAGGCTATTGATTGTGAGGGGTAGGTGAAGGATTTGGAATTCATTTCTAGAATTCTCATTGACACCATCGAGATGGTGGGTAGTGAGAATGTGGTACAACTGGTCACTGAAAATGCCAAAAAATTGCAAGGGTGCAGGTGCTTTAGTTGAGAGTCGTTATGACCATATTTTTTGGACTCGATGCACTATTCACTCCCTTAACTTGATCATGTAAAGATTGGCACTGAAGTAGATTGGGTGAAGAAAATATATGAAGAGGGGGAGGACATAAAAATGTTCGTGACCAACCACCACCTATCACAATCCATTTTTAGAACATATTCCATATTGGAGTTGCTAAAGGTAAATTAATTTTTTTTAATTACTAACTTTCATGGTTTTGTAATTTAGTTAAAAATTAAAATTTATAATTATATTGTCAATTGACATTTTGTTAACTTGTTTAGGTTGCTGAGACCCATTTTGCATCCCATACAATTGTTATGAGACAACCCCTATAGGTAAAAGATGCATTAAGTCAAATGGTCATTAGTAATCAATGGGGTGTATGAAAAATCTCAAATTCAGAAAGAGCACAAAGGATTAGGGATTTGATCTTGAATGAGAGTTGGTGGGCTCGTGTGGCATATGTATTGGATTTCACCGAATCCATCATGACTATGCTCTGTTTTACTAATACAGATACACCTTTGTTGGGAGATGTGTATGATGGCATGGACACCATGGTTGAGAAGGTAAAAAATTCTATACAAGCACATGAAAGTGACCCCACACAATGTGAAGCCTTATGCAAACAAGTGCAAGAAATTATCCACCATCGCTGGAATAAGATGACTACCCCATTGCACCTCCTTGCATATGCCTTATCTCCTAGGTACTATAGTAAGGAGATGGTATGTCGGGTATAGTTGCACCATTTGTGGATGAGGAGGTTGTTGAGGGGTGCCACAAAGCCCTTACAAGACTCTTCCCACTGGAAGAAATTCATGAAAAAGTGAGGGAAGAATTTGGGTTGTTTGCTTTGGGGTTAAAGCATTCTCCATTTGCACTAAAGGACCAAAATAGAATGGGAGCTATCACATGGTGGTACATGTATGGTCAACCTTTCAAGCATCTTCAACCTCTTGCAATCAAAGTCCTATCACAAGTTTTTTTTTTTTTTTTTGGTAAATTTGTTTTAAAATTTTATGTTTACACTAGCATTCTAGAATTTAGTGTTCCACACATTCTATAAAATTAATTTGCTTTTTTCATTTGTATGTTTTGTGACAACCATATAGGTTGCTAATTCTTCTTCTGTTGAAAGGAATTGGAGTACATACTCCTTTATCCATTCAGTGAAGCGCAACCGATTAGGCTCCAAGAAAGTTGAGGATTTGGTCTTTGTCCACACCAACTTGCGTCTTTTGTCACGTAAGAATGATCATTACAAGGAAGGGGCAACAAAGCTTTGAGATGTAGCCCCTAAGTGCACAGATTTGGATGCAACACTTCATGATCTTGTTACAGTTGGAGATGGTGATGATGATAGTGCGGCACATGGTGCATCTAGCATAAGTGGAACCATGCTAGGTTCAAATGATTTTTCAGAAGTTGGAGATGACAATGAGAATGTGGATTTTCTTGCGAATCCCTATGATTCAAAGTCAAACTCTGATTGATTGAATCTTCAAACTTCAATCATTTACCATGTTTTTAAATTTTATTTTGTTGGAATCTTGAACATGACCTATTTGAACTTATTGTTTAAGAGTCAAGACTAAATGCTAATGTTGGACAAACACATATTGATACTGATATACGCTAATGTTGGACAAACACATATTGATATTGATATCATATGGATTTTGAAATATCTTGAATTTTGATAAAGGGTGCTGGATAACTGTTAAGTATCATAGATTCACAGTCATATTATGATTTATCAAATGATTTGTTTTTGTATATTTCTTGCATTTCTTTGCATATGTTATTATTATTATTATATATATATATATCCTCCTGCACCTGCATCCCATATCTGTTTCCGAAATCCGCTTCAGAATTTGCATTCGAATCGTTAACTTAGGTTTGAACAAGAGTTGACTGAGTATTAGAAAGAATAACATGACTAGTTTGACCTTGACTAAACTGATGCTATGAAAGCATCTGTTGATCTAATTGCATAAGCTGATGAGCTTATTAACCCCACTGAATCCATTAGAAGCAATAGAGCATAGGCAGAAGCATGTCATATTGATGGCATAAGCATTGTCAGTGTAAGCGGGAGAAAAAACACCTCCAAGGAATTTAATCCTGAAGATTACCAAGATCGTTAGTATGCGTAAAATAGATTTTTTTGAAATAGTTGTGTAAATCAGAATTCCACAAACTCTGCCAGTCTATTTCAAACCTAAATAGCTAGACTAACAAGCATGGGTATTGCGCATAAGAAGTTTGAGAAAATGTGCATGATCGTAGGATGCACACAAAATGGATCTATTAAAAAGATTTTAAATAAATGCAACTATCAGAACTCAAAGTGACAACCAAAATGGGAGCATTAAGAAAATATTTTGTTTACAAGTACGCTGGTTGAAATGCATGTAGAGTGTGCAGTCAAGACGAGAAAAGAAATGAAAATGCACACTCAAATAGAAAGCACTCAAAAAAACTTCACATATACACCTCAAAATATACGTAGTAAGAATTGAACCCTTCTACAATAATATGCACTGATCACAATCCACGAAATCATTGTTTTGTTGTTTTAAAATTTAAATAGTGTACCCTATCTGATTCATTAAAGCTATCTAACTTCTAAGCATTTCCACTATGTTTGTTCATGCTTTTTTTAAAGCATTAACAACACAAATCCACCAACCAATCTGCCATAAGTTTAGAAGGGTAAAGGAGGAAAGATTATTTAGTTCATAAATTTGTGGCAATGCAAGAAAACAGAGGAGATACTGATAAGTTGCCATAATAGAAAGATTTTAATTGTAGATTTGACTAATCCAAAAGTAGAAATAGAGTTAATAAGTTAAAACTACCATTTCATTTAATATGCATATTACAAGTTTTAAAGCTGTAATAAAATGAAAGATAGTTGTGACTAGCTAATTATACAACCTGCATCTGGGAAAATTGAGTACTGTCTACTTAATTAAATCTATCTTTATCTAATAGTTATAAATAGAAATTACATGTCAACATTGTGTTAGAACTTACAGCTACTAAGAGAATTTTCAATACACAAGGCTGATTAATTACGCCGAGAGGCGTTCTATACAATGGCAGCACAAATGCCCAGCACAGGAATATGCCAAGATTCCTTGTCAATAAAAAAGATTTGGGAGTAGTTACAAACTTCCAAATTAAATATTAAAAAAGAATTCTCGAAATAATAGCTGGCCAAAATAATAGGAAGCCAAATGGAGGCCAAAATAATAGGCCTGAAAAAGTAGGGCCCGAAAAAGTAGGACTCGAAAAAATAGGCCCCGAAAAAATAGGGGCGAAATAATTTCAATATGATTTTTTTTTTTGTTAAATATAATTTTGCATTCACATTCATGCTTTTTTTTGCAGGGAGTGGGGGAATTTGAAACAAATTTGTGGAATGTGAAGAGACGTCTATTAGGTGATATGAGGAGCCTCTCAGAAGTTATAAAACCAAGGCTCCTCATTTCATTTTCATTTTATGTTTTTGCAGGAAGGAAGAGGTGGAGTTTATTGGAGGATTAGATTGGAGTTTTTGAATAGGAGTAAATTGAAGTTTTGGAGTAACATTTTTGCAGGTGAGATTTCTATTTTTTATTTACATTTTCATTTAGATTTAGATGTAGATGTAAATTGAAATTCAAAATTAGTTATAATATTCTACTTTGATTTAGATTTCAATTATAATTAATTTCATTTAGATTTAGAATTCTGTTCATAACTATTTAGGCTTGCATTTAATAGTTTAGTCTTGCATGTTTGATTTAGATTTAGATTTGTATTCAAAATCTATTTGATATATATATTTTATAATACTTTTCATTGTTAATGGTGCTTGATGGGAGTGTTTTAGGGGTGTCTTCTTTTCTATTTCTGAAATATTTTGGTCCAATATGTACTTTCCTAACCAGATCTATCCATTTTCTTCTGATTTATGCATGAAGCTTCCTGACGCTATTAGCGCATTGCTGGGACTGAATGGGAATGGATTAAAGATAAATGACTGACTCTGGATCTGGATATGCATTTGGAATTGGCTCTATTGCGGCTCCAATTTATAGGTTCCTTCCAGTCTATGAGCGCACTAAAATCTTTGCAGAATTCAAAAGATCCATGACAAATTGAAACATTGAATTTTTGGAGCCTTTTGATTTCAATTTCTATTTGACTTTGATTTGGGTCATTGTATTTGGACAAAATTCCAGAGTTGCTCGGTCTTCTCAGATTTTATTTATTTTATTTCTCTGTAAATGTTGTTAATAAGAACGAGTCTTGTTCATTTGAGTGTTGATAGCATCAATCTCTCTGTTTTGAAAATATAGTATTTGTAATGTTTTTATAAAAAAAACCTAAATGAATATTCAATTGTTCTGTGAGGTTCCAGCTTGGAGCTAATAAGATGCTCACTTCTAAAAACTCTTCGTAGTATACCCGTGTGTCTTCTTTAAGTTCTTTACTAATCTTTATCACCTCCCTGCAATGGATTATTTTTCAGTGTATTTTAGCCGATGTGATTCATGAGTACGGAATTAGTTTAAACTATTGATGCAAGAATGCAAATCCACAGCAAACCCATTTTGGATTCCGTCATACTCTTCTATCAATGTGAAAAAAAATTATTTCCCACTTACATTAATATTAATTGGTATGGATTTACTTTCATTATATAATGTATGATATGAACAAAATAATTTATATTAGAGAAGATACAAATAGTTGGAAGTCAGGAATAAATTGTTGTTACATAGTTTTAAAATCTGTATTATGTAGAACAACAAATCTTTTACATAGTTTTAAAATATGCATTATGCAGAACAGATCTATGTTGTGTAGATTTTCTATTTTTAATTTAATCATGTTTGAAACAGAGCAATTAAGTTTTACAATGGGGTGGGTAGATTTGGTAATTTAGTAATTCAATATAAAAGTCATCATTTAATCAATAAAATACACTTCAACACAGTTTATTTCTGCCTTGCATCCTGAGCATTTGATATTTTAGTCATTCATTTTAATATTTTCAACTTTGATATTTTATATCTTCATATTGCTTACTCATCTTTGGAAGATGCAATGCCAAGATGAGACAAAGTTCATTCAAAACCATTAGATAAATGAAAAAAATTAATGCATTTAGTGCACAAAATAAAGAATGCATATGCAATCAATTTTTTTTATCAATCTTTATGATAGCTTTTTTTTTAAAATAGAAAATAAAAAATAGAAAATAGAAATTATTCTTTTATGTATGTAGAAAAAAATTAGAAAGATTTTATGTATGTAAAAAATTAAAAGAATTCTATTTACATCTAGATATTTTGATTGAAATAACCATAATGTAAAAACAAAATATAAAATAGAAATGTCAATATATGTATGTAGAAAAAATTAGAAAGATTGCATGCATCTAAAAATATTCTATTTACATCTAGATTTTTTTAGAATGGAAAAAAAATGGATAATAGAAATATCAGTTGCATGTTTGTAGAAATAAATTAGAAAAACATGTATCTAGAAATTAAAAAGATTCTATATGTGTCTAATTTTTAGATTTTACTTTATTCTAAACTAATTATTGATGGATATATATTTTTAAAATATTTATGTAGTTTAAAGTTTAGATTTTAATTAATTTGTATGCAAATAGGAAAAAGAATAAATATTTCATATATATGTAGATTAATTTCTATTTTTAAAATTTACAAGTAAATGAGTACTTTATTCATTTAAAGTAAACAAGTTTTTAAGTAATATATTTTTATTTTAGAAATATATTAATCATAATGTTCATTTATTATTACTTATTTAATATACTTACTCTCAAATCTAAGACAATAGAAATGATATTTTATTAACTTTGAAATAGGGAAGTGTTAAGCAAGTTCGTTTACAAAAATACCAAAAATATATTTTGTCTTTGATCAAATTGGAGTTAATATTAGAAATATAAATATGATCATTAACAATTAAGCTAAATTTAGTTCAAAACAATAATATTATTTAAATTTAAATAAAATAAGCCATGTTTACTTTGAAACATCAAACAACTAATTAACTAATACAATAATTAAAATAAATGAATCTATTATGACATAGAAAAATATTTTCGAAGTATAATTTCTTTATTTTTCAATCAATATGAGTTTTTTTTTCTACTTGAAAAGATAAACCATCCTAATTGTCACCCTTAGTTAACCCTAACAGCAACCCCTACCTTAGCCCTAGCCCCAACAATGATGTACAATCTAACTATAATCCAACATTAAACTATAATTATAGCACTAAAACATATCCCTATTGATATTCTAAACTCTAATCATAATGAAAATCTCAGCCCAAACCATAATCTAAACCAAAAACCTACACAGTAATATTGGTTATAGTCCTAACCCTAAAATCTAACCCTTAACCATAATGTAAAAACAAACTCCAAAATATTGATCAAAATCCTAAACCTAACTATAGGGATAACCATGATATTAAACTCTAAATCCAATCCCAAGGTCCTAACCATGGTGTAAACCTATAACCGAACTCTTAAAAAATTTACTAATCCCTGATCCTAATCACATTCCCAACTTTAAACTTGAACCATAAACCATAGTTGTAACCATAATCATAAACTTAAACAAAACCCTAACCCTAAAGGTACAATCATAAAATTAATCATAGCTTAGACCCTAATCCTAGCACAAACCACAATCATGACCAAATATAAATCTTCACCTTACCCCTAATCATAATTTCAATGTTAACCCTAACATTAGTTTCAATCCTACCATGATATGAACCCTAATATAGACTTCACCTTGATCCTCACCCTAATCTTAAGTCTAATTAAACCCTGACTAAAACCTAATCTAAATGATATATCTAACTATAATCCTAACTGTAACTATCATACAACCCAATGCTAACCCTCATGTATATTTAATCCCTAATCTTAACTCTAAATATTCTATAAACTCTAGAATTGACCTTGATTCTAACCATAACCCTAAAATCTAAATTGTAACCATAGCACGAAAGGTGGGGACCCCCGCTACGTGGCACAATTCTGGGTCTTGGAGCCTCGCGAAAGCACTACAGAGTGAGGAAATGTTAGAAAGGTGACATGTGGTAGCATGATGCAATTCTGGGCTTTAGAGCATTGAAGAAACAATGTAGCGTAAGGAGGCGCTATAATGGAGACTCATGGAAAGAAGAGGAAAGACTTTCATGTCGCTGGTAGAAAACTACGAAAAGAGATAACATGATGTGTTAACCTCCCACAAAAAATGCAAGGTTGACCACAAGGGGGAATTTGGTTTCCCCAAAAATGAATGATGGTCATCAATGAAGGTCTTCCTCTCGAAATAGACGGCATAGATGCATCGTGAATCCTCACCAATGAAGGATTAAGTCACAACTGTCGATGTAGATTCTCCCCTCAAAAAGGATGACTGAGATGCAACGAGGAAACTCCTCCCAATGAAGGATTAAGTCACATTTGTCGATCAATATTGGCTTTATTTCCAATGGATGACTAAGATGTAGTGACGAGATTCCTCCCAACGAACGAAGAAGATAGCACAAAAGGTGCGAACCCCCTCCATGTGGCACAATTTTGGGTCTCAAAGACTCATGAAAGCATTGTGAAGTGAGGAAATGTTGGAAAGGCAATGTGTGGTAGCATGATGCCATTTTGGGCTTCAGAGAATTGAAGAAACAATGTAGCATGACGATGCATCAGAATGGAGATGCATGGCAGCATCTTGTGCAATTCTAGGCTTTAGAGTGTTTCGAAGACACTAGCATATAAAGAAACGTTAGAATGGGAATGCATGGCAACATCTTGCACTTTTGGGAAGATGGGAAGATAGCTCGTGAAGAAATAAGAGTTATCGAATCTTGCAACATGAATCAATCTGACCAAGAAAAAATGATCCAGCGTGGTCAATGAAGAAACTGAGCCAACACAAAATGTTAGCCGCCAACTTTAGCGATGTTAACCCTCTGCAAAGAACCTATCCCATTTAAGGTCTCTCAGATCAGACATTAGTGATGGGTTGAATAGGGGGAAAAAATAGCACACAATGCCCTCCTAAATGAAATTCTAAATGTAACACTAATAACCATGGTCCTACTTCTTTCCCTAACCTTATCCATGAGCGTGGGAATATACATATTATTGTATAGGACACCTTATATAATAATAAATATAATCTAAAATCCCAACCCTTACTCCCCTCCTAACTATAACTGTGACCATAAGAAAACTTCTAACTATAACCCTTCCTCTAACTCTAACCCTAACCCTAACCCTAACTATAATTGTAACCCTATCCCTACCACTAACTGTAACCCTAAATCTAACTCTACCATAATTGGACTTTAACCCTAACTATAATTGTAACCCTAAACCTAACTCTAACCTTAACCGTAACCATAACCGTAGCCATAACCTAACCCTAATCGTAGCTAGAATTCTAATGCTCTGTCTACCCCTAACTCAAACTATAGCCCTAACTATAACTCTAACTCTAACCCTAACTCATATTCTAACCCTAAACCTAAACCTAACCTCGACCCTAACCCTAACCCTAAGCCTAAACCTAACCCTTTGTCTACCCCTATCTCTAACCCTAACCCTAACCCTAACCCTACCCCTAACTCTAACCCTAAATCTAACTCTTGCTGTAAATCTAACTCTACCATAATTAGACTCTAACCCTAACCCTAACTTTAATCCTGACTGAAACCCTAACCCTAACCCTAACTCTAACCTTAACCCTGACTCAATCCCCTTACCCTAACCTTAACATTGATATAACTCTCTCTATATATAACCCTAATTCTAAATATAAACCTAACCCTAACCCTAAATCTAACTCTAACCCTAACTGTAAGCGTAACCCTACCCCTACCCATAACTCTAACTGTAAATCTAACTCTACCATAATTGGATTTTAATTTTAACCCTAACCCTAACTCTAACCTTAACCCTGACTCAAAACTCTAACCCTAACCCTAACTCTAACATTAACCCAACTATAAAATTAACTCTATTGGTAACTCAAACCCTAAACCTAACCCTAATTCTAACCAACCCTAACTCTAACCATAACTCAAACTCAAACCCTAAACCTAACCCAAATTATAATGCTCTGTCTACCCCTAACTCAAACTATAACCCTAACCCTAACTCAAACTCTAACCCTAACTCATACTCTAACCCTAAACCTGACCCTAGCCCTAACCCTAACCCAAAACCTTACCCTAACCCTAACCCTAACCCTATCTATAACCCTAAACCTAACCCTAACTCTAATCCTAATCTTAACCCTAATTCTAATCCTAACACTAACCCTAACCCTACCCCTAACTCTAACCATAAATCTAACTCTACCATAATTAGAATCTAACCCTAACCCTAACCTTAACCCTAGCTCAAACCCTTACCCTAACTTTGTCCCTAACCATATATCTACGTATGACTATAACATTTTACATTACAATATCCCAAAAATAAAATATATATTTTTATCTAAATTAAACTCCTTATATTAAATTTAAAATAATATTTGACTCAAACCTTAACCGCAAACCTAACCTTAACCATGAGCATTACTCTAACCCTAACCTTAACCATAAACATAACTCTACGCCTAACTCTAACCCTAATTCTAACTCTACCATAATTGGACTCTAATCCTATCCCTAACCCTAACTATAAGCATAACTCTAACCCTAGCCTTAACCATGAGCATAACTCTAACTGTAGATCTGACTCTACCATAATTGGACACTAACCCTAACCCTAACCTTAATTTTGATCCTAACTCTAACCCTAACCCTAACTCTAACCTTAACCTTGATTCAAACCTTAACCCTAACCCTAACCCTAGCATTACTATAACCCTAACCCTAATCATAACCATAACCATAACTCTAACCCTAACCTTAACCATGACCATAACTCTAACCCTAACCTTAACCATAAACATAACTCTAATCTGAACCTTAACCATAACTCTAATGATAACCATAACCATAATTCTATCCTTGACCTTAACCATAGCTCAAACCCTAACCCTAACTCCAACCCTAACCCTAATGCTAACCCTAACCCTAATTCTATCCCTAAGGTTAACATTAACTGTAATGTTAACTTTGTCCCTAACCATATATCTACGTATGACTATAACATTTTACATTATAATATCCCAAATTTTTTATTTTTTTAATCTAAATTAAATTCCTTATATTAAATTAAAAGATATATTTGACTCAAACCCTAACCCTAACCCTATCCCCATTATAACCCTAACCATAACCATAATGATGACTCTAACCCTAACCTTAACCATGAGCATTACTCTAAACCTAACATTAACCATAAGCATAACTCTACCCCTAACTCTAACCCTAATTCTAACTCTACCATAATTGGATTCTAACCCTATCCCTAACCCTAACTATAAGCATAAGTCTAACCCTAGCCTTAACCATGAGTATAACTCTAACTTTGGATTTGACTCTACCATAATTGGACTCTAACCTTAACCCTAACCTTAATTTTGATCCTAACTCAAACCCTAACCCTTTAAACTCTAACCTTAACCTTGACTCAAACCTTAACCCTAACCCTAACGTTAGCCTTACTATAACCCTAACACTAACCCTAATCATAACCATAACCATAACTCTAACCCTAACCTTAACCATGACCATAACATTAACCCTAACCTTAACCATAAACATAACTCTAATCTAAACCTTAACCATAACTCTAACAATAACCATAACCATAACTCTATCCCTAACCTTAACCATAGCTCAAACCCTAACCCTAACTCCAACCCTAACTCTAATGCTAACCCTAACCCTAATTCTATCCCTAAGGTTAACATTAACTATAATGGTAACTTTGTCCCTAACCATATATCTATGTATGACTATAACATTTTACATTACAATATCCCAAAAATTAAAAATATTTTTTTAATCTATATTAAACTCCTTATATTAAATTTTTAAAAATATTTTGAAGCATAATTTTATAGTAACTTCATACAACTCTAATTAAAAATTAATTAACAATTTTATAGTAACCTTATCAAAATAAAAAATAAAAAGTAAATATTTTTCCTATTGCGCCGTGACTGCCACTAGCTTATATATACCTCTATATATATTACGCCGAGAGTAATCGTTCTCGAGGCGCCTATTTTCATTTAATCCCAAGGTTATTTTAAACATAGTTGGGATTTATGAAAATGAAAATAGGCGCCTCGAGAATGATTACTCTCGGCGTAATATATATAGAGGTATATATAAGCTAGTTTATATAATCTCATCAGTACTACTTGCTATTATTTAATGTTCTACTTAGATTCAAAGCTAGAAGAGTATATAAAGTTTTGCATCTTGTTTGGCTATTAATTAAGAGATTAGAAACTATCATACAACAATGGACTAAGAGGTGAGATATCATGACCTACATTCAATCTTCACTACTATCATTTTTAAAATCTAATCCCTGACATCATTGATGGAAAATAACTCTGTTTCCAATTTACATGCACTGAATCTTGAAAGAAGATGATTTCATTTAAGCAATCTACAATGTTAATACACCTACTCATTAACAAACACAAAATATAATAATGATTGGATCAGATCCACATTTTCAATAATATTGTTTACTACATAAGAAATATGATTTGAATTTATTGTATCTTACCCTAGCGAAATTCTAACTACCTGATATCATTAATAAGTGCTGCTAACATTGAATTATGCTCAAAATTGATACGAAAAAATGTTAAAGGCCAAAATCAAATACAGACTAAGGCCAATAAATATGAAAATTTAAAAGATAACCAAGAAATAGGGGTACTTCACATTATCATGACTAAATAAAACCAAACGACTTATAGAGAAATCATTTCTTAGAAGCAGTATCAAATGGTATATGAGACATAACAATGCTCGAAGTCATTATTAGATTTAAAATTAACGTAATTTGTAATATACTCCTACCACAAAAAAAGGATCCACGAATCATGGAGTCATGAAATCAAATGGGAAATCAAAAAATATCATATGACAATTAAACCTAATCAAGGGATGACATCAATTGATATTCAATAGAAACCAAGGTATCCTAAAACACTAGAAATGGGAAAATTCACAAAAATTAACAAGGTAATGGGATCTCATATTGCAACCATTGAACTGAAGAAAATGGCTTCAAAAAAACCCTGATATACAGAAATACCAAATAGAAAAAAGAAACACTCAATGTAATAATGTCTACAAAAATAATACACCGTCATTAAGATTTTGTTAGTAGAAAGCGGTCCTAATTTGAGCAAGAACTAACTGGTTTTATTTGACAAAACTAATATGATAATGAAAAAGCAGGGCTTAAGTTAGCAGGGCTTATGTAGGAGTAAGATTATATTTTTATGTTCATGCAATCAAAAATTGTTATAAGAAGGCATTTTTGTATATTTGATGGATAAGTAGGGCATAGTTTTCATAGCGTCAATTCTTTGTGATCCACCATCAAGATGAAAATGGCTAAAAAAGAGTGACTCTTTATTAAGATCCCATCAATAAAAGTAATAATCAAACTAATTTACATGCTCCTAATCCTAAGAGAAGAGATATCCAACAATTGAACTTATTACACTGCACTTGCCATAGCTCCAAGTTAATGCACCTCTAATAGTAACCAAGCTTCCAGTCTAAATTTTTCTTGAAAAGATGGATATGAGATCTCCAAGAATTACACAGACAAAGTTCGTAATTCCATTGCAAAACATTGAACAATTCAAGCAGGAACGACAGAGTGCCAAATAAATAGTTTTTGAGCTTGTCAAGGTTTTGTAATTAGGATAGTAAATATAGTCATATTTCCGCATGGTCACTATGGATAATCCTAGTTAGACTTTGATCCTTAAGATTACCAGGATCGTTGGTTTGCATAAATTAGATTTATTGAAATAGTTTTGCGTAAATCTAGATTCCACAAACTCTGCCAGCATCTCTTCCATTCCTAAATGGTTAGACTAACAAGCACGGGCATCAGGGCATGACACATGAGAATTTTGACAAAATGCCTTTAAGAGACACCATGATTGTAGGATGCACACAAAAAGAATTTATTAAAAACATTTTCAAAGATTTCAAGCAGAACTCATAGTGGCGCCCGAAATGGGAACCTTAAACAAATATTGATGTAGACTTTTCTCAAATATTATAGCTACAAATGTTTTATTTGCAAGTACGCTGGTATCATGTGTGCAAAGTGTGGAATCATAGACAGTATATCAAGACGAATAAGAAATGAAAAGGCAGATTCAATTGGCAAGCATGAATTGAACCCCTCTACAATAATGTGCACTGATCACACTCCACAAAATCATTGTACTGTTGTTTTAATATCTAAATATTGTGCCATGTCTGATTCATTAAATCTATCTAAGCATTTACACTATGTTTGTCAATGCTTGCAAGGCAGCATTAACAACACAAATCCACCAACCAATCTGACATAAGTTCAGAAGGATATGAGAAAAGATTATTTAATTTACAAATTTATGCAGATTTGTGGCGAAGCAAGAAAACAGAGGAGATAACGATAAGTTGCCTTAACAGAACCAATGAAAAGAAAGCTCATAGTGTAAGCTTACAGGTTTCTGGTCCCCCTCTCACTATGGAGAAAAGTCAGAAAGATTTAGAATTGTAGATTTGACTGATCAAACTGCCAGAGGTCATCTATAGATTTGGCTATGGGAACGGAACCAATCTTTGTCTGACCGAATTCCACAACCCTTGACAAAAAGACTTTAAATCGCTAAAGGTTTGAAATGAAGGTTTGTCATGATATTCTATGCTTTTTTTTAACTTGAAGGTTTCTAAAAATCCTTATTATATAGACATTAAAGTTTGTGAGGGGTCTAACCAAAGTCAAGACTAAGTTGAACCTTTGCACAGTAATATAGCCTTTTTCTTTACACTCTGTCCCTGCGTTCTCCTATCTTCACAGAAGAGGGGAAACAAAGGTTATCAGTTAAAACTACCATTTCATTAAATATGCATATTATAAGTTTTAAAACAGTTCTAAAATGAAAGATGGTTGTGACCAGCAATAATACAACCTGCATCTGGGAAAATTGAGTACCGTCTACATGATTAAATCTATCTTTATCAAATAATGAAAATTAGAAATTACTAAAAGAATTTTCAAATACAGATGGCCGATTAATTTATATAATCCCATCAGTGCTACTTAAGGATCTATTTAGATTCAAAATTAGAGAGATCAGAGCTACTTGCTATTATTTAAGGTTCTATTTAGATTCAAAACTAGAAAGAGTTTAAAGTTGTGCATCTGCTTTAACTATTATTTAAGAAATTAAGAACTATCATTCAACAACCGAATAAGAGGTGAATATCATGAGCCACATTCAATCTTCACTATGATTAAGGAATGACCTATCATTTTAAAAATCTAATCCTACACATGATTGATATAAAATAACCCTCTTTCCCATTTGCATGCAGTGGATCTTGAAAGAGGATGCAATCTACACTGCTAATGCACCTACTCAATAACAAACACAATATAATGGGAAAATGAGATCCATATTTCTATTAGTATTGTTTACTACATAAGAAATATATAAATAATATGATTTGAAGTTATTGTATCTTATCTTAACAAAATTCCAACTTACCGACATCATTAATGATAAGAACTGCTAACATTGAGTTATGCTCAAAACTCATAGAAAAACATGTTAAAAACCAAAATCAAATATAGACTAAGGCCAATAAATATGAAAATTTATAAGATAATCAAGAAACAAGCGTACTTCACATTATCATGACTAAATAAAACCACAACTTTGAGAGAAATATTGTTTCCTAAAAACAGTATCAAATGGTATATATGACATAACAATGCTCGAAAATCAAAAAATATCACATGACAATTAAACCTAATCAGGGGATTACATCAAAAGATATTCAATTGAAACTAAGATGTCCTAAAAATCACTAGAAATGGGAACATTCACAAAAGTTAACAAGGTAATGGGATTTCATATTGCAACCACTGAACTGAAGAAAATGGCTTCAGAAAAACCCTGATATACAGAAATACCAAATAGCAAATAAAACACTCAAAACTGCCATATACATTTAGAACTGGACACGCCTGTATAAGGCCCTTGCTACACAACAAAAAGATCTAGCGTATATGGTGTCCCTTGGTATATTTGAGACATAAGATTATCATATTATTAGTGGGGCCTACAGAAAGCTGACTGAAACAGAGGGCTTCCTTAGAACAATCATTCCATGGGAACTGATGAATCCAAAAATAATAATAATAAATAGGAAAGTTTGAAATATAACCAGGAAATAGAACTTCATAATATCATCATATTATAAAAGTAAAAGTACATGGCGGGATAAACATATCATTAACCAAAAACGGGAAAGTTTATAATATAAGCAGGAAATAGAACTACTGGAGAAATATATCATTAAATCAAAGTAGTGCCAAAGAACATATAGTTCTAAATTTCTTAAGTTCGACCATAAGATTTATGGTCAATTGCATATTGAATAGGTGGGTAAAGAAAATAATAGAAACGATTAGCTTATTTCAATAAAACAAATTATGACACCAAAGAGAATTCTATGCTAAGTTCTAACCAAACCATTTTATATTTATACATTCCATATCATACAAGTTATACTTTATATCACATTTTATTTAGAAAAAATCATATAATAATCACCTGCAATGGCGTAACCACAAAATCACAGAAATAGAAAACAAAAAAAACTCAAAATTACCTGAAGCTCGCTTGGTTAAATACTTGGCCTGTATCATTTTGCACATATCAGAATCCTCTTGTCCTTTCCCCTGCTCACCAAATGTTGCAAATATCAGAGTCCTCTTGTTCTTTCCCCTTCCCCTGCTCACCAAACCCTCCTCTCTCAAATAGTCCTCTTGGCCTTTCCCCTTCCCCTGCTCACCAATCCCTCCTCTCTCAAATAAAATACAAGAGGGAAAACAAAACGAAACACATAAAATCTAAGAAGATGTGAATCTACAGAATGAAGAAATGAAACAGAAACCATCACAAGCAATAAGAGAAATGAAGAAGCAAAGGCATGGCCACGCCAAAAGAAACAAGAAAGAGAAAATTCAAATCAGAGCAAATAGAAACCCAGAAAACATGAATGAAAATGATCAGAGGTATCAGCTAAGAACAAAACTCAATGGCTATGGCATCCATAAAATCATAGACCTTTTATTGAAGTGGGAAACAAAAACGCAACGGCCATGGAAAAAAAAAACTTAAAAAAGTAATACTCAGCGGCCATCGCATCCGGTGCAGATTCACAGGGATTTATTTTGTTTCAATATGAAACCGAAACTTTCATTTAAAATGCAGAATAAACTGAAAAAACAACTGAAAAACTTTAAGAAGCAGAATAATTTAAAGAAAAAAAAAACTCAACCGCCATGGAATTCATAAAATCAGAGACCCTTATCTTTGTCAAAAAAACTGGGAAAAAGGTGAAAGTGCAAAAATATACTCAAACAAAAAGGCAAACATCCCCATCATTCATCTGTCCTCATCGACGACTGACATATGAGCACAAAAGTAGGCCCGTGGCTATACAGCCACGAAAATGCACTCCCTTTACATTGTTTTTTGAAGTGCATTTTCGTGGCTGTATAGACGTTGCCCAAAAGTAGTCTTCTTCCTAGGTAGTTGTGCGTATCCACTGCACTTTACTTTTGCAATATTTGTGTAATCTAGTGAAAGAGAATTTTCAAAGAAAATTTAAAAATTAAAATAATTTTTATTTCATAAATATTGTTAATTTAAAAATATTTGTATTTTTAAATAATATTTAATAGAATGAATTAACTCCGAAGTATAGATTAATTATTATTTATTAAAGTTAACTATTATCATATGTTAAGTTTGAGTAGACCTCCTACATGAAAATCTTACAAATTATCATTGTAGTGTAAGCAATTTAATCAAATTAAATTTTTTACAAAGTATCATCAATAAGACATAGATTGCTTATATTTATTTGACTTATAATATATTATATTTTTTTTTTTTAAAGTAATATAAAATAATTTTGATAAGTGAACATTTTTCAATAATGTCATCAATGGGTAGTGATTAAGAATTTTTCAAATGATATTTAGATAAATAAATTTAAAAAAAATAAAACTTAGTAAGATAACTCTAAATGCCTATACTCTGTTCTTTCCTACTAGAGCCGAGAACTCTTAACTTCTCATTTATTCTTACTAATATAATATACAAGGCTTTGGTCTACCCATCAAAAGAAACTCTAAATGCCTATAGAAATTACATTAATAATTAATAATGACATCTTGGAAGTTACTTTCATGTTTTCGAGTTTGTAATGACAAGTGCTTTTATACTAAAGTGTGCTTTTAAAAAAATAAAATATGGGGAAAAGAATAGATTGTCAATTTAAATCAATTAAAGTAACAATTATGTGTGACTACTAGCAACCTTAAGTTCACCTGAGTGAATAATTTAGAATTCTAACATTGCCACTAAGTAATATATGTTGGAAACTACCAATGAAGATAAATTAATGCAAAACATATATGAGAATAATAATTAAATGATAACTAATACTCTTCCTGAATACTATTACAAATATTATATTAAATACCACGTACTACTAATATTATATTAGATGAACAAGTACTATTATACCTATCATAAAGATTCATCTTGAAATTTAGAAGAATATTGTGATTTTCATGAAGGATGACTTGTAGAAAAGGTTCATTGCCATATTTCCAAGAGAGTCCAAGATGTCCAAGTAGAAACATGCACTATGAAAAATGTCATGCATTGTATTTATAAACAAATCTATAGCCATGTGGTGACAAAGAGGAACAAAACTTTATTATTCTTGGAGAGCTTTTTTTTATTTAGCAGATTCATATCATGTCTACTTTTTCCTTGTAAATTGCCCTATCACTTTTTTGTGGCCTTCATTTTATTTTACTCAATAAATTGAAACAAATCAGAAAGTGCATTTGGGGGATCTCTCAAACCAGCATTATTTGTGGGCATTGAGGATATCATGTTCTTATGGATTTTCAATGAGATCATTGGAAGATGAAGTTTTGGTGTCACTAGGAGAAGGCCTTCACAGATCTATGGTGTGTGCTCTCCCATTTTTTCTTTGCTAGATAGAAAAATGTACTGGCAACTTACATTGTGTTGTTTGCCTTTGTCAAATTGAGCTTTGTTGAAACCATCAGCTCACCTAGATGTGGGGCCCATGACAGAGTATAAATGGTATTTTTTATATTTGTTTTGGAGATTGTGGGAAAATGGAACTTAGAGTGCAGTTCTTTAGCTAGACATGTATCCAAATAAAAATCCCTAGCACTCCAAGTACATGGTGACTTTCACAATACACCATCTCAACGTGTCAAACAAGTATGGTTTTGTTGCTACATTAATAGAACCTAGAAAATTTGTGTTTAATTAGTATGCACCCATTTGATTCCTTGTTGGCATGGTCGAGAGGAATGATCAAAGATCATTTCTCATCAAATGTTTGTTTCGGATTGACTTGGGTATCTTATAGTCTACTTCTTTATGATGGCATAAATTGAATGACATCAAAGTTTTTCCTATTCTTCTTCACAAAACTCCATCAATGGAGACCTCTCTTATTTCACAAACTAAGTTTTTAGAAGGTAGAAGTGAAGGAGAGTGTCCAATGTGCACTCAACTCTACACCACGGAGAGGTACACTAACTAGCTTCAATTTCCATTTCATTTCGATACAGAGGCAATCTGATAAGGCACTGATATGCAACTTCATCTGGTAGAGTTGGGAGGAATACAAAAAAATATCCATGCCCAATCATGTTCATGCAAAGGCTTCCCTCCTTTGATTTATTAGGAGAATTAAAAATAGGGAGACAAATTTGTAGGAAAATATTTAGGGTTACAATCAAACTCTCAACTCTCATGAAACCCTAATTCATGCATGATTGTACGCTAAGCTCCTTTACCTGTGTCCATAGACTCACAAATTTGCAAATCATGACATTTTCTTTTCAAAACATAATCATGGATTCCATCTCTTTATCTAAGAAATTAGTTATTATCTAAATCTCTTAAGTGCTAGTACATAAGAAAATGGGTTTTGTATGCTATGAAATCTAGTGTGCTAAGAACATAAAAAACTAGTCTAACATTCACAAATTAAATAAAATAGCAATACTTATGATACTGTAGATGCAAGAAAACCAAGAATGGTAAGCTCCCTATGTGCGACCTTGATGTTTCAATTTGTCCAACAATGAGGGATGTGTGCTCAAATGTGCTCAAGCTTCAAGTGATGGGTTTGTGATCAAGCATGGAGATGGGTGAAGGATTCAACAATGAGGGGTAAGTGGATTTTGACATGGTAAGGATGCAATGGACATGGTTTGCATTAAAAGTTAATATGAATTGTGAAGGGAGAGGATGTCATTTATAGGCCAACGGGTAGTGAGATGGAGGGCCAAGATGTGAGGATGGAGGTTTGATGAGGGAGGGCTAGGATGCAAGGAAGGGGAAACACATGGATTGTGCTTCTTCAAAGCCATAGCCTTGTGACAAGTGTCACAAGGGGATTGGATAGGAGAAGATGATCAAGATGGGTGGTCAAAGGGAGTTATGAGGGAGGAGGAGTGTGGAAGAAGGCTGTAAGAAGAATTTAAGGGTCATTAATGCATGTAAGAGCTATTAATGCTCTTTGATAAGAATGTAAGAGGATGGGGGAAGACTTTTGACTTTGGTTTGGGTTAGAAAGTCTTAACCCATGCTTAAAGTTATGCACATGTTTAGGAGGGGGATTAGGTTTAGCTTAGGAAGGGGTTAGGAGGTAAGTGGTTTGGCATTAATGAGATGGGTTAGTTCGTTGGCTAAGCAAGGTTAGTATGGGTGAATGGGTTGGATTTGGATAATTATAGGGTTTTAGGGTTGGTTAGGGTTTGAGATTATTTTATTAAATGATTTATTTAATAAATGGGGGTGTGAGATAAAATTAAATAGATTTATGCATTTTATTTAATTTAATAGAGGAATGGAGATTTAATTGATAATTTGACTATAGGTTGTCATTTGATTTTATCAATTTGGACTATAGTTAATTTAATTAATTAATTAATTAACTAGGGAACAATGATTAATTAATTAAATATAAAATGTTTAATCAATAATCTTCTAGAAGATGACTAAATAAGATTACTTAGTGATGTAATCAGATATATGTGTCTACATTTTGCCCCTCTTTGACATAGTATTTGAACAATACTATTTCAAAGAAGTTTGAACATAAACGATGCGTAGAAGATTTGTTTAAAGAAACAAAGTTGCCCCAATCTTGAGTAGAAGAGGAGAGACTAGATTGTGTGATGTCCCCTCAAGAAGGTAGCGAGGAGAGAAGATGAGGCTTGATGGCTTCTTAAATAGGATACAACAAGCCAAGGTGAGGAGGAGGATGTAGAGGGACTTAAAAAATGGTAAAATTACAAAAATTACAGGGTTGGAAGAAAAAGGGGGGTGGAAGGGATCAGAGAGGAAATAGGGCACCACAAGGGGCCTATAAGAGGGTTGAGGAGGGCCAAAAAGGATTATCTAGTCTCATATTGACAATGAGATATTGTTTGATAACTTAGCTCTGATTTGGAGTGTGTGATGGCTACGTAGGGATGACCAAAACATCAGGTGGATTTTGCTACTCCCTTAATATTGGTGTATATAGTGTTATGAATAGTCAACTTGTGGCTATCTTAATCCTTAATTAAGTCATGTTATCATTATTATATTATTATTTAGGTAGGTAGGTAGGCCTAGGTATTATGTAGGGTTGTGTCTATTCAACCTAAGCATAATTAGGTATATATAGGAGGTTGTGAGTCTTATTTCAAGATCATATTGTGAAGTATGTTCTCATTGGAGATATTTGGAGGTTTCCCCTTCGAAGTGGCCTATTACTCTTAGTTATTATCAAGTATTTATATAATATTTCATCTTATTTCTTCTATTATGCAAGTTATTCCATTACAAGTGGTATCAAAGTATGATCTTGGCACCATAGAGGCAAGCTTTTTTATAACATTAAGCCAATTTTGGGAAGATCATAACTTTCAAATTTTATTGAATTTTTCAAATATTTTGAAAGAGTTTTCAAAGACCATATTAAAAAGCTATAGTCCAAAATTTAGAGGAATTGGAGCAAATTTGAGAAGCTTATTGCAGAATTATTATTTCTACATAATTTATTAAAATCTTCATATCTCTCACATCCTGCCAAATTGGAGTATAAATTGTATTGAGTTTTTGAATACATAGTAGAGGAGCCTAAATTTCAAAGATTGGAGAAATTGAAGAAAAAATAAGCAAGATATTGCAAAATTAGGAAAATTCACTCTCAAGGAAGCAAATTTGCTTTTAAAAAATTGGATTTTTTTCTAAGGGTATCTTGGCCCTAGTAAGTTACAATAAAAAATAAATAAATAAATCAGCTTTCATTTGTATAATTTATTTCAAAAATATTGGTTTCCATCATGACGGGCCTTCAACAAGAGGCAAAAAGAATGCTACCACACCGGGGAAATCCTCTGATCAAGATTGGGAAACAATAGAGGATAGTAATCCCAATGAGGAACTAAGTAAGTTTGAGGAAGAGGTTAAGAGGGATATGTGTGACCTACGAGGAGATATATTAGATATACAAAGCATGTTAAGCACCTATATGAATGAAACAAGGAAGGAGCTCTCAAGAAATCAAGGTGAAACCTTCAAGTCGACTAATAATGACACAAATTTTAATACTCGTATGGGATCTAGGAGTTTTTTTCCGAAGGTGGATATGCACAAATTTGATGGAAAGGATCCTCTAACATGGATAAATCAAATGGAGATTATTTTGAAGTACATAAAACTCCATATGGACAAAAGATCACGATGGCTTCCTTATATTTTCCTTATATTTAGAACCAGATCAATTCATTTGGTATGATTGGCTTTGTACTCATAGGAGGAAAAATGGTCTCACCATATCATGGTCAAATTTTATAGAAGAACTCCAAGCATAGTATAGCAATTGTGTGATAGAAAACTTCTTTAGCCAACTTGCTAAGCTTCAACAAATAGGATCAGTTAAGGATTATATTCAAAAATTCCAAAATCTTTCCTTAAGAGTGGATACAATTACAATGGAGAACTTGAATGATTTATTATTGGGTGGTCTCAAGGATCACATTCAACATGAAGTATGCATGTTTTTGTCCCAACTCAGTAAATGGGTCTTTTATATTGGCATGTAAGGTAGAGGAGAAGTTCTTAATTCCTAGAAAGCAAGGGGCTAATGTGACAAGAGAAAAAAGATATTCAACACCTTCTCTTCCTCGACCTACTAGGTTGACTCCACAAAAAATTGAGGAGAAAAGAGAAAAAGGATTGTTTTTCAATTGTGATAGCAAATATAGTTGAGGACATAAATGTAGTGAAAATAAATTGTTCTATATTGAAAGTCCAAGTGAGGAAGAAGAGGATGAACCCATATTAGAGGTGGATAGGGAGAAAGGTGAGGAATCACATGATTCTCAACCAATCATTTCTTGTCATACACTCTCAGGTTTCAATGCACCACAAACTCTCAAGGTAGTGGGTTTCTTAAAGAAGTAGAAAGTAATAGTGTTGATCGACTTAGGTAGTACTCATAATTTCATCAACAAAAAGTTGGTAACTCTTCTAAATTGTTTTATATATCCAACCCCAGAGTTTTAGGTTTTGATTGCAGATGGGGATATAGTTAATTGTTTATGAAAGTGTCATAGCATCAAATTATCCATGGGAGATTATCAACTTGATATGCCAATGTATGCAATATCCATGGGTGTGGAAGATATTATTTTGGGAGTACAATGGCTAACTACATTGGGAATAATTAAAATAAACTTCAAAGAACTATTTGTGAGATTTCAATCAAATGGAAAGGTAGTGGAGCTAAGGGGATTGAAGGAAAAATCCCTATAGATGGTAAGCTCTCATCAAATGAAAAGTTTCTTAAGAAAGGAGTGGATGGATTTGTGCCTAGCTATTTTCATTAGAAGTCTCTCAATATAATGCTCTTACTCATCTAGATTTACAAGAAATAATTGATTGTCACTTAGTGATTCTTAGATATATGCCTAAAGGACTTCCTGCTAAGAGGGATCATGACCATGCCATACAACTAGTTCCATGGAGCCAACCACCAAACATCATGCCTTATGGGTACCCACACATACAAAAAAGTGAGATAGAAAAAATTGTTGAGGAAATAGTAGAGGCAAGAATTATTGGGCATAGCCAAAGTGCTTACTTCTCACCTGTTGTGATGGTGCATAAGAAGGATGAAACTTGGCACATTTGTCTAGATTATAGAGTGCTCAACAAGTACACCATTAAAGATAAGTTTCCTTTTCCAGTCATCGATGATCTTATAGATGAATTAAATGGAGCTATGTATTTTACCAAGTTAGATCTTAGATCAGGTTATCACCAAATTCAAATTAAGGAGGAAGATATCTGCAAGACAACATTTCAAACTCATGAGGGTCATTATGAATTTTTGGTGATGCCATTCAGTATTACCAATGTACCATCTACATTCCAAAGTTTGATGAATTCCATTTTTAAGAAGTTCTTGAGAAAGTTTGTGGTAGTGTTTTTTGATGATATATTAATTAATAGCAAGACTTGGGAAGAACATTTGCAGCATGTAGATCAAACATTACAATTACTCGAAGATCATCAACTCTATGCTAAGTCATCCAAGTGTGCTTTTGGTCTTAAGGAGGTGGAGTATTTGGGACACATAATTTCACATGGAGTAAAGGTGGACCCTACCAAAATTAAGGCTATCATGGAATGGCCTATTCCAAAAATCATTAAGAAGTTGAGGGGTTTCTTGGGATTGACAAGGTACTATAGAAGATTTGTGAAGAATTATGGTTGTATAGTAGCACCCCTTGCCACTCTATTGAAGAAGAATTCTTTTCATTGGAATGAATCTACTAATGTAGTATTTGAGCAATTGAAGAAGGCTATGTGTACAACTCTAGTGCTTGCCACTCTGGACTTCACCAAGGAATTTATTGTGGAATGTGATGCTTTTGGAAATGGTATAGGAGTAGTTCTCATGCAAGAAGGTTGACCAATTGCTTTCGAGAGTCATCAATTAAAAGGAAAAATCAACTCAAACCTATTTATGAGAAGGAAATGCTAGCAATCCTTCATGTAGTTAAAAAATGGAGGCCTTATTTAATGGGTTGACACTTCAAGGTTAAGATAGATCATGATAGCCTAAAATAATTATTTGGAACAAAGGCTATCTTCAAAAGAGAAACAAAAATGGGTCACTAAGATGTTGGGATATGACTTTGAAATTGTATAAAAGAAAGGGAAGGAAAATATTGTGGTCGATGCACTTTCCAAAAAGGGTGAAAAATACGAAGCCTTATTATGTGCCCTTTCAATATTACATTAAAATTGGGTGGTAGAAGCCAAAGAAGAGTGGCAAAATGATTTTGCAACAAGTAATCTCATCCAACAAATAAAAAGTGACCCTAGTAGTTTAGAAAAGTTTTGTTTATAGGGGGGTATTCTTTGGTATAAAGAGCACTTGTATCTTAGCAAGAATTCCACTCTTAAACCCAAGATTCTCAAAGAACTACATGAGTCTCCAATTGGTGGTCATTCAAGATTTTTGAAGACATATCATCGGGTCAAGCAAGATTTTTTTTGGGAAGGGCTAAAAGATTATATTCAAAAATGTGTGGCTAAATGTTTGATTTGTCAAAGAAATAAGGGGAAACAATTAAGACACTAGGTCTCTTGCAACCTTCATCTATTCCTAGCCAATGCTGGGAAGAGGTATCCATGGACTTCATCATAGGGCTTCCCAAATCTAAAGGTCATAATGTTAGCATGGTAGTAGTTGATTGCCTCACTAAATATGCACATTTCATTGCATTATCACATCCTTTTACAACAAGTATAGAGGCATAAGTCTTCTTGGAGAATATCCAAAAGCTAGATGGTACACCTAAGGTTGTTGTTAGTAATTGTGATCCTATCTTTACTAGTCACTTTTGGAAAGATTTATTCTCATGTTTGGGTACTCAATTGGCTCATAGTTCTTCATACCATTCTCAATCAGATGGGCAAACTAAGGTTTTTAATAAATTTTTGGAAGGATATCTACGTTATTTCACTTCAGAAAAATAATCTCAATTGGTAGATTGGTCACCTCTTACAGAATGGTGGTACAATACTTTTTTTCATAGCTCATCAAAAATGTCTCCATGTTTGGCACTTTATGGATATCATCCTCCTTCCATCACATCATCATTAAAGGTGTCACCAAGACTTCAGGCAGTAGAGGACCACTTTCTTCATCAACAACAGGTGCTTTCAAGACTCAAGGAGAATTTAGCTGTGGCACAAAATCAAATGAAATAACAAGCGAACCAAAATCGTAGTGAAAGAAAAACTTAAAGTTGGGATCCAGGTCTTCTGAAGATTGCAGCCTTATAAACAAATCTCAATGAAGAAACAAAAAAAGAATAATAAGTTGTCTCCAAGATATAAAGGACCATACCAAATCATGCAAAAGATTGGTAGTGTTTTCTACAAGCTTGAGTTGCCACCAACAACAAAGCTACATCTAATTTTTCATCTTTCTTATTTGAAGAAGGTAAGTGGGTAAAATATTCCTACTCAAACAATACTATCAAAGCTTGATGAAGAAGGAAGAATAATTTTGGGACCAAAGTGCATTCTTCAAACATGCACGAAGAAGCTAAGGAATAGAACCCTCACTCAATATCTCATCCAATGGAAAAATTTACTAGTTGAAGAGGACAGATGGGAGGATGGGGAGTTCATTCAAAAGAATCCACACTTGGTTAACATTGAGGATAAGACTTCTTTCAAGAAAGGGGCCATGCTATGCCCTTAATATTGGTGTAGATAAGGTTATGAACAGTCAACTTATGGCTATCTTAATCCTTAATTAAGTCATGTTATCATTATTATATTATTATTTAGATAGGTAGGTCAGCCTAGGTGTTATGTAGGGTTGTGTCTATTCAACCTAAGCATAATTAGGTATATATAGGAGGTTGTGAGTCTTATTTCAAGATCATATTGTGAAGTGTATTCTCATTGGAGATATTTGGAGGTTTCCCCAAAGTGGCCTATTACTCTTAGTTATTATCAAGTATTTATATAATATTTCATATTACTTTTTCTATTGTGCAAGTTATTCCATTATCAAATGTGGTACAATGAGTACAGGCACGAGGGACATAAGACTAATCGGTAGGTGCTAAAAAATTTCTCTTGTGATTTGGGTTTTTGATTTTATAGTGTTCCTAAAATTTCAAAAGAGCATTCCCACAGGCACTAGTCTAGTAGGATTTCACTAGGAATCGATGGGACAACGATCCCACAAAATGGTTGAGGGAAAAAGGGGTAAAAAGAGGGGTGGAAGTCATTTTTGCAGGAAAGTGATTCTAGCTTACATATTTCGTGGGTTAGCAATCCTGGTTTACAGTTTTCATTGGGATAGTGATTTTGATAGTGGGAAAGCTTTCTCATTAGCGAGAATGTGTTCTCAGGAGATAAGGGTAAGAGAGGAAAAAGTCAAGGTGGGAATGAGGTTAAGGTTGACCAAGAGGGTAACAATGGGAGATGTGTTCTCACTGTTATCTAAAACTATGGGAACACGAGGTTTGGGTGGGTTTGCAAGAATGCTAGGTTGGGGTTTGAATTAGGAGGGGGAAGGTATGAGACAAATCCCTGCTGAAATGTTCAGTGATGGGCATGCTAGGATAGAGACGTGTTGCATGAACGTGTTCCCATTCAAGAGAATGTGAGTATAAGATTAGGTTTGGGGGGGGTAAAGGGAGGGTGGTGAAACATAGGTAGATAATTTTTAAGAGGAATGAATAACTGGCATGAGTGTTGGTTGGTTGCATGCAATGGCCACTTGATGCATTGGTGTTGTGAGAGCAATGTGCGGTGGTTCTTCATATTGGGGAGTAGTTCACACCAGTAGACTAGGCAAGGATTGACACCATTAGGCTACGTTATCTGGCTAGATTGTCACATACACACACATATATGGTGATGGTGATAGGGTTGTGCAAGTGCTAGCACTGTGAGACATGAACATCTCATCTATTGATAGGTGAGATGGCCATCACCTTGGAGGATGTCTACAGGATCTTCTGACTACCAGTGTGGGGCATGCCAGTGATGACTATGCAAGGAGTTACAAGAGAGAGGGTTGTGCGATGACTAGTGGGACCTAACGTCCAGTTTTAGATCCAAAGGGGTCAGTTTTCCTTAGACAAGCATTTAGATTAGATGGTCATAGATTAACAGATATACTTCTATGTTTTTGGACTAGTGTTAGGGTACATATCCCCAGCTATTGGCGGTACAAGAGTGACTTTGGCACTAATTCCTACGATCATCTGAATCATAGATGAGGGAGTCCCAACTACATGGGGCTCACTGAGTTGGTTGAGCTATATCAAGAGCTTCACTAGATAGTGTACTAGGACACAAGGCACCACCATGGGATGAGCATTGGATTCCTGACTTTGCTACAAGTTTGGGCTTGGGATCACATTGTGGTTTTTAGACCGATTGGACGGAGGGAGAGGTAGTATGAGGAACTGATGGTATACAATTGGGGAGATTCACTGACAAAGCACCATACTAATGAGGTGGACTATTGGTGAGTCCAATTGGATGAGATACATGTGGTGACATGGAGGCCATATATTGGTCTCAGGCCATGGGCACCATAGAGCTAACATCTACCTTATACCATTTCTCCATGTTTTATTTTTGGTCAGTAGGTGTATATAGCTGAGTAGTATCAGCTGGACAAGGTGCTACAATAATTTGGATGGCCATAGGATGTGCCAAGAGATCTGGTCTGGTACTAGAGCATGACCAAAGGGTTAGTTACATTGTTTGGGCCTTCTATATTAGGCATGGTGGGATCTAGCACCATAAGATTGGGATTGGTTTGGAAGTGTGGTAGATGATGGGTCTACCTAGGGCTAAAATGATCAATTCTAGTGCCTGAGACTAGTAGGTAGGGCACAGGTTACCAGGGTAGTGATAGTGGTAGGGGATATTGCCTGAGTGGTGAGGAGAGGGAGATATGAGATGAGAGTGTTGAGACAGTGAGTAGAGGCCACAATGCAGGGGGAGGTTCCATAGAGGAAAAAGAGAAGGGAGGGGGAGGAGGAGAGGGGAGGACAAGAGGAGGGTAGGCCACAGACTAAAGGAAGGCCACAAGATGGGGTGAGGCCATATGGTGAGGTAAGGCCATAATAGGAGGGCAGATAGGGGGGCCAAGGGTTGTTTGGTGGAGGAGGAGGAGGGTCATCCTTAGGAGAAAGGGATGATGGAGGGTTGGCGATGAGGTATGTGTCACTATGTTAGGCACATGACACCATGAGGTAGTTGTTACAAGATACACAATAGGAGAGGGACCAGCTTAAGATTGAGTGAGATCTATTCTTGTGAGAGTGTGACGCTATATAAGGAGAGTTAGATCAAGCTAATATTGAGATGGGGGGATTGTGGCTAGAGTCAAGGTGCTTAGAGGGGAAATTGGAGATGATGGAGGGGGAAAGGAGGAGGCTCTAGGGGATTTTGGACAATGTCCAGGAGGAGATGGATAGGTTGGTGGCAGAGGTGGCGATGCTAAGGGTTTAGATGGTGGTGGGAGAAGGGTTGGAGGAGACAAGATGGTTGAGGGGGGAGGTGAAGGATCTATGGAAGAGAGAAAGTTTTTATAGGGGGAGATACCATGTAGTTGTGCCAACAAATGAGATTGAGCAGTATAGATGACCAACATGGTCGGGAAAAACTAGCACACATACATGTACGGAGGGAGTTGGGGAGAGTGGATATAGCACTGGGGGTTCAAAGAGGACTGGCGGGTCTTAGCAAATAGGATAGAGCCACATGTTAGGGTAGAGTTAGAGACAAGAGATAGGAACAACTAGGAGGAGATGAGGTAGAGAGTTTGGGTATTGGAGGGGGGAGGATGAGGCCACCACCACCACCACCACTAGTGATGGGTATAGAGAGAGATCCTTATGAGTCTCATGATGAGGAGGTGATGAACGAGGATATCGATGAATAGTTGATATGTTGTAGTTTTGATGATGTACATGACATTTGATGTATTGAGATAGATTTTATGAACATAGAATCAAATGTATTTGTATGGATATATGTACTATATGGACACTGGTTTTTGGACTATGATGGGCATTTTGTATTCTTTCAGGGAGGGGTGATGCATTCTTTTATTTGTTGGTGGATATGACATATATATATGATGAACATTCTTTGGGGTGGGATATGTGTGTAATGAGTACTATGCCTATGGGTTGTTACTATACCGTATATTTTTATAAGATGTATGTGGATGTTGGAATGATGTGGAATGACATGTTTTTGATGTAGGATGTGATGTTGTTGATGATATGCATGATTTTACTAACATTTTGATGCAGGGTGTGATGTTTATTGATGATTTATATGATATGCAAAGAATCATAATGTAAAAAATGAATCTAAAAGGTGTATGAGGATGTAATAATGAATCTAACACTATGATGATATAAATGAGTCTAAAAAAAAAATGATGTAAAATGAATCTAAAAACTATGGTGAAAAGTGAATCTAAAACTATGATGATGTAAAATGAATCTAAAAAATATGATGAAAACTGAATCTAAAACTATGATGATGTAAAATGAATCTAAAACTTTGATAATGTAAATTGAATCTAAAAACTATGATGATGTAAAATGAATTTAAAACTATGATGATGTAAAATGAATCTAATACTATGATGATGTAAAATGTATCAAGAAACTATGATGAGGTAAATGAATCTAAAACTATGATAATGTAAAAGAGATAACTAAAATGGATCTAGAAACTATAATGTGGGAAAAGAGATAACTAAAAAGGATTTAAAGACTACGACGAGATCAATGATAATAAAAAAGAACCTATGAACTATGATGAGACCAAAAAACAACCTTAGTATTATGATGATGGAAAAGGATAATTAAATGGCACCTAAAAGGGAGGGACTAGGGATTCTTTTGAAATAAAAGAGTGAGATAGGTAGGACGGATGTGTATTGTAAGATAGGAACATGGAGGTTTGGTAGTGGTGATTTGATAAAGTGAGGTGAGGGGGAATTTTATGCTTGAAGCTTGAGGGTGGGGTACTTCGTAAAGAAGTACCACCATGTAGTTTGAGAACTTAATTTGATATAGGAATATTGGGGATATGTCAAGGTTATTAAGAACATCAAGGTATATGCACCAATATTACATAGGACTAACTTGAACAAGAACACAGGGATAGTCCCTATATCACACATGAATCTTAGAGGAATCAGAGTGGAAATGATACTGGTTAGTCCACAAGAAAATGATATTTCCCAATTGCATAAAATGATCATGAATGATCACATGTTTGGAAAATGCAAAGATCACATCTGACAGACTCACAAGTAGAAAAATACCTGATTGGGACCTTGCTCTCTAATTACCCTAGTCACAACACACCATGATATAAAAGATCGTGGTGACCTTGAGGAGAGAACAACCAAATTTTTTGGAAAATATAATTTAAGAATATAAAAATGAAATCCAATATTGAAAGAAAGAATAAATCCATTAAAAGTAACCTTTTTCCCAAGAGATTGGTGGGACTAGAAACTGATGGACCAAGATCAAACATGAGGAAGGATGCATCCTACAAGGACCTTTTGGAAGTATTCAGAACTATGACAAGTTTGGAAACTAATAAATTTCTTAAGATAATGCTTTTGATGAGAAGGAATCTCATTGGAGGACTTTTTGAAATGCACGGTTAAGAGAATTGCAAATTTTGATCAGACACCAACTAACATGAAGAGGTGAGAGATACACAATGATACTAAGATAAGGACTGACTTTGGGGGATGTATAACTAACTAACTATGGTATTTAGAAGGATCACTATTCAAAATATCTGTATGATGGGATAGAAAAATGGATATGATAGAGTATAATGGGAAAATGATCAAGAAGAGGAGATGGTGTGAAACAAGGTATGATACACTATTTTACAAGGTTTTTGGATTATACATATATGTTATAGGAGGTAAGATATATCAGATATGATGCATGCATATGATACATAGGGGATACAAGATATGATACATGAGATAAAATATAATTGATAGGACACATGGATATGATATACGAGATAGGTAACAATTGATAGGATACATGGATATGATATATATGGGAAGGTTCATGATAAAATAAACTGTGTTTATGTGGTTTCCAAGCTTTTGGATATGGATACTGATAGTGGTAGGGTAGTAATAGGATCTTTTGGAACACCTTGGAAAAATGGGAAGATGGGTGATGAGATATGGAAGGAGATACTAAATAGATGTAGATCACTAATAGATAATGGGAAGGCCAAGTACACATGGCCCCTATTTTTTAGGTTTTCACCAAGGTACCTATCCAAGGTGCTTGAATTTCCAAGTTTTCACCATTGGATGCTTGTTTCTTTGTACTATTTTTATTTTCTTTTTTTGGATTTTTTTTATTTTTTGGGTCTTTTCACAGGACTAGTAGGACACACTAAGGAGCTTAGGCATAGAACTTCTTGAGGTGAATGATGTTGGTGGGATCATTCAATACTTCACCTTTTAGGATTGATAGATGATAAGCTCCAGAGCCAAAAGGTGTCATGAAAACATATGGACCAAGCCATGTGGACTCAAACATGCCCTTCTTTTCTTGGTCTGCTTGGAATTTCATATTTTCTTTGAGGACCATGTCACCTACTTGAAATTTCCATGGGTGAACCTTCTTATTGAAATTGTGCTTGAAGTAATTTTGATAACTGATGAGATGGTCATAGGCCTATTTCCTTTTTCCTCAAGTAGGTCTAGCTGTGTGAGTCTGGCTACTCTGTAATCCTTATCAAATATTTGTCCTTGCAAAGAAATGCACAACAATGGTAGTTCAACTTCAATAGGTAGAACTATTTCGGCACCATAGACCAAGGAGTATGAGGTTGTGCTTGTGGATGTACAAAATGGTATATGGTAAGCCCATAAGGTAGGGTTGATTTATAAATGCCAATCACAATCAGAATCATTGACAACTTTCTTGAGTTTCTTGAGTAGGGTTTTGTTAGTTTCCTCAGCCTGACCATTACCTTGTGGGAAGTAGGGGCTAGAAAAATGGTGATGAATGTGGAGGGAGGTGCACAAGTCTTCTATATTTAGGTTTTCAAAGTTACCTTCATAATGGTTTGTAAAAATGGTATTAGGGATAACAAAGCAACATATAATATGATAAAGGATAAATTTGGAAACTTGAACTCCTATGGTAGTAACAAGTGCGACTGCCTCTACCCACTTGGTGAAGTAATCTATTACTGTGATTATCCATTTGTGACCTTCTGAAGATAGAGGTGCAATAACACCTACAAGGTCAAACCCCCATCATGTAAATGACCATGGTGGTGCAATAGGTTGAAGATCTTGAGATGGGGCTCATATCAAATTTGCATGATGTTGACAATGTAGACATCTCTTGACAAATTCACAAGCATCATGTTCTAGAGTGGGCCAATAATATCCATCTCTAAGTATTTGTTTAACTAGGACTATAGCACTCATGTGAGCACCACAAAGTCCAACATGTACGTCTTTGAGAGCCATCACAACCTCATTTTTGTCTAAACACCGAGAGAGAGTATCACAATAACCTTGATGATATAGGGTGTTAGCTACAATAGTGTAGTAGGATACTTTGCAAATAAGGTTGTGGCATTGGTTTCTTGTGAGATGAGGAGATATGATACCATTTCAAAGATAAGCATGAACTTCATGGTACCACAAGGATTAGGGACCAACCAAGATGCATACCCATGCTAGTTCAACATTCTCGTATGCGGGCTCATGTAGCTGCCTAAGAATTCAAACTGTGTGGCTTCCCAAGGGATCTCCAAGAGTGAACCAATAGTGGCCATGGCATCTGTAGCTTTGTTTTGTAACCTGGGCACCTATGTGAATTGGATTTGAACAAAATGTTGTTTTAACTGATCAATCAATTCTTTGTAGCATTGAAGTTTATCATCCTTTGTCTATTTCTCATCAAGAACTTGCACAATAATTAGTTGTGAGTCTCCAAAGACCTATATCCCTATGATATTCCATTCAACAACTATCTTGAGTCTTGTAATAAGAGATTCATACTCTGAGATGATGTTGGTTCACGAGAACTAAAGTTTAAAGGATTTAGGAATGTAGCCACCTTGAGGGGTGACCAATAATATGCTTGCTCCAAAACCAACAGATGTGTAAGATCCATCAAAGTATAGCTTCCATGATGGTTGTTCCTCTATCATGGAGAGATGTTCATTTGGAAACTCCATAATGAGAGGGTGATCAATGACTAAAGGGACATTAAACAAATGATCTAATATAGCATGTCCTTTAATTTCCTTTATATCAGCCTATTGGATGTCAAATTCACTAAGAAGCATGACCCATTTGGCAAGGCATTCCATGAGCACTGTGCATGATAACATGTATTTCAAAAGATCAATCTTGGATATGAATTGTACAGTATGACTCAACATGTAATGAAAGAGCTTCTAAGTGGAAAAGACCACAACTAAGAAAGATTTTTCCATAGGTGTGTAATTAAGCTCATAACCAACTAGAGTGCAACTAATATAGTAAATAGCACTTTCCTTTCCTTTGTCATCAAGTTGTGCTAGAAGCACACCTAGTGTTGTCGAGGTAGTTGATATGTAAAATATCAATTGTTGTCTGGCAACTAGAATAACCAAGATATGTGGGTTATCCAAGTATTGCTTGATCAGATCAAAGTTGCATTGGAAAATAGGATCCCATTTGAAATTATGATCCTTCTTTAGAAAATGTGTGAATGACTGACATTTATTTGCAAGCTATGAGACAAATCTTCTAACTGATTGCAACTTGCCTTGGAGAGAGAAAAGTTTTCACAATGTTTTGGGAGGAGACATATACATGATGGCTTTGACCTTTTGAGGTTCAATCTTGATACTGTGCCATGATACTATAAAACCTAGGAGCTTGCCAGATGTTATGCCAAAGACACATTTCTTGGGGCTTAACATGAGATGGTGTTTGGCCAACCAATCGAACACTTCCTCGAGGTGAGATAACTGATCAAGGGCATTAAGAGAACTAACCAAGATGTCATCCACATAATTTTCAAGGGTTTTATGGATGACATCATGCAAGATGACCATCATAGCTCACCAATAGGTTAGCCCTACATTTAAAAACCAGAATGGCATCATGTTCTAGAAAAAAGTTCTCAAAGGAGTAGTAAATGATGTCTCATGTTGGTCTTCTTCTACTATCTCAATTTGAGTGTACCCAAAGAAACTATGCATGAGAGATACGAGCTCATGGCCTATTGTAAGGTCAACAATCATGTCAATATTTGGTAAAGGGAAGTCATCTTTTGGACAAGCTTTATTGAGGTCCCTGAAGTTAGTGCAGATTATGATATCATCCAAAGGCTTGGTGACTGGTACCATGTTAGAGATCCAATCTGAATAGTCAATGGGGCAAATGATCTTCACATCTAACATCTTTTCTAATTCTGCTTTAACTAGTAGAGAAACTTTGGTATGCATTTTTCAGAGTTTTTCCTTGACTAGTTTAACCTTTGGATCTACAATCAATGGATGAAGCACTAACTTAGGATCGAGTCCTAGCATGTCTTGATATGACCATACAAACTGACCTATTTTTTCTTGGAGCACCTTAATGATAAGGTTCACTTGTTTTGTTGGTAAAGATGCTACAATGTATGTGATCCTTAGTATCTCTATTAGACTGATCTTCACTAGCCTAGTGTCATCTATTATGATGGATGATACTACATGCCTATGATCTTGTAGGGGAAGGATGAAATCTCCATCTTCAGGTGCCTCAAAAAGGTTTTCACCATCAGATATAAATCCTTTATTTTATTTTATTTTTGTGAGTGATCCAGTGGTGCTCTAGAAGAGTTTTCACTAGGGGATACTTTTGCTTTTATTTTTCCTTTTTCTTTTCTTTCTTTTGATCATTTGTGACTAGAGATTTCCTCCTCCCCAAAGTAACCTTTCGGATCCAACTTGTAGACATAAGTTTATTGTGGTGGTTGCATATTGTGTGGTGTCTTAGCTCCCATGAATTTGAGGAGTGCATTCTCCATAGAGAACTTGTCAACATGAATAATGATTGATTGGCCCAATCGATGAGTTCAAGATGACAGGATTTGATTGTATTGATAGTTTGGTGATGAAGGTTATGATGTATTTTTGATGAGGAGATATGATATCGATTGTGTTGATATATTGGTGATTTGTGTTGATGATGTGGATTTTTTAGATAGTTCTCACGATAATGTTGATTTATGATGAGCACATTTATAATGATTCTGAAATGAAAATTAAACTAAAAAAATGAATGTTTGGTTTTATGATGATAACAAAAATTGAATCCAAACTAAAAAATGCATGTTTGTGTGTATGATGATGTCTCAAAATTTAAAAATAAACCCAAAATAAATGTGAGTTTTTAGGATGATGATACAAATTTAAAAATGAACCCAAACTAAAAATGAATGTGAATTTAGTGAAGATGATATAGATGAAAAAATGAACACAAACTAAAACTAAACATGTTTTTTATGATGATGATATAGATGACAAACTAAAATTGAACATAAGCTTTAAGGATGAGTTAAAAATGAACACAAACTAAAAATGAACATGAGTTTTAATGATGAGTTTAAAATGAACACAAAATAAAAATGAACATGAGTTTTATGATGATGCTACAAATGACAAATGAACATAAACTAAAATTGAACATAAGTTTTATGATGATGATATAGATGAAAAATGAACACAAACTAAAATTGAACATGAGAACTATACTTGTGGCTTTTGTGATAACATATGCGAAGTGAGCTAAAATATCGAACATGTGATGAAATATTTAATGCTATGATATAAGAGAGATCTAAAGTATGATAAAAGGTAGATGAATACAATCTATGATAATACAACATGCTAAATTCTAGGATGTGGGGAGATGGCAAATAGATATAGGTAATGATGACAACAATGAGATACAGGGAAAATTATGATGATGGGATAGGATAATGATCTATGATAAACAAAGGATTGTAAAACATAGGAGATACTAACTCTAAGGAGTGTGATGTTGGAAAATGACTGAACAACAAACTCGTAGTTAGGACGATAGGGAACGTAGAGCTAGGATAGTGATTTATGATAAGGAGTATATCATGGTGGTGATGAAACCTTAGCCTAAGGGTTGAAAAATTGCAAGAGTAGGATAATGGAGATAGTCCAATGGTTGATGATAAGGAAAATGCAGCAAAAGATTTAGATAATGGAAAGATCCAAAGTTTGAGAGAGATAGGTGATGTAAAGGAAGAGGATACTATGGGTTATGATAGGAAAGGGAAGTAGAGTGATAGGAAAACAAATGTGGGGTGTAGGTAAAAGGTACAGCATATCGCCAGTGGGTCATGATCTTGGGCTGGGGGTAGAAACAATATGCACAACTTTAAATAGGAAATGTGTTGAAGACTCAAGTGGATGGGATTGAGTAGGATATCAGGATGATGAGGAAAGGTTAGGTCATGGGGGCTAAGAGTTATGAGGGATAGGAGGCTAGGAAAATGTGTAGGAGGGGTGAGTACAGATGTGTATAGGGATGATAGGATTATGTAATTTTTCATATGGGAGAAAATGGTGAGAGTGAGGGGATCTACTGGAAGCTTGAGAGTGGGGTACTTTGCAAAGAAGTACCACCATGTAGTGTGAGCACTTTATTTGATATAAGAATATTAGGGATCTACCAAGGTTACTAAGAATGTCAAGGACTTTTTCCCAATATTACATAGGACTAACTCAAACAAGCATGCAAGGACTACCCCAACATCACACATGAGTCCCAGAGAAATCAATGTTGTAATGGTGCTAGGTGATCCACAAGAAAATGATATCACCCAACTGCATCATGTGATCATTAATGAAAACATGTTTGGAATATGCAAGGGTGATATCCAACTGACTCACAAGCAGAAGAATACTGTGGTCAACACCATGCCTTTAGGTTTCCTCAATCAAAGTGCACCATGATATGGAAGACCATGGCGACCATGAGGAGAGAACAACTAAAATCACCTAGAAACAACCAATCAAAATATGCAAGAGAAAACCAAAGACCAGAAGAAACAACAAATGTGTGAAAAAGTAACCTTTTACGAAAGAGATTGGGATAACTAGATACCAATGGACTAAAAATAAGGATGAAAACATTCAGAAGGGACTTAATGATAGTGTGCTTAGGATAGTGATAAAAGGGGCAATGATTCTTTCCTACAGATGATGGGCTTAGTGATACGGGGTGTTACAATAAGACATGAAAAATGTACAAACAAGACTATACAATGGATGGGGACTTAGGAACATAGGATAGAATATAATAATGGGTATGTGTACAAAGGGGGAAAGCTCAGGATGAGGAGATAGCATTGTTATAATATAATTATTGTGATACAGATATAATACATAAAGTACAATTGGTGTTACAAGTATTAGGATATGCTAGTGTTTACAAGGTTTATGCTACATAGGATATGGTTGTTGTCACAAAGATATGATACACAAGAATTGAGGCAAAAGAGAAGCTACACCTAATAGGATATATGTGATAGAGTACAAGGATAAAATACACCTGATATGAGACATGTGATAGAGTACAAGGATAGGGTAGATATATGAACTACATATATAATACAGGATCTAGGTGGGGTGTTGAAAAAGAAAACATGAGATCGTAGGGTGTGAGGGTGAAACTCCTTGGAACACCTTGAAGAATGAGAAGATGAGGTGTGAAGGGGGGATGTGGGAGATGCATGTCATTGATAGATAATAGAAGGGCTAAGTACACCTGGCGTCTAATTGCTAGGTTTTCACCAGGATACCTATCCAAGATGCTTGAATTGCGAAGTTTTCACCATTGGATGCTTATTTCTCTTTACTATTTTTTTGTTTATGTTGTTTTCTATTTTCTCTTCTCTTCTGTCTTCTACTCCTGGAGGGGGCAAGATACACTAAGGATTTTTTAGGCATAGAATTTCTTGAGGAGAATGATATTGGTGGGATCATTCAAGACTTCACCTTCTAGTGTGGATAACTGATAGGCCCTTGAACCAAAAGAGGTGGTGACCACATAAGGACCGAGCCATGTTGACTTGAACTTGCCTTTCTTTTCTATGTCAGCTTGTACCTTCACATTTTCTTTGAGGACCATGTCTCCCTCTTGAAATTGATGCAGATGGACCTTCCTATTGAAGTTGCACTTGAGGAAATTCTAGTAGACCATGAGGTGGTCATAGGCCTATTGCCTTTTTTCATCAAGTAAATCTAGCTGGGTAAGCCTAGCCACTCTATAATCCTCATCTGATATTTGGCACTACAAAGAAATGCACAGGGATGGAAGTTCAACTCCAATAGGTAATACTGCTTCAACATCATAAACTAGGGAGTATGGGTTGTGCCTGTGGATGTACATAAGGAGGTGCAATAGGCCCATAAGGCAGGGTTGATTTGTAAATGCCAATTGTGACCAAAATCATTGACAATTTCTTTAAGATTTTAAGTAGGGTTTTATTACTTGCCTCTGCCTGACCGTTACCTTGTGGGAAGTATGGGCTAGAGAAATGGTGATGGATATGAAGGGAATTGCATAACTCCTCCATATTGATATTTTCAAAATTACCTCCATGATCAGTAAAAATGGTAGCTGGGATGCCAAAGAAACATATGATATGATATAGGATAAATTGGACACCTAAACTCCTATGGCAATGACAAGGGGGACTGCTTCCACCAATTTAGTGAAATAACTAGTGACAGTGATTATCCACTTGTGTCCTTCAGAAGAGAGAGAGGCGATAACACCAACAAGGTCAAACCCCCAACAAGAGAATGGCCATGGCAGTGCAATAGGTTGTAGATCTTAAGCTGGGGCTCAGATGAGATTAGCATGATGTTGAAAAGGTAGGCATCATTTCACAAAGTTGCATACATCATGCTCTAGAGTAGGCCAATAATATCCATCCCGAAGGATTTTCTTAGCTAGAACTATCTTGCTAGTGTGACCACCACAAAGTCTAGCATGTACTTCCTTGAGAGCTATTGCAGCCTCATTTTGGTCTAAACATTGAGAAAGTTTCATGATAGCCACGATGATATAGGGGTTTGAGCTATAATAGTATAACAAGAAGCTCTACAAATAAGGTTTTGGTGTTGGGTTCGTGTGAGATGGGGAGATATGATACCATTTTGTAGGTAAGTGTGAATTTCATGGTACCATGGGGATTGGGGACCAACCAAGATGTAGATCTATGTTGATTCATCATTCTCATGTGCAGGCTTGTGTAGTTGCTCAACTAAGAATTCATACAGTGTAGCATTCTGTGGGATCTCTAAAAGTGAGCCAATAGTAGCCATGGCATCAGCAACCTTGTTTTGTAATCTAGGTATCTGTAGGAAGTGAAGTTGAGTAAAATGTTCCTTTAATTGATGTACCAACTCTTTCTAAGGTTGCAATTTGTCATCTTTGGTCTGATATTCATGTAGAACCTATTTGATAATGAGTTGTGAATCTCCAAAGACTTGTAGCTATGTGATGTTCCACTCAACTGCTATCTTGAGTCCTGCAATAAGGGCCTCATACTCTAAGATGTTGTTGGTACACTGGAATTGTATTTTAAAAGATTTAGGAATATAATCTCCCTGAGGTGTGATCAAGAGTATGTCAGCTCTAAAGCCATGGGATGTGTATGATCCATCAAAGTATAACTTCTACGATGGTTGTTCTTCTATTAAATAGAGGTGTTCATTTGGGAATTCCATAATAAGAGGGTGGTCTGCAACCAAGGGTGCATCTACCAAGTGATCTACTATAGCTTGGCCTTTTTGTCAACATATTGGATGTCAAATTCATTGAGAAGCATAACCCATTTAGCTAGCTTCCCTATGAGTACTGTGCATAATAACATATATTTTAATGGATCAATTTTGGATATGAGTTACACAGTGTGGCTCAACATATAATGACACAACTTCTGAGTGGCAGACACTATGGCTAAAAAAGCCTTTTCAATTGGTGTGTAATTGATCTCATAGCCAACTAAAGTACAATTGATGTAGAAGATAGCTTGTTCCTTTCTCGCACCATCAAGTTGTGCTAGAAGAGCACCCAGTGCTGTGGGAGTAGCTATAATTTATAATATGAGTGGATGCCCTACAACTAAAGGAACCAAAATAGGTGAGTTGGCCAAGTATTTCTTGATGAGCCCAAAGTTGCATTGGCAAATGAGGTCCCACCTAAAGTTTTGATCCTTTTTGAGTAGATGCACAAACGGTTGGCATTTATCAGCGAGTTGGGAGATGAATCATCTCATTGACTATAGTTTCCCCTAAAGAGAATGAAGGTGATTGAGTGTCTTAAGAGGGGCCATAACCATGATGGCTTTGACCTTTTTAGGATTAATCTCAATACTATGTCATGATACAATGAATCCTAGGAGCTTTCCCAAGGTAATGTCGAAGACACATTTCTTAGGATTGAGCATGAGACGATATTGAGCCAATCTATCAAACACTTCCTCAATATGAGATAAGTGATCAAGGGCATTAAGAGATTTTATTAAAATATCATCTACATAATCCTCAAGAGTCTTGTGGATTAGGTTATGGAAGATGAATGTCATGGTATGTTGATATGTTGCCCTGGTGTTCTTTAGCCCAAATGACATCATGTTATAATAGAATGTCCCCCAAGGTGTGGTAAATGTTGTCTTATGTTGGTCTTCCTCTACTATTTGAATCTAATTTTATCTAGAGAAACCATCCATGAGTGATAAGAGCTCATGGCCTACGGTGAGATCAACAATCATGTCTATATTTGGTAATGGAAAATCATCCTTTGGGAAAGCCTTATTGAGATCTCTAAAGTTTGTGCAAATTCTAATGTCACCAAAAGGTTTTGTGATAGGTACCATGTTGGAGACCCATTTTGAATAGTCAATTAGGTGGATGATCTTTGCCTCTAGCAATTTTTCTAACTCCACTTTAACCAACAAAGCAACTTTGGGGTGCATCTTACAGAGCTTTTGCTTCACAGGTTTGGCCTTTGGATCCACGACCAAATGGTGTACTACTAACTTGGGGTCCAAGCTCGGCATGTCTTGATGGGACCATGCAAAGTGACCAACATTTTCATGGAGGACTTCGATGAGAAGATCCACCTGCTTAGGTGGTAGGGATGCAACGATATATGTGATATGCAGTATCTCAACCAGACTGATATTGACCGGTCTAGTTTCCTTTGTCAAGACTGAAGAAATGAGAGGCCTATGATCTTGTGGGGGAAGGTTGAAATCTCCATCCTCATGTGCCTCTAAGAGTTTTTCACCATCAAATACATCCTTTATTTTCATTTCATTTTTTGAATCATCCAATGGTGCCCCAAAGGAGTTTTCACCGGAGGATGGTTTTCTTTTTCATTTTTGCTTTTTTGTTTCATTTTTTTAACTCAATTATGCGACTAGAGATTTCCTCCTCCCCAAAGTAACTTACTGGATCTAACTTGTAAACATATGTTGATGGTGGTGGTAGCCATTTATGTAGTGTTTCTACCCCTATGAATTTAAGGAACACATGCTTTGTAGAGAATTTGTCAACATGGACAACACTTGGTTGGTCCCAATCAATAAGTTTAGGGGAGCAACTAGTAGGTCTATAAGATTCAAGGATAATTGGCAAAGCATAGAGGCTCCAAGGATGATTTTGTCAAGGAAAATATTGTCGTAGGCTTTCTTTTCTACTTCTTTAGGAATGTCTTCGACCTTAATGAGACTATTTTGGATGTTTGTGAAGGCATGGCCTTATTACGTAGTGCTCCTAGTTACGGGGAGCCCATAGCCTAAACCTTTATTTTTATTTTCTTGGTATGATTCAATAGGCTATCTAATGCATAATTCCAAATGGCCCAAACCACCTCCTTGATAATCCCATTGCTCAATGGTAAGGCAATGTGACCAGGGATATTTTTGTTTAAAGTGATCAAGAAGTTCTTCACTATTACGAGGTGGCTCCTTATATAGCCATGTGTTAATGTCTAGTGCGATTTCCTCTCCACTGAGGATGCCCTTGGTAATAAATGTGGTAGGGCCCAGCTATCTGAATTGAGAGGTGGTATCTGGCCTTGGCCCTTGATGTGTTGGGTGCCCTTGATTATGTGGATCAAGTGGTAGAGCACTAATAGCAAAAGAATCTATGAGATTGTACTCACCAAAACCTTGGTAGTTGATCTTAATCGTAGAAAGAGTGGAAGCTAAAATGGTATTCGGATCATGGTAGGTGTTAGTGGAACTGGCCGTGGTGTGGCCAATTTTAATTCCAAGACATTGGTTGGTGTATGAAGCTTCGACCGCAGTGCAATAAGTAAAGGGTTCAGGATCTATGTGGATGGTTACCTTAGTGCCATTATGTGGAAATTTGATGCATTGATGATATGTGGATGGAATGACCTTCATAGCATGAATCCATGGTCGGCCAAGGAGAATGTTGTATGGAAGGTTAAGATCAATTATATGACAAACTGTTTCTTGAGTGGCGGGACCAACCCTAAGAGGGAGCAAGATGGTGGTTCCTTTAGTGGTGTGCTCCAAGTTGTCATATGCTTTTATGATGATTACCTCATTAATGATATCAGCCTCAGTGTATCCTGCCTGTTTGATGAATTTTAAAGTACGTAGATTTAAAGCTGATCCATTATCTATCATGATCTGTTTAACTACAAAGTTAGAAACTATGATAACTATGCAAAGTGGAAGGATATGATCGGGTTCAACTATTGGGATTTCAAAGGTCTTAAAGTACAAAGCACATGATGCAAAAAGATGGCCAACCAAGTTGTAGAACTTGGTGACATTTATGTCAGTGGGGACACGTGACTCATGGAGAGTACTATCAAGGATCTCTTGATAAAGTGGGCTTGTTCGTAAGAGATCTAGAATGGAAATCTGAGCTGGCATATTTCCAAGGTGTTCCAAGATATTATATTGGGGTCCTAATGAGGGTGATCTTGAGAATGGTGTTCTGGATGGAGGCGGTCTTGATGATGTAGGCACAGATGGGCCAACTATATTGAGTTGAGCTCAGCAAGTATAAGTAGTATCTAGGCTTTTTATGTTTATAACATTAATAGATGGCTCAACTTGTGATATGCAGCCGATAAGACTCTTATAGTCCAAGTATGTTGAGATATATTTTTGAGACTTATCTCAATTATCGCCTTGTTTATTTTGAAAATTGTTGGGTTTTTTGGCAAGAGTGTTTGTCGGTGCTTTTCCTATGTTTGTGTTATGAGGAGGAAAAGCATTTTGATATATCATTAACCCTTCATTGGGTGAAGCTTGTGCCCCTAGTATGATATCTTTCTGGTCAATAAGGTCTTGGACATAATCCTTGAGTTGCATGCATTTGAGGGTGGTATGCCCTTTGAGATGATGGAATTCATAGAACTTGTTATCCTTATACTAGGGTGCTCTAGACTAATTGGGTTCCAAGGGTTGTGTCTGCGAATACCAAACAAGATTATCCTTAGCTAGTTCTTCAAATATTACATCAAGGGGCTCCCCCAATGGGGTGTATATGCATGGTTGTCTCTAAATGCATGGTTGAGGTCCAACTAAAAGTGTGATGGCATTAGTTTGATTATGATGAGCAGGTACTTGTGGATTGTTCTGTATAGGTGGTTGTTGATATACAAGTGGTTGTTGCTGATAAGGTTGTTGTTGACAAAATGTGGTGGGACTGTTGGCAGTTGCCCCAATGATATGAACATGTTGGGTGTCGATGATGCCATCTATCACTATGCTTTTGTTTTTATTCCAATACCATGTTTTGTCAATGCTTGGGCCTCGATCTTGGGTGTTTTCTTTGTAAAATTTGATGACACCATCCTTGATGAGTCATTATTCAAGTTCTATCCCTTTTTCTTTAATTTCTTTGTATGTTTGTAAATAGTTCATAACCATGTGATGGGAAAGACTAGGATGTGCATTATTTATGAACATTTTGACAAGATGACATTATGAGATGGTACATGAGATCCTAGTTGTGAGGGTTTTCCAATGTTGTAAGTATTCTACAAGGCTTTCTCCTTCATTTTGTTTGGTATGGAATATGTGTACTATAGATAACTCAGTCTTGACAAGATGAGAATATTGAGCCATAAAGGCTTCAGAAAGATCAGCGAAGGTCTTAATGGTCCCTTGGGGTATACGATAGAACCATTCGAGGGCTAGCCCTCCTAAGATTTTTGAAAAAAATCGCATGAGGAATACATCATTATAGGCCACTTCTTGGAAATGCATATAGAATTCTTTGACATGCATGATTGGATCACTTTTCCCTCCAAATTTATCAAACTTGGGGATCTCAAGGTGTTTAGGAAATGGTGCCATTGGCATGGTTTTGAGCGCATTTTTCATTTCTTCGCATTCAGAGTTTATAGGCAAGGTAATGGGTACCCCCAGTCTAGGTACCCCTAGTGTGGGTTACATAATAGATGCTGAAGGTCGATATGGGAAACCCTGACTGCCATATGGTGTTTGTGGAAAAATAGGTTGCACAACTGGTGGGATGGATGTTGTGGGTTGTTGGAATGTAGTTTGTGCATACTGTTGTATCTGCTAGGTAGATTGTTGGTGGGGAGTGTAAGTATAAGGTTGTTTCCCTACTAGATAATTCTATGTGGATACGTATGGATACTACTGGCTTGATGATTGTGGTTGAAAAATGGTAGCATTGGCAATTCCTGAGCCATGCTTTGGGAATGTATACTTTTCCCAATATGTGTTGGTTCTACTCCTACTTGAGAGAGCAACTGAGTATTAATAGGGGCAAGGTAATTAATATGAGGAAAAATGTTCATGGTAGGATATTGCAATGGAAGGGTGATTTGACTATTGCCTAAGGGAAACATAGAAAAATAGTTGGTAAGGGATGGTAGGGAATAGCTTTGCGAAGTGAGGGATGAAAGTGTTTGAGGCATAGACATGGATACAACACTAAAGGGGAGGCTAGTGGTAGGCCCTTGTGCCATAGCAACACCCCAAGGTCCTAAAGGAAATGAGGTTGAAGTACTTTGGTTAGTAATAAAGGGATTGATAGTGTTGTTGGGTGGGATGGAAGATGAGGTATTTGACCCTAGTGGGGGCATTCCAGTAGAAAATGGACTACATGTGTTGTGAGATGGAAGGGAAAATGTAGTATTGTTAGATCTAAAAGGGGGATTTTGTGAAGTAGGGAGATCGGTGGTGGAAGCAGATGCAGATGGTACACTTGGGGTTGGTTGAGATGTGGTATGTACGAAGGGTCGAGTGAGAATCAGATGGGTGTTTTGTGGAATGGGAGCAGTCACCTGGGTTGAGTGTATATTCAGGTTTGTAGGTTCTATCTATGGTCATTGGTACCCACTATTGGGTGAGTAGAAAGGATCATAAGGGCTAGAGTACCCTATGGATAGTGGTTACCATGCAAACAGAGGATGTGTAGGATCCATAATGTTGGGAGGGGGTGGGCATCCAAACTCGAAGGCACCAACATTGTCCCTTAAGAAATTTTCCATAATGCTTTCCTTATTTTGATCTATGATGGCATTAACAATGGTTGGATGGCTAGGTTGGTTCATGAAGGCATCAATATCTATGGAAGAACCCATATCTTCAGGGATTTGTGATGGTGGATCTTGTGGTGTTATGGAAGCTATGGGGTAGGGCCGAGCCCGAGGTGTGCTACTACTATGAGTAGGATCCATATCCTTCTTTTTCCATGTGTTCTTGCCGAAACATGTGGTGGGTGACATGAAAGGATAATTCTCCTAAGGATGGAATGCAAGAAGGATGATGCTTAAGGTATATGATGAAGTGATTTTCCTAAGTGTGACTAGGGTGGACTGATTTCTTGAGATGCAAAGAAAAGTAGGGACAAGTGTGCTTAATGATACCTTAGGAACCTAAATGATATGGTACTAAATGAAGGAGGTTGTGTTTCCCTTAAGTGTGATCCTGAAAATGTGATGTTGATATCAATCGCTAAGGTAGCTTAATGCCTATTTTTAGAAGATAAAGAAGGAACAAGTGTGTAGCCCAACCTTTGGTTCAAGGTGATGTGGGACACAAGTAATAGCCTATCTTTAGAAAAATGTTTAGTTCCAAAGATAACTATGATGGTGAGTTTGAGGGAGACCTGCTTTAGGGAAACAAAGCCTAATGAAGTGATTCTAAATGCTTCTAAGTAGATGAGTAAATAGTGGAGGATGTTAATGGCTTAATGATATAGGTTGAGAGTTCCTTGCAAACCTAAGGTTGATGCAAAAATGGTAGGAGGTGATCCTGTTTTAGATGTTTTGTATAGGGTAGTTGTTTTTACATGAAATACTAAACCTATGAGGAGATAAGTGCACAAGTGTGTGTGGAAAAAGGAAGGACCTAATCAAAGTGAGTAACGGTAGAATTGTTAATAAGGCTCTGGTTGACACATTGTCAGAGAGTTGGGTTTTGAATTTTGTAATCCTACTCGATTTGTAATGCGATGTTGGTACCATCTTTCTCAATTTGGTCTCATTTGGAAATCCTCAAGTTGGGGATATATTTCTTGTGTTCTGCTTCTATTTCCTTGTAAACTAGTATTTGTAGAAGTTTGGCCTTTTTGAACTTAGTCTTGGGTTGGCCTGACATGAAATAACTCTAAGAGATTTGATTGCAACTGTGGGGTTTTGTAGGCAGTGACTATGCTAAGTATACCTTTTAACCTTAGGTTGGGAACATGAATCAATTGAGAAATAGCTAAGTTTCTAAAAACAATGGTAAAGTAGTGAAGTGGGGAAAATTAGGCTTTATGATTTGTTGCGAATGAACTTGCTAACAATCCTTTGGTCAAGAGTAAGGAGCACCAATTTTGAAGACAAATGTGTTATTTTCGGTCAAGTAGGATAAGTAACAAGGGTAGTTTGAAAGAGATAAATATAGACTAAGGAACAAAGGTTAAATTGCAACTGGATTTTTCTCAATAGTGTGTTTTTGAGATAACAAGTATAGTTTGGAAAAGGGTAAAGGTAAACCAAGGAGAAAGAATGTTGTTGTGAATGGACTTGCTAACAACTATTTTTTTTAAATATGAAAAGATGGGGTCTTTCAAAGACAAAATGTGCTATTTTTGGTCAAGTGGGATAGGTAGAAAGGATATTTTGAAAAAGGAAAAATATTTGGACTAAGGAAGAAGAGGATTTGTAACTAAAACTTGATTAGTGGTTTGTTGTTTGAGGAAACAAGTATAATTTTGGACAAGGTAAAGTTGAACCAATGAGAGAAAAGTTGTTACGAATGGACTTGCTAACAACTACCTTTTGAAATAACAAAGATGAGATTTTTTTGACATGAAGGATTTATGAGCAAACAATTTCTCAAAGGACAAAGCAACTTTGAGAAAGACAAACAAATGATCTCTTTAGCAAAAGGATTTGATAACAACCATAGAATTGTGTATGTTTTCACAAATGTTTTTCATGGGTCTTGAGCACAAGTGAGACAATTCAAATACATGCTTTATCTCTAAGGTCAATTTTTTTTTTTGCAATATGCTATTCAACAGCCCACAACTTGGTGTCTCCTAATTCTAGTGCAATATATCCCTCTAATCAAAGATGTGAGTCAATGAAAGAGTTAATCAAAAAATGATACACATCAAAGAATCTTCAAGGTATCGCAAATAGAAGTTCCCCTTCTGTAGAACAACGACCCTTAGAGATGAAACCCAATTGCCCTTATGCCTCTACCAAGGGAGCACAATGGTGAGTAATCTTGAGGGATGTTGTTTCCCTTGCACTACAAATGAACATAACATGGATAAAATTGAGAAAATTTTGATGAAAAGGGTTGTAAATGAGTCTGTGGCATCTCACCAAATGGTTGTTACATATGTGACCCACTTAAGAATCTATTCTAGACATGCTGAAATCATGGAAAAGTATTCCCACCTCAGGCTACCCCAAAAAACACACCACCCAAACTTGGGTGACAGAGCAAGAAAGTTTACCTTTCCTCTCATTTTTATACTGGCCAAACTTTTTACTAGTTTGAGCTTCTTAGCAAAGGGGAAGTGCTTCCTGGAGGTGGATGAACTCACTAGAAGCACTCCTAGGTTGTTGCGGATGATCTTGCTAATAACTTTTGGCACTTGTGTCGCATATTTTAAGGTCTTAAGATACATGAAATAGAGAAGAAAAAGATGTGTTAGAAGGCATAATCTCAGAACATGCAAGGTACTTGGTTCATTTCTATTTGGACACTTTTAGATGCACTACATTATGACTTGAAGACACATGTGATTAGCATTCAAAGGTTCTTTCCAACTTAACAACATTGCCAACAAAATAAATCAAGTCAGTAAAAGAGAAATCGAGCATGAAAGCTTTTAAAGAGGAGGGAATAAGAGCATTTTCACTTTAGAGCATTCAAGATTGAATGAAATTATTTTTAAACACTAAAATTGAGGTGTTTGCACACAATTTTTTTTGCACCTTTAAAATGAAGTGTTTATTGCATTGGTTGGGTTTTAATACTTGGCATTCAAGAGTGGATTTTTTAATTAGATTCATCCAAACATTCCAATAAAAAATGTTTTAAGGTTTAAACATTCATTTCATGAAAAAGTGGAAGTTTGTTCATTTTAAGCAACTAAAACATAGTTATAATTACAAAAACCTGCAAGAAACTTGTTATTCTTCTGCTCCAGAAAGTACTTGCAATAGATAAATATCACAATTTACTACAAGTTGGTCAAATTTACAAACCCATGGGTCTAGTGGGCAATCCCGTAGGCATGGGAACGTGCTTGAAAGTCACGGGATTGAGGTACAAAAATTGGTGAAAAGTGAATAAAAAATGGGCCGCGGGATAAAAAGACACAAAGCAATCTTGCAGAAAGGCAATCCTACGGGTTTTGTAGGAGTGTTCCCATGAAAAGGTGGATCAGCAAGTTTGACTAAAAATTAGAAAAAAGTGGATTTTGATGTTTGACTAACAAGGTGACATGTTCCTACAAGTGTTTTACGGTGATCCCGTAGGTAAAGATTGATGTCCCCACGAGAAAAGTGTTGGTGGGGATGCGCCAGGCTATTGTTATGACATGTGGTAATATGGGTTTGAGGTAAATAGTCATCTTGCTTTCACGGGTTTGCATTCCTGTTGGTTTATGGTTGCAATCTTGGGGTCGCATGTTCATGTTCCCGAGGTGGCAGGATCAAGAACAAAGTGTGTTTAAAAGTGTTCTAAAGTAAAAACTGATTATATGGCTAGGAACATGATTTCCAATGAGAGACCTATGTACCTACAAAAATATTAGCAAAAAACTTGCACCCACACACAAGCACAAAATTCCAGTTTGGTTAGCCTAGCATAAAAAACACAAAAACATGATTATAGTGACCCAAATGCGAGGTCCCACTAGACATGCTAAGACGTATGAACTAATCTAGTAGTGCAAGTTTAATACTAATTAATAAAGAAAGAATTAACACAACTAAATAGTTAACACTTATGATAGGACCAATGAAGACACCATGGAGGAAAGTAGACCAATAATGGTAAACTCTTCAAGTGTTTCCCATGATGATGAAGCTATGTCCCTGATGAGAGGTGATGTATGCTTATGTTGTGCTCAAGCTTCCAATAGGTGGGGGGGGTTTCACCAAGTGTGTTTATGGATGAGGGTTTCAATAACGGGGGTATGGAGGGATTTCAACATTATGATAGTATTTTGGTAGTTTTTAGGCTCTCAAAATAGCATTATAACTTTGCATGAAAAGTGGATAATATTTGTGAAGTGAGAGGGTTTCACTTATAGGCCAAGGGGTAGTGAAATGGATGGTCAAGAGGTAAGGATGGAAGGATGGTGAGGGAGGGTTGAGATGCACTCAAAAGGAAGCACAAAGACTGTGCTTGTTTAGAGCCAATAGGGAAGTGACACTTGTCACAAGGAGGATGAGTGTGAGAGCATAGGATAAGGGTTGGTCAAGGGAGTAATGATGGAGATTGAGTATGTAAGAGGGGTGTAAGACTCATAAAAGGGGATGTAAGAGCCATAAATGCTTGAGGGTGAGGGCGAGGATGAGATTGTTGACTTTGGCTTGGGTTAGCAAGTCTTAACCATTGCTTAAAATTGTGCACATGTTTAGGAGGGGGATTCAAATTAGCCTAGAAAGGGGGTTATGTTTCAAATGGTTTAGTTTTGATGGGATGGGTTTGTTAAGTGGCTAAGTGAGGTTAGTATGGGTGGATGGGTTGGATTAGGGATAAAGGTGGGTCTTAGGGATGTTTTAGGGGTTTAGATATTTGATTAAATGATTTATTTAATAAAATGAGGATATGAGATTAAATTAAATAGATTTGAGGATTTATTTAATTTAATAGAGGACTAGGGATTTAATTGATAAGTTGATTTTGGTTATCATTTGATTTTATCAATTGGACTATAGTTAATTAAATTGATTAATTAACTAGGGGATGATGATTAATTAATTAAATAATAAATATTTAATCAGTAATGTCCTAAGAGATGACTAAATACAATTACCTATTGTGTAATTAGATTTAGGTGTCTACATTTACTAGTTGAGCTCTCTTCTTTAGTAGTAATCCCATGGTATTCATTTGATCAAAGGTGAGGGTAGAGATATCCCAATTTGGAATAACTATATCCTCATCTAGATCAAAATCTTCTACTTCTTTTCCTTTTTCCTTCAAAATAGTGGAAACAATTTGTTTACCCTTAAAAACTTCAGTGCTAGGTTGAGACTGATTTTCAACTATCATTGCACTAGCTATGGATATATTTGGAATAGAAACAATTGTAGAAATTGATGGACTAGAAAAAAATATTGAAATGACACTAATAGTAGGAATCCCTGGTTGCTTCTTGGTCAAGCCTGATGATGGAGGATCTTGCTACTCGATAGATGAAGTGTTGGGCACTAGAGCCAATGTAACATTCAACTGGACAAATTCATAGCTTGATTGGGTACTTGGTATAGTAGTGGTATCCACAACCAACTTGGTAGAATCTATCGCTATGCAAGATTGAGCTAAGCTTGTACTTAGAGAGTGAGGAAATGAGGATATGACTGCTACTGCAATTTTCTCTGCATCAATTTTCTCAATGCTTTGAATCAATAGAAGGCTTCCTCTAGTAGCTTCTTGTTCTTCTTCTTCATCATCCTGATTGACATAATCAATCTCATTATCCTTTATTTCCACATCTTCATCATCCTTTTCATCAACATGTACAACAAATTCACTAGGTTGATGTAACTTATATATGTTCTTCCATATAGTTGTAGCTACCTTCACCACATATTCAATCTCCTTAAGCAATATCATACAAGTGTTTAACTTGAGAGTGAACTTCTCATTTTGCTTCAAGGATTCCTTTACTTCCTTCTTATTGATATTTGGCATGAGTTACTTCAAGGTCTATTCAAAGATGTCCTTGGCAGTCTCCTGTGCATTTTCCCATCTAGACTTTATTGCCTACATAAATTCATTATGAATTTTCTATGCAAGTTCATCTGGAGAATTCTTCCATTTTTCCAATTTGATCATAATGGTATCTTCAATCTACTTTTTCTCTTGTGCATTCCTTTTATAATACTTGAGAGATTTGAAACATGCCATGTCAATTCCTTCTTCCATATTCTTCAATCTTTCTTAAATTGTAGGTGTAGATCTTTTGAAAATAACCTGCTTGGCTTCATCTTCACCTAACTTCAACTTCTTCCAGGACTTGGCTACCCTTCTTGTGAATACAGTAGGGGATGACTTAGTAGGTTTGGTTATGATAACCTTACCTTTCTTCCTGAGAGGTTCTTCTTCTTTAGATTTGGCTTCCTCATCATCTATATCATCACCTTTTCCCTTCGTAAGCATTAGAGGGGAACTTGCTTTCTTAGAATTTTTCAGTAGCTTCTCTACTCTTCTCCTTCCTTTATTCAATGCTTGAGGTAGCTTGATTTGAAGCTCAATTCTTGCCTTTGCCTGATCATATGTTCCAAAATATGTAGCTTAAGGATCCATAGACTCATTCAATAGAGCCTCTATGATATCCTTGGCATCATCAATGTTAACCTCATACTCTAGAGGTTTAACCCATGCCAATCTAGGTCTGACTTCTTGAATGTATACTTTTTTACATTCCACCATGAAATATATATCATCCTTGTAATCTTCTAAAAGTTTCTTAGGGATCCTAAATCTATTATGCATCTTCTCTTTGAATGATTCAAAATAGTTATCCATGATGCTATAAAAATTTTCACCCATCTCTGCTATATACTCATTGATTTGATATAAGATAGGAGCATCTTTTCTCCATACTACTATAACTTTGGAAGGGAAAAATTTCAAAATAAAGAAGAATAAACATGTCAAAAGATATCCAAACTTACACAGCTTATTCTTTGATCCTCTTGTTGGTGTTTTGAAACATTATGGTTTCAAATTAACCCGATGAGAAAAAGACACATCTAGGGGTACCTAACTCCAATCCTTAACATATCCTCTTGGACACTAGGCCAACTATAAGGCTAGACCCTTCTTCTACTTTAGGCTCTAGAAAACCTAGGCAGGTGGACCTCAGATTCAATTTATATGGTACCAGTGCCAAACATATTCTTGAATCTATTTACAATCAATTCAACCCTTATTTCTTCTAAGGACTCATACAATAACATGGATTTGCAGTAGCTAAATGCAATACAATGAAATTCATAAGCTAAGTGAGGGTTAGACTTGAATAACTTTCAACATAAAGGGAAAAGATGATTTAATATGTTGATAACAACAAGACCTAGGTATGAGAAACCAAATTGAATGATCCTATAGCTAATCAATGCCTTATCTATTGACTAATTACATAAACTACAACTGTACATCTTTTGGAAATCTTTAGTATAACTCCTACATCAAGATCCCTGATCTATCTTTCACCTTGTGAATAGACATCTGCATCAAAATGAATCTTATACTTGAACTATCCCGTCATGAAGTCTGCAAACCTTGTGATAAATATCAAGTAATTACATGGCCCTTTGTTCCACAAGCAAAATAATTCAACCACATGCATTTTTAAACAAAATGCAACCTAATTAATGCTCTTGGTTCACAAATTAGAAAAAATTACAAACCCACGAATAAGAGATAAGATCCAAAATGAATGTAAACCTTTTGCTATGTTTTATTCATTTTCCTTGAAAACAAATACATGAAAGATGTACAAAAATGACTCACAAATCACCTAACAAATGATAATTATCTTTATAAAACTTAGTGCTCCTCATCACCATAAAAATTGCTAAAGAATGGTATCACAGTAGTGAGTAGTTTTTCTCAAAGACTGGAACCTTTACAATGAGAAAGAAAAAGAATGATATAGAGGAGAGAAAATTCCTAGATCTGTTGTGCATTTGACATGTGTCCACTTAGAAAACATCTCCTAGAGGTGACAAAACATCTCTAATCTCTCTCTACAACTGCATATCAAATCTTCAATCATTTTGGCCATCAAAAGCATAAAATATCTCAGATATTTGATTGGAAAACATAACTGATTTTGATGCCAGATTTGAAATCAAGGCAAAAGTAAAAAATTAGTTGAAAGATCTCTAAAGGCACAATAAAATTATCAGAATCAATTTTCTCCACATTCAAGCTTCAACAAGATTTTATATATGCCCTCCAACTGATTTTGATACTCAATGACGAAATCTTCCCGTTCTACTAAGAATGCCCCAGAAAATACAAATATGCTTATAGAGAAAACTGGTGAATATTTGTGCAAATTTTAACTTCATATTTAGAAAATTCATTTCCTCTCGATTCCAATAGTTTATTGGAGTGCCTATTTCAAGCAAAAATTAGCCCTCTAATAGCCATTTGAAAATTAGGCTCCTTCTATAGCCTTGCATAGTATTATTGCAATAATTTGACCTTTTCAAAAGTTTAAAACTATAGAAAAATGAAAAATTTATTTAAAAGTTTGATCTGCAAATTCAGAAGAGGAAAAACTTAAAAAATTAATTTTTTGGGACCTTTTGAAATTTCCCACCATTTTCCTCCAAGACAAACCTGGTTGATTGGCCTCTGCCATGTGGCATGTTCTGATTGGTCAAATCCTAACTGCTATCTGACATTCACCATGTGGCTACCACATGTCTGCCATGTGTCACTTGCTAGTTGGGTTTCCATGTTGCTTGTTGAGTTAGCCTTGTACCACATCATCGTGACATAGTGACCACATGACACATGTCACCCTTTTGCCACCTCAGCTCGCCAGTCACCTATCCACCTAAGCTTCACCACATTAGCGCCACATCACTACCCTGTGTCACTACTTGGTCCACCTCTCGCCACATTTCATCGTGCTATTGGTCACCTTAACTGTTAGCTGGGTCCACATTTCTCACCAGATTTTTATGGTTTTCCAGGAGGTCGCCATGTTGCTTGCTAGAAAATCCTCCCATTTTTGATGGTGACATGGTGACCACCAAATTCTTCAACATTTTTGGTGACTTTTCTCCTTGGGACACTTGGTCAAAATTTATTAGTCTTCTTTGTCTAGCTGACCATGAGCCTCACATAAGCTGTCATAGGCTCAAAAGCCTTGTGTCTTAAAGACACTTATGAAGTGAGTGGAATTGTTTTTAAAGAATAGAAAACCTCTATTCCCAGCATATGTGGGATTAAAAACAAAGCTTTTCCTCTTTTCTACGAGTTTCTCCTTTAGCTTACTTGTTGTGGATGGAAGTGGAAATCTTCTATAATGCTGCATTCTCATCTTCTGCAATGTAGCAAAAGGGTTCCTCTAATGGATCTTATTGTGCAAGCTTGATCTTTATTAAGATAATATCTTATACTTTCTATAATAGTCAACTACTTGTCTATAGTCCGTCTTTCAGTCTAGATAGGAATGTTTCCTATCCTGTCTCTTTTTTCTTTAGTCCAGATAGGAATGTTTCCTATCCTGTCTCTAGTTTTGTTTCTAATTCCGTCTTCAGTCTACATTGTTTCTTTTAGAAACAACATCCTTGTAATTCTTTATAAGGAACATATTTGTTCCTCTGTTAATTAATGAATCATCCGAAAATCCATTAATCTGCCAACTCTTCTTGAATCTTGTAACATGGTATCAGAGCTAATACATTATTTCAAAAACTTATAATTTCTTTAGAAATTATCAGTGCATAATTTTTTGAAATTATTTTGTGCATTTCTTGGTGCTCGTTCTTAGAAACCCGCCTAGGGTTTTCGGTCTACAGGAAAAATCCCGAATTCGAGTCTGTTTCCAAATCTCAAATTTAGGGGCCCTTGTGAGGTAAGAAAACGGATTTCAGAGCACCTGTTCTGCGTCACTGGAATGGTAGCCCTAGCTGCGACCTCCATTTCTAGTTCTGTTCCTCTGTGACTCTGGCCAAAGATTCTTTTTTTCCAACTAGCGACTAATAAAAAAAGAAAATTGCGTCTTTAAGCTTGCACCTACGCGGTTCGCGTCTAACAAAATCTGCCAATCGTTTGGCGATCAAACACGACTTTTTTAGCTCCATCTCAGTCTGTCATTGTGCTCAGCAAAGCAGATTTGACTATTTGTTTCAAGAAATTTGCCATTTTTTTGATCTCCAATCCGATGGCTAGGGTTTTTTTTGAAACCCTAACTTTTGGGGTCAAAAAAATATTTTGTTTGCAAATTCTTGGTGGGTTTTTCGAGAGCTCAACTGGGTTGTTGTCTGTTTTTTTTGGGTGCCTCAATTTTTGTGCCTCAATTTTTGAGCTAGCGAATCTAGAAAATGATAGCAAATTCCTTTTGGGTTTTTCAAGCTCTCTTCTGGGTCATTCTTTGATTCTTTTGGGTCTTTTGTATTTTTGCTTCGAAGAACGTGCCTTCACAGATTTTCACAGTTTTCATTGAAAAATGTGCCATGGCATCTCTGACAAATATTCTGCTCAAACATAATTCCAAATTCAATGATCGCAATTATGGAACTTGGAAGCAGCGCATCATCGCGATCTTCGAATATCGAAACACCGATCAACTTGTTCTGGGTGTTAGGCAGCATCCAACTTCTCCGGGTCCTGATCAAGGCGAAGCTACATTTTTTTGCCTTCTGAATTTGTTTCTGTTATTTTGGATTTGTTGATTTTCTCCTCAAAAATCATTTCAAGTTGTCTGTAATACGCAAGGTTGTGTGAGATTCTGGGTTTTACCATTTTTTCCACAAAAAACAAATTTTTGTAAATGCAACCTATTTTGAGTCATAGCACTCTTCTGGCAAAGCTTCTTGGTTTCAACATTCTGTAGATCCAGGGAGGGTCTCAATTATCACAAAATGTTTCGACATCCGTACGTTGACCATTAAGGGAGGGTATTAAGATAATATCTTATACTTTCTATAATAGTCAACTACTTGTCTGTAGTCCGTCTTTCAGTCTAGATAGGAATGTTTCCTATCCTGTCTCTTTTTTCTTCAGTCCAAATAGGAATGTTTCCTATCTTGTCTCTAGTTTTGTTTCTAATTCCGTCTTCAGTCTACATTGTTTCTTTTAGAAACAACGTCCTTGTAATTCTTTATAAGGAACACATTTGTTCCTCTGTTAATTAATGAATCATCCGAAAATTCGTTAATTTGCCAACTCTTCTTGAATCTTGTAACAATCTTATGCCCTTCATTTTGGCATCTAGGAATGCAAAAATGGCTTGGGTGGTTAATAGGAATGTAGAGCTAATTATTTTAAAGAAAAAAACAACATCATGATGTGCACCACCATAGCACTAGCAGCCACCTTGTTTGCAAGTGCCTTTATCATTTGACGGTTTGGTTTTTTTTTTTTTTTTTGCTTGTGCTTTTTTCTGTAGTAATCATGATCATCAATCTACCAGGCTATGTTTGACTGTATTGAAGAAAAATCAAGTTGTTCCATCTCCCAACTTAGTTTCGAAGCAACCCCATCATTACTTGGAACATACTCCTCTAAATGTCGTACCAATTGCTTTGCAGTGGGAGCAGAAACAATGATCTGATGAACAACGGGCTTGATAAACTCCTCCTCCATAGCTTTATCAATAATACTTAACAGAGAATTGTAGTAGGCATCAAAATGCAACAATCCCACTAGTTTTTCATGTATGCCTAGTTGAGCTCATGTAATGGCTTCCAACAGTTCTTCCAGAGTTCTATATCCTCTTGGCAATACTTGGTTTGAAGAGAGTAAGACATCCTTATCCTCATAGGATTAGATGGTTGCAAGGTGAGCATGCTTTGGAAGTGAGGGATCAATGCATCGTTGAATTCCAAATTAGGCAGTATAAGGATCAAGCGTTGTGTGATATTGTGGACATGAATAGTTGTCATGTGTTTCTTGGTAGACCTTGGCAATTTGATCATAGGGTTGTGTATGATTGTGTCAAGAATTTGTTTACCGTTGAGAAAGGTGACATTAAGAATTCCCTAATTCCTTTGTAGAATTAAGAGCTCGATATGAGGAACCTGAGTATTGGCAGTCGAGTTGATTTGGTGGGTTCTAAGAAGGTTGGAGATAATTATGGAAACTATAAAAGTGTCTAACCGACAAGCCATCTCTACCTTTCTCTATTGCATATCCCCCATGGCTCTTAATTTTCCTACTATTGCACTTGTGATCTCTTTGGACATAAGCATCTTGGCTATGACCCCCTAAAACATGGCTACCACCATTATAGACTGCTTTTGATACCAAACCCATGAGTCCAATTCTTCCTCCTCCATACACCAAGTCTATATTTTTTGAAACCTATTCCTTTACTCCATGGAATCTGCTCTTTGCATGGTCAATGCCCACTTTTCCATTACAATTAATTTCAATACGCCCATCTAGGTCTCTCTTGAATCAGCCCGCCATGGGATAGAACGGGACTGAGACTTACATTTTTGTGGCATGAAAAACAAAGCCATTACTAGCGGCATGTAAGGATCTCAAGCGTGAAAAGTTAAGTCCATCTAGGAGAAACCATTTGGATTTCTCTTCTTTAAGATAATTTGAATTGGGTGAAGTCTTTCAACTAATATGTCACAAGCATGTTGAATTGCTTCACAACTTACCTTAGATGTGGTGCTTCCAACTGTAATTCCTCCATGTGCTAAGTTGATAGTGTCTAACTGATATAATCTAACTTCTTCCATTAAATCTTTACTTAAACATGGCCATAACTAACCAAGAGCATATACAATCATCTAATTTACCTTAGTTTGAATTCCTTGACCCACCTCAACAACAATAGAACCATCTTCAAACATGGTTACTCTTGCTGGTCCAGAAGAAAGTATTACTAGATAAATGCATGGTACCAAGGATAAGCCTCTTTTGAACCATTGGTTAGTAGCATTAAAATCTTTAATATTCTCCATAATTACTTGATCTTCCACTTCTTCTCCAACCTCTTGTCCATTGTCATTATTATGTCTTATCAAGACAATTTTACTCCGCAAGTACTACCTTGTAATCTGATGTAGATTAGTCGAGCCCGAAGTGGGTCTGGCTAATAAAAAAAAAGTTTTCAAACAACTAATATCTCAGAGTGACCCATTGAACATTTGGTGCTGATCAAGATTGAAATCAATAATTAAAACATCATTTACAACTCATTTCACATCTTATTTCTAAACTATGATTTTTTACTAATAGGGCCTGTCAGCTGGCTTTAAAAACTGACCCAAACAAATAACCGGGCTCTAAAATCAAACACATTGATTATCTATCCCACATAATTTTAACCTATCGAATCTTTTCTCATGAATAATTCTTAGTCAAAAGATATTGACTATCAAAGTTTCCCTCTCAAAATTACCTACAAAAAAATATGTTAGAAAACCATAATTTGCGTTCGGATTTGGCTCTAAAAACTGGGAAAAATGACACCTAGGGAAATGAAAACTGGGGCATTGGTTCATTGTCATGAGGAAAATATAAATCTAGGATTTGGGCTCATGAAAAATAATAAGACACAAATGGCGAATGGTCAAAGTGAGCTACTCAAAATTTGTATCTTGGCAACAATGGTAGAAAAACATTTTTTTGCAAATGGAATGGACCTGGGAAAATGTGCAGATGGATACGTCAAGACTTGAAAATTGGCACACTTGAAGTATTTTTAGAGGGTAACACAATGCTACAATCTATTTGATCTCACCTATCATGGATTTCAAGATATGACATCATGAACAGGGGTACCGACAAATCTGCATTTGCTAACACTAGTAAAAAGTTACACATTGCATTTGGAATCGTGTTTGAAAACTAATCAAACAGATTTTTCATAAGCTTAAAATTTAAACATAGCAAGTCTCTAACCTCTAAAATGCAATGCAAAAGTAATTTCCTCATTTTGGTCAATTGTGTCAAAGTTATGGCAAGTCAAACAAGGCCTCCCAGAATTCTAAACAATTCACATTAGGATGACATCAGTACATGACCAACTTTGAGGGATTCAAAACTTAGTCAAAAAAATTCAAAATGACTCAAAATATGAAAGATAGGTTCTCTATAATGGACACTAAACACTCCCAAAGTGGTGAGTCATGAAACATGACTGGGTGCGAGATATTCAATTGCAAACAAGGCCTCCTATCGTTGCTTGATACTTAGCGAAAAATGCAGATTTGGACATTGCTCGAAACAGGACTTCACAGAAAGGTTCAAAATGGCAATTTATCATCATGGATTACATAGGCATACTGAATGCAAGGTGTTAGAAACAATAAAAACCTCATGGGCCTCAAATGGATAGCTGGGTACATATGCATCAAAAAGCACTTATAGGGTTTAGTTTTTCAATGGTACCCAAAATTTAGGCTTCAATTTTGAGTGCCAATAGTGGCTCTTTTTGGAAAGGATTCAGATCTTTGGAAGAAGCAGACCACACATTGAACAAAAAAAACTTATCTCGAACAACTTTATTGAAAGCAAGAAGCAACTACTCCTACTATGTACACATGATGGCCTCGAGCCACTGAACTTCAACAATTTTTTTTTACCTCTATCATATATCTTATTTCCATCTGTACTCTCATGAGGTAAGATAAAAACATCTCTAGTATTAATTTCACCAATTAGATCAGCATCTTGAAACAAATTAGTTGGAAAAACAAAACAACTTCCTTCATTCTCATAATGCATACATACATTAGCATTAACCTCTACATCATGCTCGCTATGAGAAAAAAAATCACCATGCTCATGTAAATTAGAATCATTCTAAAAATCATCATCCACATATGACTGATGCATGCTTTTCACCAGAAATACAAATGATTCATATTCTACTTTATTTGACAAGTTACATATGTCAAAATCTTGCAACTCACCCTGTGTAATTGGGTGTGAAGAGCATTTAAAATCTAATCATTGCCTACTTGCAATCATGTTACTCATCAAATCAAATTTACCTTTCACTGAAACCTCTTCACACTCAAACAACTGATTAGTTACCAAGTCTAAAAAACTATCATGAAAGTGCTGACATAAATCATGCTAATTGTAATCTTCATCAAACAATTCATTAGAATGAACTTTGAGCTTATCATCAGCATATAGTGAAAAATCAGAATCAAATTTATTAGTTCTAACCTTTGCTTCTTTGTCATATTCAAAACCAAATTTAGTATAATTAGCATGATAAGAATTTGAAACAAAATGAAACTTCTCCCTATTGGTAATCTCCTTATTAGAAAAGTCATCATGTGTATTGATATTTGATCTATTATCACATATACCTCCAAAACTTGACAACAGATATTCTAATTTTATATCAAATTCAACATCAAACCTTGGGGAAATGATCTCACCTTGAGAAGAAATACCACAAGGGACAACATGAGAATCCGGTGAAACATTTGCATATCTTTCAAGATCATGAGCTAGCAATTCTGAAATTTCATCAACACTTCATCACAAGTCTATTATCTTAGGTTCTGATCATGAACCGACTGATCTGAAAAACTCATAGCAGCAGTACCATTAATATGACAATCTGAAAAGCTAGAATCCATTTTACAACATGTTACCTCTTCTTTTCATAGTACCTCTTTACTAGGTGTATCATTCTCATCTTTACCAAAAGAAGAATTATCTATATTACTATTAAAACTTCCCAAACTCTCATGCATACTATCACATGATTCATTTTTAGTCACATAACCATCTTCATCTTGTTGACTAAAATCATCTAATTCAGTAGATCTAGCATCCATCTCTTCATAATCACAAGAAACATTATCATTACCTATGGATTCACTAGACTCACTATTACTTTCAACACATTCACATTGGCTATTTAAATCATTCTAAAATTTCTTGAAAAGACTATCAACATGAAAGATCTTTTGTAGCCTTAAATGTGATGGCTAGTTAACTAAATTAGGCATAAAGACATCTAAAAAAGAAATAGGCCATGAAGATTCCTTGGGTCTTAAAGACACATGCAACTCTATAAATGCTGATTTAAATTTTTCATAAATCTGATCATCTTCTAGACCTTGAACACTTCCTACCACATTTCTTATAAATCTTACAATCTGATTCTGAAGATCTTTCTTAATTTCTCCCACATCTTCTAGAACATCTTTAGGTCTTGGTAAACTAATTTTAGATTTGAGATTTGATTCCATTTTAAAATAAAATTTATACCTCTTTCTTTTAGTGCTGAAAATCATTGAATAGAGGCAACCATGTTTTTAACATTTGACTTCCATGAAAAGAAAACATGAAAACCAGAATACCTCAAGTGCTGATGCAAGATTTTGATCTACTAATTTGGCATAGGTGCAAGACTGAAATTCCTTCACACCACTGATCAAAACCTTGTAGAGCCTCCACCTCTTTGCAAGAGGATAAAGAAATCACTGCTATGATTTACCTTTTATATTTTACTTTCTTATAATCAATAGATGCAACAACACTCTAAAACTTATCAAGAATTTAAACTTCCTTTTCAAGAAACTATCAAAAGATTCAAAGCTGCCAATACAATTGAAAGTCCTTCAAAATTTTGCAATGAAATCAACTAGGAAAAAATTGGTACAGAGATTTGAGAGTAGCCACTTCACACCTTGTGAGAAATAAAATATAATTTGTCACTTGACAAATCTAAACCAGACCTTCATATGTAGAAGAAATGTAGACCATCAAACCACTCTTGTAGATTGACATTCTCTGAAAGGGAACATAAACTTATGTTCATTCTTGACTCTAATTTTACAACAACACTTTAAAAACAAAAATCTAGCTGAATTTATTGAAGATGAAGACTCTTAACAATACAATTTAAACTCAATCTCAAAGTTACTGCTGTAAATGGAAGAAACTTTACTAGGAGACATGAATTTTCAGCAAAGAAACATAAAAAACTTCATAACCTTATTTCTCTAGTAAATTCTTCTTACTGTATTGAATCTTTTCAAATTTTCAAGGTTTGTCTATCATACAAATTCTCAAAATGCTATTTATACTAGAGATTTCAGTACTTTAAACAATGAATTCCTTTACAAACTCCCCAACAAAGTCACCATTTTTTTGGTGTTTTGAAACGTCACGATTTTAAATTACCCCGATGAGAACAAGACACATTAGGGGTAGCTAACTCCCATCCTCAACATATCCTTTTAGACACCAGACCAACTATAAGGCTAGACCCTTCTTCTACTTTAGGCTCTAGAAAACCTAGGTGGGTGGACCTCAAATTCAATTTATATGGTACCAATGCCAAACATATTCTTGAATCTATTAACAAAAGATTCAACCCTTATTTCTCCTAATGACTCATGCAATAACATATATTTGTAGTAGCTAAATGCAAGACAATGCAATTCATAAGCTAAGTGAGCGTTAAACTTTGAATAACTTTCAACATAAAGGGAAAAGATGATTTAATATGTTGATAACAGCAAGACCAAGGTATGACTAACTGAATTGAATGATCCTACAGTTGATCAGTGCCTTATCTATTGGGTAATTACATGAATTAAAACCCTACATCTTCTAGAAATCTTTGACATAACTCCTACATCAAGATCACTGATCTATCTTTCACCTTGTGAATAGACATCTGCATCAAAATGAATCTCATACTCGAACCATCCCATCATGAAGTTTGCAAACCCTGTGATAATTATCAAGCAATTACATGGCCCTTTGTTCCACAAGAAAAATACTTCAACCACATGCATTTCAAAACAAAATGCAACCTAATTTATGCTCTTGGTTCACAAATTAGAAGAAATTACAAACCCATGAACAGGAGACAAGATCCAAAATCAATGTAAACCCTTTGCTATGTTTTATTCATTTTCCTTGAAAACAAATACATGAAAGGTGTACAGAAATGACTCAAAAATCACCTTAAAAATGAGAATTATTTATATAAAACTTAGTGCTACTCATTACTAGAGAAATTGATGAAGGGAATGGTATCACAGTGATGAGTAGTTTTTCTCAAAGACTGGAACCCTTACAATGAGAAAGAAAAAGAATGATATAGAGGAGAGCAAATTCTCAGACTTTTTGTGCATCTAACATGTGTCCACTTGGAAGAAATCTCCTAGAAGTGACAAAGTATCTCTCTAATCTCTCTTTGCAATTGAATATCAAATCTTCAATCATTTTCGTCTCCAAAAGCATAAAATATCTTAAATATTTGATTGAAAAACATAAGTGATTTTGATTCTAGATTTGAAATCAAGGCAAAGGTAAAAAAATTAGTTGAAAGATCTCTAGAGGCACAATAACCTTATCAGAATCAATTTTCTCCACATTTAAGCTTCAACAAGCTTATATGTCTACCTTCCAACTAATTGTAATACTCAATGACAAAATCTACCCATTCTGCTGAGAATGCCCTAGAAAATACAAATGTATTTATAAAGTGAACTGGTGAATATCTGTGCAAAAATTGACTTCATATTTGGAAAATTCGTTTCCTCCTAGTTCAAACAATATATTGGAGTGCCTATTTAAGACAAAAATTGCCCCTCTGGTAGCCATTTGAAAATCAAGCTCCTTCTATAGCCTTGCATAGTATTATTGCAAAAATTTGACCTTTTCAAAGGTTTGAAACTATAGAAAAATTCAAATTTAATTTAAAAGTTTGATTTACACGTTTAGAAGAGGAAACAATTAAAAAACTTAATTTTTTGGGACCTTTTGAAAATTTCCACCATTTTTCCTCTGCTTCAAACCTAGTTGACCGACCTCCACCACATGGCATGTTTTGATTAGTCAAATCCTAACTACTATCTACAATTTGCCACATGTCACTTGCTGGTTGGGTCACCATGTGGCTTGCTAAGTTAGCCTTGTGCCATGTCATCACGACATAGCGACCATGTGACATGTATCACCTTCCTCCACCTCAACTTTCCAGTCACCTATCCACCTCAACTTCACCATGTCAGTGCTACATCATTGCCACATGTCACTGCTCAATCCATCTCTTTCCATGTGTCATCATGCTACTAATCACCTTAACTATTAGTTGTGTCCACACTTCTTACTAGATTTTTATGGTTTTCTTGGAGGTCACCATGTCGCTTGCTAGGAAACCCTCCTATTTTTCAGTGGCAACATGGCGACCACTAGATTCTTCAACTTTCCCATTGACTTTTCTCCTCTGGACACTTGGTCAAAATTTATTAGTCTTCTCTGTCCAGTCGATCGCAGGCCCCACATAAGCTATCACAGGCTCAAAAGCCTTGTGTCTTAAAGACACTTATGAAGTGAGTGGAATTGTATTTAATGAATAGAAAACCTCTATTCCTAGCATACGTGGGATTAAAAACAAAGGATTTCCCTCTTTGCTATGGGTTTCTCCTTTACCTTACTTGTTGTGGATGAAAATGGAAATCTTCTATAATGCTACCTCTTCATCTTGTGCAATGTAGTGAAGGGATTCCTCTAATGGATCTTGTTGTACAAGCTTGATCTTGTGCCATTCATTTTGGATTCCAGGAATGCAAAAACATCTTGAGTGGTTAATAGGAATGCACAAATAAATATTTTAAAGGAAAAAAACAACAACATGATGTGCACCACTGTAGCCCTGGCAGCCACCTTGTTTGCAAGTGCCTTTACTATTTGAGGGTTTGGTTTGTTTTGTTTTGTTTGTGCTTTTCTTTGTAGTAATCATGATCATCAATCTACTGAGCTATGTTTGACTATATTGCAAAAAAATCAAGTTGTTCCATCTCCCAACTCAGTTTTGAAGCAACCCCATCATGAGTTGGAACATACTCCTCTAACTTTTGTACCAATTCCTTTACAATGGGAGTAGAAACAATGATCTGATGAGCAGGGAGCTTGATAAACCCCTCCTCTATAGCTTTATCGATAAAACTTAATAGAGAATTGTAGTAGCCATCAAAATGCAACAATCCCACTAGTTTTTCGTGTATGCCTAGTTGAGCTCATGTAATGGCTTCCAACAGTTCTTCCAGAGTTATGTATCCTCCTGGCAATGCTATGAAAGCATCTGATCGACGAGCCATCTCTACCTTTCTCTATTACATATCTCCCATGGCTCTTACTTTTCCTAATATTGCACTTGTGATCTCTCTAGACATGAGCAACTTGGGTATGACCCCCTAAAACATGGTCACTGCCATTATAGACTACTTGTGATACCAAATCCATTAGCCCAATGCTTACTCCTCCATACACTAGGTCTATATTTCGCGAAACTTGTTTCTTTCCTCCATGGCATCTACTCTTTGCATGGTCAACATCCACTTTTCCATTACAATTAATTTTAATACACCCATATGGGTCTCTCTTAAGTCAGCCTACCATGGGATAGAAGGGGACCAAGATTTACATTTTTGTGGCATGAAAAATAGAGCCATCACTAGCGACATGCAAGGATCTCAAGCTTGAAAAGTTAAATCCATCTAGGAGAAACCATTTGGATTGCTCTTCTTTAAGATAATCTGAACTGGGTGAAGTCTTTCAACTAATATGTCACAAGCATGTTGAACTGCTCCACAACTTTCCTCGAATGTGGTGCTTCTAGATGTAATTCCTCTATGTACTATGCTCATTTCACATCTTATTTCCAAACTTTGATTTTCTACTAATAGGGTTTGTCAGCTGGCTTTAAAAACTGGCCCAAACAAATAACTGGGCTCTAAAATCAAACACAATGATTCTTTGTTTTGCATACTTTTACCCTATCGAATCTTGTCTCATGATGAACTCTCAGTCAAAAGATATTGACTATCAAAGGTGCCCTCTCAAAATTACCTGCAAGCAAATATGTTAGAAAACCATAATTTGCATTTGGATTTGGCTTTAAAAACTAGGTAAACTGATACTTGGGAAAACAAAAACTAGGGCATTGGTTCACTGTCATGAGGGCAATATAAATCTAGGATTTGGGCTCATGAAAAATAACAAGATGCAAATGGCAAATGGTCAAAGTGAGCTACTCATAATTTGTATCTTGGAAACAATGGTAGAAAAACATTTTTTGCAAATGGAATGGACCCAGGAAAGTGTGCAGATGGATTTGTCAAGACTTGAAAATTGGCACATTTAAAGTATTTTTAGAGGGGAACATAGTGCTATAATCCATTCAATCTCACCTGTCACAAATCTTGAGATATGACATCATGAATAGGGTACTGACAAATCTGAATTTGCTAACACCGGTAAAAAGTTACAAATTGCATTTGGAATCGCATTTGAAAACTAATCAAACGGATTCGTCATAAGCTCAAAATTAAAACATAGTAGGTCTTTGACCTCTAAAATGTAACGCAAAAGGAATTTTCTCATTTTTATCAACTGGGTCAAAGCTATGGCAAGTCAAATAGGGCCTCCAAGAATTTTGAACAATTCACATCAGCATGACATCAGTAAATAACCAACTTTGAGGGATTCAAAACCTAGTCAAATGGATTCAAAATGACCCAAATTCTGAAACATAGGTTCTCTTCTATGGACACTAAACACTTCCAAAGTGGTGAGTCATTAAACATTACTGGGTGTGAGATATTCAATTGCAAACAAGGCCTTCTGTCGCTATTTGACACTTAGGAAAAAATGCAGATTTTGACATTGCTCAAAACAAGACTTCATGGAAAGGCTCAAAATGGTAGTTTATCATAATAGAACACATAGGCATACTGAATGCGAGCTGTTAGAAACATTAAACACCTCATGGCCTCAAATGGATAGCTGGGTACATATGCATCAAAAAGTGCTTATAGGGTTTAGTTTTTCAATGGTACTCAATATTCGAGATTCAATTTTGAGTGCCAACACGTTTGATGCTCTCCATGTTTTTGTTGAATTGGCTCAACAAAAATTTGACAAGGTTGAAGGATAGATTATTCTTCACAATCTTGTATGCAAGATCAATAGCTTCACATGAAACAATGTTTAACTGACTAGAGCTATAAATCTTGTTAGAAACAATAGTCCACCAAGATAACAGAGTGGGGGGGCGGAGTTGATGAATTAGTTATCCAATAATTAAAAAAATTATCAACATTAAATAATCATAACCATTTAACTAAAGTAAATAGAACCATACAAATATGCACATACACAATTAAACTAGATATGTTAACTAAGGAAACCCTTTATTAGAGGGAAAACCTTGGTGGGAATGATGCCCACAAGATGATGTACTAATATAAATATTTCTTTTTAAAGGATGGACCCTGTTAGGAGACTTTGAATCCTTGTTAGAAGATTCCAACCCTATTAGGAGTTATGCCAATGTTGTTAGGAGTTGTATAAGATAGAAGAACCCACTATCCAAACAACTTTTAGGGCAAGATCACTAAACTCACTATTTAACTAATCTCTCTACTATTCCTTGTAGAATAATTGTATGTACTATAATTTAACTTCTTTCCTCTATCCTGTCAACCAGGCTAATCACTATCTAACCTTATAGACTAGGTTACGAACCTCAAATCCAAATATCAAACTTTGGATCACACAATAAAACCTTGGCAATGAAGTTTCCTTCACTTCTACTCTACTCTACTTATCTTTGCATTCCACTCTTTGTGCCACTTCCAATCATTCACATTCTCTCCATACATGATAAAGGAAAATTTCCTTCTTTTATACCGAATCCATAAAATAATTCCCTAAGCTAGCTGTTACACCTTCTCAATTAATTATTATAGAATCACATTAAGAACACATTACACTTAGCCATAACTTTAATCTTCCACCTTATAACTTGAATATCTTTTCATACATGTATCATTATGATGAGCAAGCTTAGTTATGTCATCTCCAAAATATCTTCTTCACATCTTTAACTTTGGCTTCTTAGAATAACAAATCTGCTAAGAGACATAACAAGTTTACCAGAACATGCCTCTCTAAACTCTATCTCAGAACAATCTTCACCAAAACTTGCATAACTTCTTCTAGATTTAATATCTTATGCTTTTAAGGTTTTTTGCATATACTAGACACTTAGTAGCATCTCCCTTTAACCTTGCTACTAAAAGTACTCAATGATCTATCCATACCAACTTGATCTTTTTGTTGTTCTTCTATCAGATACCACAAAAAACTACAATGTTGACATCAATGACAAATACAGTCATGAATGTAACATATCATCATGATAATATTCTAATCATGTTTCTACAATACTACCCCATAGGAATATCATCACCATTCATGCTTCCAAGAATCTCCCCCTTTAGCATTGATGGAAACATAGGTGAAATCATCTAGTTCTAAGAATACCAACTACAAAAAATAGTTAACCTTTCTTTTTAAATCCTCTTCATCAATCCTTTTCAAATCCTCTTCATCAATAATTCTCCCCCATTGATATACCTCAATGTGCTTTACATCAAACAATTTTTCCATGTTGTACTTCTTTTTTATGCTATACTTTTCCCCCATTGCCATCAATGTCAAAGGTTTCAACAACCATCAAACTCTGAAACAACTATTTCTAGTTGGCTCAAGTGTCCAAAGACACTATTCAAAAACAACATCCAACAAGAGTCCTAGATGACTCTGTCCATCATAGATACCCCCCCATATAGGAAGCATCAATATTCAGTCCAAACAAATAATGGTGCTCTATTACACTAGACTAGTGCACTCTTGCATCATCTACTCTGATGTAGGAAGGGGCATAATCTCTAGTATACCTCACAAATACCTATAAGTCCCTTAGGGAAGAGGCTTAGTGAAAATATCTACAATCTTCTCTTTAGTGCTCACATACTCCAATCTAATTTCCTTTTTTGCAACTTTCTCTCTCAACATGTGATACTTGATAGAAACATGCTTGGTCTTAGAATGCAACACTAGATTCTTAGACATATTTACTATGCTTGTGTTGTCATAATGTATGACAATAGGTTCACTGAATTCTATCCTTATATCTTTAAGCATCTGCTTCATCCAAACAACTTGATTACAATTGTTTGCTGCCACAACATATTCTCCTTCTGTTGTACTTTGTGAGGTATAGTCTTACTTCTTGCTTATCTAAGAAACCAATCTTCCTCCAAGAAAGAAGGCTCCACCATTGTTGCTATTTTTGGCATCCATACTACCTGCCCAATCAACAATAGTATAAGCATATAGAGTGAAATCATTAGATCTATCATTCCACAACCCAAACTCTAGTGTTCCTTTTAGGTATCTGAATATCCTTTTAATTGTTACATAATGTGCTTCTTCTAGATCAGCTCAGAATCTTACAAAAATTCCAATTGCATTTTCTATATCTGGCCTTGTATGAGTCAGTATTGCAATCCTCTATTCATAGATTTGTACTTCTTCTATTCAATAGTAGGTGTCTCATCCTTTATAGATAACTTATGTCCAGTTATCGTAGATATTCCAATAAGTTTGCATGTTTCCAAACCAAACCTTTTTAGTAAATCTTTCAAATACTTAATCTAAGAAATAAAGATTCCCTCTTTGTCCTACATAATTTGTAATCCTAGAAAATATTTCATTTCTCCTATTATTCTCATTTCAAATTCCTTCTTCATTTCTTATGCAAACTTTTCACTTTCATCATCATTTCCTCCAAATATGATATCATCAAAAAATATTACCAAAATCATTAATCCATCATCAATTTCTTTCCAATAGAGATTACTATCTACCATACCTTTGCCTTGTTCATTCATCTTGTTCCTGAATGTCCATTTAGTTCCTATCACATTCTTATTTGCTGGTCTAAGGATCAATTCCCATGTCTCATTCTTTACTATGTGATCCAATTCCTCTTTCATAGCTTGTTTCCAATAATCATGTTTACATGCTTCATCTACATTCTAAGGTTCAACTTGAGATATCAAACATAGTTCTTTATTGACTCTACTTCTTGTCATTACACCTTTATCTCTGCTTCCAATAATCTGCTCGGGTGAATGATTCTTTGTCATATTCTTAGCTAAAGTAGGAGTTTTTATCTCAACTCTTGGCTCTGTTGAAGATTCTAAGCTTTTTTCCTACCTTGGCTCTCTTTCATTCTGCAAATCATTTTTAGTCTTAAGGAATACTTCATCATTCATTGGTTTAGTAACAAAAATCATCATTTGAATCATAATCAACTATTCTTTCTTGTATTCTAAATTTCTCATCAACTCTCACATTTGCATTTTCCATAATAGTCTTAGTTCTTAGATTATAACATCTATAAGCCTTTGTTTTCAATGAGTAACCAAGAAATATATCTTCATCATTTCTTGCATAAAACTTGTCAATATCATCAACTCTTTTGATATAACACTTACTGCCAAAAATTCTAAAATACTTAACTATAGGGGAGTGACCAAACCATAGTTCATAAGAGGGTCTTGTTTGTGTCTTTCTAGACTTGCACTCTATTCATAGTGTAGATTGTTGTATTCACAACTTCTCTCCAAAACATCTTGGATACATCATTCTTAGCTAACATAGCTCTTGTAGTTTTTGTTACTAACCTATTTCTTCTCTCTATTATCCTATTCTACTCAAGGGTTCTCGGAGATAATAATTTTCTTTTGATTCCATTAGCTTCACAAAATATTTTAAACTCATTTGAAGTAAAGTCTCCTCCTCTATCTAATCTTAAACATTTAATCTTCATACCTGATTCATTCTCAAATCTATTCTTGAATATCTTGAACTTATCAAATGCTTCAAATTTTTCTTTAAGAAATGCTACCCACATCATTCTAGAAAATTCATAAACTAAAATCATGAAATACCTTTCACCATAGAATACTTTAGTCCTCATAGGACCACTAAGATCTGTATGTAAAATCTCCAATTTTTTTGTAGTAGTAAAATTCTGTTATGCTTTTCCAAAACACACTCCTTGCAAATTGTGTTAGTAGGCTTTATAATCTTAGGAAAATCTCTAACTACAAACATACTAGTAGTCTTCATAATGTTGTCAAATTTTATATGACAAAATATCTTATGCCATAACTGGCTGTCATCTACCTTTACAACCAAACCTATCATTTTAGTAGGATTCAACTACAATACATCACCTCTAGATCTTGTTTCTATTCCAATTACCTTTCCATCTTTGTCTCTGCTCATGCATGTCTTTTCTATGAACTACAACTGATAACCTTTATCTAGAAATTTTTCAACACTCAAAAGATTGTTCTTCAAACCATCAATAAAATATACATCCTCAATGTTAGTCTTACCATCAATAGTTATAGATCCAATACCTTTAATTGGGCATGTTGCATTGTTTCCAACTTTGATAATGTCTCCATCAAGACTTTTGAAGTTAACAAATTTATTCATATCACCAATCATATGATGTGAAAAACCACTATCAATTATCCAATTAGATTTCTTTTCAACCTATGATACCAAAGCATTTTTTCTAGACTTTCTTCTTTAATTGCTACAAATCTAATTTCATCATCACTAGCACTTACTGCTCATTCATCAGAATCATCTTCTTCATTTGCATACAAACATTCTCTATCTCTTCTAGGTTTGAAATTACCTCTATAGTTTTTCTCTCTTTTAGGACGCTTAGATGCATAATGACCAAATTCATTACAAGTCCAACATTTAAAGATTTTCTTACCATCCTTTTCTCTTCTTACCAAAAGGGCTACTCCTTCTTCTATCTTTTTGTCCTTGCCAAATCAGCTACTACTAGCAAAATCTCCTCTAGCACTTGTGCTCCTTGATACTATTCTAATCAATTCTCTAAACTGTCTAAGCTCATTTTCAACTACTTCATGTCTTGTAAGTAATGTTTCCTTTGTGAAATATTTGATACAAGAGATCAGCAATTGTATCATTTGAACTACTAGCTTAAATGGTGGTGTTAAGCTCTTCAGTATCTTCCATACCACCTCAACATCTTCTTTGGTTCCTCCTTGAGATTTGATATCTTCAGTAATTTTTGATATTCTGCCTACATATGTTCTTATAGATTCATCTTCCATCATTTTAGCATCTTGAAATGCACTAATCCAACTTTAGTCTCAATTTCTTAGAATTTTCATTAGCTTCAAAACTATTTTCCAAAGCTTTCCAAATCAAATGAAAAATATCAAGTGATTTTACCTAGTTGTATTCAATTTCAAATGTGCAGACAATGGTTCTTCTCTAGCTCTCATGTCACACATGAAAATATCTTTTTCAAAAATGATTGTCTTTGATGATTTTGTCAAGATCTAATATCCTAGACCCATAAACAATAGATGCATCTTCATCTTTTCCTTTGAGCTGTCATAATTTGTTCCATTGAACTTTAGACTATCTTTCCTAAACATGTTTTCCATGGATCTCCCAACGTTGTTAAACTTTATCTTCAAGGACCTAATGCTCTGATACTGATTGTTAGAAATAATAGTCCACCAAGATAATTGACAGGGGGCAGGGGTGAATCAATTATCCAATAATTAAAATATTTATCAACCTTAAATAATCTTAACCATTCAACCAAAGTAAACAGTAGCCATACAAAGATGCACATATGCAATTACACTAGATATGTTAACTACGGAAACCCTTGATCAGAGGGAAAACCCCAATGGAAATGATGTCCACAAGATGTTGTACTAATATAAATATTTCTTGTTAAAGGATGGACTCTATTAGGATTCTATTACAACATTTAGTACATATGAGTCCTTGTTAGGAGACTTTGAATCCTTGTTAGAAGATTCCAACCCTGTTAGGAGTTGTAGAAGATAGAAGGACCAACTACCCCAGCAACTTCGAGGGAAAGATCATCGAACTCACTATCCAACTAATCTCTCAACTATTCCTTGTAGAATAATTGTATCTACTATACTTTAACTTATTTCCTCTATCCTATCAACTAGACTAATTACTATCTGACCTTGTAGACCAGGTCACAAACCTCATACCTAAGTATCAAACTTTGGATCACACAATAAAACCACGGTAATAAAGTTTCCTTCACTTCCACTCTTTCTGCTACTTCCAATCATTCACATTCTCTCCATACATGATAAAGGAAAATGTCCTTTCGTTATACTAAATTCATAAAACAATTCCCTTAGTTGACTATTACGCCTTCTCAACTAATTATTATATGACCACATTAAGAACATGTTACACTTAGCAATAACATTAATCTTCTGATTTGTAACTTGAATATCTTTCTGTACATGTATCATTATGGTGAGAGAGCTTAGCTATGTCATCTCCAGAATGTCTCCTTCACATCTTTAACTTTGGCGTCTAAGAATAACAACTTTGCTAAGAGATATAACAAGTTTACTAGAACATGCCTCTATAAACTCTATCTTAGAACAATCTTCACTGAAACTTGCATAACTTCTTCCAGACTTAATATCTTATGCTTTCGAGGTTTGCTGCATATATTGGCCCCTTAGTAGTATCTCTCTTTAACCTCACTACTGAAAGTAATCAATGATCTGTCCATACCAACTTGATCTTTCCACTGTTCTTCTGTCAGATACCATAGAAAATTTCTATATTGACATCAATGACAAACATAGTCATGAGTGTAACATATCATCATGATAATGATCTAATCATATTTATAGAATACTCCCTCATAGGAATATCATGAACATTCATGCTTCCAATAAATCTTGTGTACAAGAACATAGATACTGAACTTTAGCTTCATGTTTGTTACACCATTAATCTTCATACCTCTTTCGTCCCACTCGACAAGAGTCTTCTTTTCCAATTTGAACTGACCTAGGGTTTTGGTTGTTTTAGCTTTGTTAAGCATTGGAAGCCTAGTTATTCTATTAATCATTTTATTTATAATCAAATGGGTTGGTATGACCATAGTTGGCCATTGTGTACATAGCTTAGAATATATCTAATTCATTTGACCTCAAAGTCTCTTGGCATATGTGAAATATACGTTAAGCCCTTGGTCTCTAAGTGTTGATGTTTAGGTTTTAAAGCATTATCTCCACACAATTCCTTGAATGCCTCATTCATCTCCAGGGTTATGATTTCCTAAATAGAATTGTGGTAAAAGAAATGGATGTCATGTATGAGTAATACCTTAGGTAGAATTTAAGACTATGCACTAGCTGGGTTAAGCACCTCTACAATCGCTGGACTCAACTTGAAATTAGGTGCCTTGCAGTTGACTCCACGAACAAACATTTCAAAGTCTTTCTTTAGTTTATTTCTTGAAAATGCCATGCTTGGTATGGTTTCAAAAAATGTTATGAATTATTGAACAAAAAATACTCAAATCACTTAGGGGCTTTGAATTCACTCTTCACAAATAGCTTTGGAAATTTGTGGTGAAACAATGCCTTTGATTTCTTCTTTTTAATAAATTTCCTCTGTTTGATCACCATTAATTCTTTTTACTTCATACTCACTCAGTGATAGGATGTCCTTTACTCATTTTATTCATTAATTCTCAAGAGACATCTACATCTTGGTGGAGTCCCCATCACTCAATAGGAAATACCAATTTTGTGTGTGCAAATATACACAACCTGACCTTGCTCAGTAAGGTCTTGCTACCCAACCTTGATTAGTAAGGTCTCCTTCTTTCCATCATACTCGGTGATCCCTACACATCTTGAATACTGATGTGGATATTTCTTCTTGCTAATTGGAACTGATGTTAGATTACTTCTTTTGAATCACAGTTCCAGTGATCTCCATAAGGAACTAGGTTCAAATGATTGAACCACCCAACTCATTGACTTGGGTGTCAATTACTTCATGATTTAGACCTACATTCTATGGTGATTTTGGTACCCATTGTTGTCTCATTTACTTTTTGATATTGTTAGTTTTGGCTATCTTTTCATCTTTAATACTCCATGTGTTTATATACTTCTTGGCAGGATGTCCAAGTTCTGTACAAATAGAACATCTTTTTGTAGTATCTCTTTTCCTCATGTGATGTTTAACAAAGTTTTCTCTGATGTGCCCAAATTCACCACAGTGGTGACATCTACACCATGTATTGTAATCTCATCCAAATATCACTTTCACAATTTATTCTGTTGGGTTCCATTGCTTGGTTTTGCACTCTAAAGATTTGTGTCCTTCTTTCTTGCAATTTTCACATTTACCTTCACACTTGGGTTTCTCTTTGCATTCATTTTCTCTATGACCATGCTTATTGCAATTGTAACACTTTCCATTGAATTTTTCTTTACCATTACTCCAACATTGTTTTAATGTATGACCTATCTTACCACATTGATATCTTACCACAATGATTTCAAGTAGGCCTTGTATTCTTTTGACTCCTTACAGAGATGATTCACCTTCTTCTGTGTATCGTATTCCATCTTTGCCTTTGTGTCCATAATGAATTTGTTCATTCAATTGATTCATGCTTTTCTAAGATTTCATCATTCTTTCATAGGTTTAATTTTCAATGTTGAGATTATTTTGCAGTCTTTAATTCTCTAATCTTAGATTCATAAGCTCTTCATTTGCATTAGTGAGTTGATCAATGAAGTTTGCTTGTTGAAGGGATAGTTGCTGAATTTCATTGTTCTTTTCTTCTATCTCTTCTTTGGCTTTGTCTTTTTCTTCCATGACTTCACATAATCTCGCTGAATGATTTTATTTTTCTCCTTTTATCTTTCTAACTTCTTCTTGAAGTTTGGAATTATTTTCTAATAGGTCTTTGATTGCTTCCTCAACTTCATCTAAATTTCCTTCAAGATATATATCTTTAATTCTTTCTATAGTGTAGAGATTGTCATTCATTTGTACTACAAGATCTTTCCTTCTTTTTAATGATTGAGAGATTTTCTCCTTTTCTTTTTTGAGTTGTCCAATGGCCAATTCAAGATCCAACTTTTCATTTTCAATAGCCTTATCTAGCCTGTATACCTCCATTACCCTTGATCTTGTCTCAAGCTATTAAACTTTTAATGTGAGAACCAAATGCTCTGATACCAATTGTTCAAAATATAAGCTAGGCAAGGTTACTAAGAGAAGAGGGGTGAATCAGGAACCAATAAAACTTTATCTTATTTCACCAATTATTCCTTCATATAATATTCCAATCTAATTGGATGTATGAGAGAATGAAAGCAAATAAACATTCATTAAACTTTGACACAAGATATGGTGATCCAGAAACCTTCCAATTAGAAAGTAGAACTGGTGTGGGGATGATACCCACAAGATTTAGTACTGTACTATAAAGTTAACCTATTTAGGCTTACAATTGACCACTTCTGGTGATTTGTCTTGTTAGGAGTAATGAGAACTATGAGGTCCACCTTGTTAAAGGATTTGCAAACATACAATGAAGTATGCACTCAATTAAGAGATTTAGCAAAGACTGTTAAGTCTACCTTGTTAAAGGATTTAACTAATACACATATTAGGATGAACTAGTGGCTAATGTCTGATCTAAAACTTTGATTTGCTGGTTGAGATTCCTTGAATTGTAATGATGACATAATTGTGATAGATAAATCTTTGTTGTCACTTATATTTCTTGTTGTAGACACCGAAATTTGTCCAAAACCCATTTCTTGACCAATTAAATAAATATTTATTATTTATTTAATTACCCTACCTTTAATTAAATAAATTTACATTTATTTAATTTTATTTTCCTTTCCTTGATTCAAATAAACTAAGGTTTATTTAAATCCTAACCCATTCACTTTAATTAAGTACTTCATTTACTTAATTAATCCTTGTCTAATCCCACTTGGAATTAAATACTACATTTAATCTTATTTGAGCATATGGCTCCTACCTTTAACCCTCACGTAACCTCACTAATCCTACCTAACCCACCTTTCTAAACCTACGCACTTCCTAATCATACTTTCTTTACATAATCACCTAGCTAATCTCCTCTTAATCCTAAGTGTGTGCTCACACATGTGTGAGGAATCCTCACACATGTGTAAGAGGTGTTCACACTTCCCATACCTCTCATTTCTTCGATGCCTCTTGCACACTTGTCCTTGTGCATGAGAGTCAAGGTGTCTCACACATGTGTGAGAAGCCATGCTTCTCACACCTCTTGCACACTTGTCCCCTTGCATGAGAGTCAAGTTGTCTCACACATGTGTGAGAATCCATGCTTCTCACACCTCATTGAACATGTCACCATCAAAGGTTGCTCACACATGTGTGAGCATATTACTCCCTTTGAATGGTCAAAATCCCTAATCCACATGGAGTCTACTTGGCCTCCACCTCATGGACACCTCATCGATCCTAAGAGATCTTAGCCCTTCATCTTGCCTTCAATCCTAGTCGTCCATTGCATCTTTTTTTTATAAAAGGAGAACCCTCTTCTCATTTCCAAAAGCACTATCTACCCCATTGTTATGTTGTTGGATTTGTGAGCAACCGCATCCCATGAGCAAGGAAATCATCAACCACTTGGTGATTTGTGAGGTTTGCATAGTGCTACTTTGATGTTCATGTTATCTTTATTTTACATGTTTATCTTCCATATTTTGAGGTTTGCATAATCATGTAGGAATAGACATTAGTTGCTTAATTGTTATTCCTCTTATTACATTTTTATGCAATACATTTTGGCACCTCCAGCCCCTCTGCTACAACTCACCATCTCAGCCAAAAAACCTTGCAGCCCCGCTCACCCATCCGTTGCCGCCACTCCAAAACCCTCCTCCATGCCTGTAACCCTCCTGCCTGTGGCACCCTGCATCTCCTTGCCTGCTCTCACCACCAGCCGTGGCCTTTCAAACCTGCCCCCACCTCCGCCCTTTTCTTTCAAAATTTTTGCCTCTTAGTTTCAATTACTAGTTTTTTTTTTTTATACAAAAATAAAATCTATCTTTTTTTTTAATAAACCACATAGAACCTTTTTTTAGCAAAAAACTCCAAAAACAAAAAAAAAAATTCTTGACGTGCACCTAACCGTCAAATTTTTGCTCACAAGTTGCTGACATCATCTCTACATCAGCAGTCCACATGCCCATTTAGATCATAAAGAGTAGCCCTTGGTTTCTTGCTCATAACTTGAGCATACGGACTCCGTTTTTGAAAAATTAAATATCGTTGGAAAGCTGATTTCGAGCTCATCGTAATGGTGGTGGTTTTATGAGATTTTGATGCTATTTATATCTCTATTTTTTTCTGTCAAAGACAAAACATTGTGCTAACCTTTTCATTGTAGGGTTGTTTCACATTTGTCCTACATTTTTGCTACCCTAACTTGTGTTTTTTACAGGGATATTTTGATCACTAACCATATTGCTTGCAAGTTTTGCTTTCAGTTTATTTTGGAATGAACTTGTACTTAAACACTCATCTTTGAATGCATGGTTAAATACTAAAACAATCAAATTCAATCTTGAATTCCTTAAGGGACAAGGGACATGTATGCATAGGGTAGCAAATATTTGGACTTGGTGCTTAAAAAAAATTCATACCCTCTTGAATGCCTAAAGGATAACTGACATGTATGTCTAGGCTAGAAAACATTTCAAATTGGTGCTTAAAATGAAGTCATACACTCTTGAATGTCTTAAAGTAAATTGACTTTTTTTTTGCATTTTTATTTTCAACATTTTTGTTTTCACGCACTCGCTTTACTCTCTTGTTGACAAATCCACGTTTTCATTTACATTAGCGCTATTTCAAGTTGGAAAGAACCTTGCATGTTTTAATCACAAGTGTCTTCAAGTAGATAGAAAACTTAAAGCTTCATTGGGAAAGAACAAGTGTCTTTTAAACCCCAAGGCCACTTACGTATTCTCTCTCCTTGTGCCTTAGCGAGATCTTGGGTGCACAAGAAATAAGTGGTCTTATTTTTTATTTTTGTAGGAGTCCTGCTTGGGGATTTCATCACCCCTTGGGATGACCTCAACTCCAGTGTTCTGGTGGAGTATAAATAGCGGGAGGTGAATCAAAAGACATCTCTCTTGGAAGAAAAATATTGTCACTCTTGGCTAAGCCCCAAAAAACTTTATACCTTTGGGAAGTGAAGGAGGAGATTTGGGTTACCGTCTCCCCCTAGCTGTGTGGCAGTATTTTCTTTCATCTACAGATTTGGGCCTCATGTACCTTGTGTATATCGAGGATGCCCTCTAGTTGATCCTTGTACATCCTAGTTGAAACCTTATAGGTTTGTTGGTGTGTTTAACATTCTTGAGCATTTGAAACACACTTGCCTTGTACATATTTTCTTGTTTGATTTTTCATCTTAAACCTAAAAACCCAAAAACATCATAAAACATAAAATCCAAAAAGATCATAAAAGTTCAAAAATTCAAAATATCAAAAAATTTTGAAAACAACAAAAAAAAGTCTTGGTTTAGATTCCCCTAGTCAAGTTTTCCACATCACTTCTTCTTTCCATCACATTCATCACCCTCATACATCTCTTTTCTTCATCATTCAAATCATTCCTCCACTTCTTAATCATCTCTATTTGTCCACATCATTTACTTGTCTTCCCTTGTCATTCAATCTAATCCATAATCTTCATCCTAGTCATGCTTCATCATCATCCAAATTCAATTTCCTTTTCCAATCTCATAGTTCATCCTTAATTCAATCCTCCACATCATCATTCTTCTAATTCAAACCCTTTTCAAATTCATTCATTTCTAATCAATTCCTAATTCAATCCATTTACATATTCCTCCATAATCAAGCTTTCTAATTTCATTCACGTTTTCTTCTAATTCAACTTTGCATCAAATCTTCTACTTTGGTCATAGGAGCATTGTCATCACCATTGGACTTTCACTCAAATTTCACATTCACTTGTTTGCAATATCATGGGGTTTTCATCAAATCAAATCAAACCCTCATCCAATCATATCATATCATATCATTATCAAATCAAATCAAATCCAATCCAATCAATATCAAGTCAAATCCAATTAAAATAAAATCAGCACAAAGTCCAACATTTGCTCCTAATCCTAAGTTCGTATCCCATCCTTCATCAAATCTTTCACCCCTCTTCCTCTAGCATCTATGGATCCAAATTTGCTTAATCAAATGGTTGACAATCTTCAAAGACAATATGGAGTTCTACCTCTTGTTCAACATACATATCAAATTCATCCTCAACACTTCATATCCAACTCTCATCCATCTCATGTTCATTATTCTTCTACCTTTGACAAGGGAAATCCACCTCATTATCCTTCAATTCCATAAAATTCCATTCATAGTCCACACCATTCCTCAAACACAAATACCCTTGCCATGGAAATAGAGCAACTAAAGAATTATCTTTTAGCAAGTCAACAAAAAGAGGCCACCTTTCATGCCATGTGTCCTCTTCCTCCATGTTTCGAAGACCATAGTCCTCGTGTCCCATCCAACCCCAACCCTTCATGTAATCCCCTACCCATAGTTCAACCTTCACATAATCCTAATCCTCCAAAAACATCATCCCCATCTCATAATGGGTTTTTCTCATGTAAATTCTTGGCTAAGTGTACAATTCAAAATGAAGTGAGCCACTCACCCAAAGTCATACCCCCAATTTCATCTCAAGATCTTCCTCCAAAGCATGTTACTATAGATTCCTCTTCTCCTCTAGATACGAGCATTTCTCCATCCCATCCTTCCCTTATCCCTCAAGATGCATTTATCCTTCCTAGTGCATCTTATGATTCCCTTCCTAATCAAGATCAAGGCATTCCATGTACCACCAATTGTATTCCATCTCAAGAGTTAGCCTCCATAGATCCTCCACTTCATGTCGAAGTTCCTTCCACTCCATTCACTAATACCCCTCCATGTCAAGATCAAATTACTCCATCTCATGATCCACTCGTTCCACTACATGATTCCCTTGTAAGTCAAGATCAAAGCACTCCTTCATTTTCCTTTCATGATTCCCCCCCATCCCAAGATCCTATTATCTCTCATAATCTATTGCATGATCCTAATCCTTTGCATGACCCTATCACACCTATCCAATCCACTCATGAACCCCATCTACATGGATTCACATCTTGTGTTGAAACTAATAAGTATCCCCTTGACGAAATAACATCTTGAGATGTTGGTATGCCCTCCACTTCTTCCAACTCCAAAGTTCCTCCTTCCAAACCTAAAGCTTCCCATCATTCCTCTTCCAAATCCATTTTAGGACCTTATATCCATATTCCCATTCCTTCCTCACTTCTGTCCATTCTAGGTCCTTATATTCCACATCCAAACCCTTCATCCCTTCCTTCCATTTTGGGTCCTTACATACACCCATCCACCATATCCATGTTTTCCCCTTCATCCCTCATGTTCCTAGTATAGATCAACAAAGGCATACATCCTTGAATTCCTTCCAACGTTCACCATCTATCCGCTCTCCATCCCACTTACCTTCATGCACCCATACCATAGCCAATGGAAGCAAATTGGATGCTAAAGAAAAAGAAAATAAAGCCAAAAATCCACAAAAGCCCAAGGATCAACATGTCCCTTCTAAACGACATGTTCAAGAAAAGAAAAATATGATCCAAAGCAAAATCAAAAGGCCACAAAGGCTGAGAATATAAAATGCAAAAATTTTGTGGATCCCAAAGCTACTTAATGTAGCAATGAATCTAAAAAAAAGATTCAAAATGACATCCAATTCTACTAATCCAAAGGCTTCCCTCATGCATAATCCATCCATGCTTCCACTTTCCATCTCCATTTTGGGTCCTTATATACCCAAATCCACCATCCTAAATCCATCATCTCCTTCCTCCATTTTGGGTCCTTATATCCCAAAATTTCCACCCTTCCATCACCCTTCGAGGTGTGTGCCAATGATGATCTTTCCATCTCCTTCATCCATTCATTCACAAGTCTTCCAACCTGGCATCCATGAACCATGCCTTCCTCCCACCCAATCCACCCCCTTAATCCAAACCTTTTCATAAGTCATTAGCCTCCATTCCCCAATCCACTTCATCCTTCTTTTCACTACCCTATCAACATCTATGAGAAAATAGTAAAAAATTCCTTGAAAATTTAAAAAAAAAAGAAGAAGGAAAAGATATCAAGAGATCCCATCCATATAAATAGATGCTTGAGTCCTCCCTTCATTTTCCTATCATGCATTCATTGCCTCCCTCTTCCACTTATCCATCCATTCAATTTTCCTCTTCCACTTGCACTCTACACTGGGGGCAAGCTCCATCCATACCACTCTTCCTTACATACTTTCCATGCTTCCATCTACCGATCATCATTTGCTTCCATCTTTGATCTTGACTTTCACTTTCCTTTCATCCATCCATATGCACTTTCCATATCCCTTGCACATCCTCCATACATTATCCTACATACTTCCATAATCCTTTCATATATTTGATCTTGACATGCTATCCATATCTTGCATCCCATCATCTTTGTCATGTTCATCCATTTTCCATCCATAATCCTACATACTTCCATCCTTTTTTCATATGTCCTTGATCTTGGTCATCCCTTCCATCCCATCCACTTCATATCACACATTTCCTCCATAACCTTCATATCATTATCCCTTTTTCATACCCTCCCTCCCATATCCCTTATTCATTCCACTTTCATGCCCATGCTCGTGATCGCTATTAGAGGCACAATACCAAAATGTTCATACATGCTTTGGCAGAACACATGCCTTCTCTCCTCCATACACTAGCCTTCATACCATCTTTCCATTTTCATGCACCCTTTCCACTATATTTCCTTCCATTTTCCTATCCTTAGTATGGGGCACTTGGACTCCTTTGAAACATGGTCATTAGCTCTGCATTTTTCGATACCCTATCATTTGGCCCCTCATATCCTTCCACCATTCCTTTCATCCACCACATCATGTTGCTTTTCCTCCATTTACCATGCCTTGGCTCTCCCTTGTCATTGGTCCCAATCCATTCTATTCAACTCACATTCAATCTACTTCTTCCACTCACTTAAATCAACTTCATTCATCCTCTCATTCAATCCTTTTCAATTCTTCTAATCCTTTCACATCAAATCTATTCTACTCTCATCGTTCTTCATCCTATCAACATCATTCTTCCAATCTCATCCACGTTCATTCTTCTATCCGCCATATAATCAAAAAAATCTCACTGTGCAATCAATACTAATTCAATCAATCTAATCTTGCAATCTTGTACATCACTCCTTAATCAATTCATCAATTTGACCCAATTAGCTGATAATCCATTAACCATATTTCAACATTATCATGAGATGAATCCTTCCAAATCCTTGGATGTGCATTACACTTATCGTTAGCTTTGCCATCCCTAATCAATCATCATCAGCCAATCCACTAATGGGTTTTCAGCTTGACTAGGGGCAAAGTTTTGGTTTGCTTTTGGTTTTTTGTGCATGATTGCTTGTTACTTGTCTGCATTAGTATTTTTTGCATTTATCATGGTCTTTGCATCCTATTGTCCCAAGAATCATGGTCTTCCATATCATGGTTTCATAAGGCACATGGTTGTATTAGACCCCTTTTATCACGTAGTTAACACATTGTCATCTTGGTTCCTCATACCTTGGTGCATAGTATTGACTACAATATCAAACTTAGGTTGTTCACGCCATTGCAGCATAACTCCCTTCCATACTCCCTTCCATTTTGAGAGAACATCCATGTTCTCCTAAACTGCATGTCCTCTCGAGGGGGCATACCCCTCCATCCTCGTCATCCTTCCTCATCCTTCCATGACTGGGGCATCATGCTACTAGTCTTATCCTTTCATCCACTATGTTTTATTCTTCTTTGATATAACATTACTAATGCTATATCAAAGAGGGGCAAAATGTAGACACCTAAATTTTTTCAAAACCCATTTCCTAACCAATTAAATAAATATTTATTATTTATTTAATTACCCTACCTTTAATTAAATAAATTTACATTTATTTAATTTTATTTTCCTTTCTTTGATTTAAATAAACTAAAGTTTATCTAAATCCTAGCCTTTCCTTGATTTAAATAAACAAAGGTTTATTTAAATCCTAACCCATTTACTTTAATTAAGTACTTCATTTACTTAATTAATCCTTGCCTAATCTCACTTGAAATTAAATACTACATTTAATCCTATTTGAGCACATGGCTCCTACCTTTAACCCTCACCTAACCTCACTACTCTAACCTAACCCACCTTTCTAAACCTACCCACTTCCTAATCATGCTTGCTTTGCATAATCACCTAGCTAATCTTCTCTTAATCCTAAGTGTGTGCTCACACATGTGTGAGGAATCCTCACACGTGTGAGAGGTGTTCACACTTCCCATACCCCTCATGTCTTCCATGCCTCTTGTACACTTTTCCTCTTGCATGAGAGTCAAGGTGTCTCACACCTCTTGCACAATTGTCCCCTTGCATGAGATTCAAGTTGTCTCACACATGTGTGAGAACCCATGCTTCTCACACCTCATTGAACATGTCACCATCAAAGGTTGCTCACACATGTGTGAGCATATTGCCCCCTTTAAACGGTCAAAAACCCTAATCCACATGGAGTCTACTTGGCCGCCACCTCATGGACACCTCATCGATCCTAAGAGATCCTAGCCCTTCATCTTGCCTTCAATCTCAACCATCCGTTGCATCTTTTTTCTTATAAAAGGAGAACCCTCATTTCCAAAAGCACTACCTACCCCATTGTTATGCTGTTGGATTTGTCAGCAACCACATCCCATAAGCAAGGAAATCATCAACCACTTGGTGATTTCTGAGGTTTTCATAGTGCTACTTTGATGTTCATGTTATCTTTATTTTACATGTTTATCTTCCATATTTTGAGGTTTGCATAATCATATAGAAATAGGCATTAGATGCTTCATGGGTATTCCTCTTATTACATTTTTATGCAATACACTTGTAGCCTCCTTTTAATTCACACTTCTGCTCATTACATACTATTCACATTCCATACTTGGATATGATATAATGCATTACATATATACCAATCCAAACCCTAAGTTACTGGAGTCAGCTACAATACCAATTTCATCATAATTCATAAAGTCGATCAACTACTATAACTCGGGTTCTGAAGACATGTATATGAGCAATGTTAGTATGCTAATAGAAACCAAATTTAAATAAAGCTTCTACAAACTAAAAAAAATTCATAAACTTTAAGATAGACTAAGATGAGCTCTCAATTGAAAATATGAGCCATTAATGGGCTCTCTCAATGAGAAGCTCTCTTGTTGAGTGGCTTTATCTAAATGGATAGGATGTATGCTCAATATGCTTCCAAAGGCTTCAATGGATGATTGTGGATTTTTGGTGTGGATAGATGGCTTTAGTATGGATTTGGCTCTCAAAATAGCATTATAACTTTACTTCATGGATTGTGTTATTTTGCAAAGGGGAAGGATCCAATTTATAGGCAAGAGGCTTGAGGGATTGAGGGCTAAGATGCAAGGATAGGAAAAAGCTCATGGAGGGCTCAGATTGCATGAGAAGAGAGCACATGGATTGTGCTTCCTTATAGCCAATCAAGGAGTGACACATGTCACATGGTGAGAGGATGGAGGAAAGGGGAAGGATGAGTCAACAAAGGAGGCTCAAGGGATAAAATTTTCATAAAGACTCTCATAATGACTTGTAAGAGCAATAAAAGGGCTTGTAAGAGTTATTTATGACCTAGTGGACTTCATAAAGTTTTATGGTTGAGATATTTTGAGGGTGATGAGAGAAATTTCGACTTGGACTTGATTAGGAAGGTTTTAAGCTTGTTTAGGCTTATGCAAATGATTAGAGGATGGATTAGGATGGTTTAGGATTAGCTTAGGGATAGGCAAGTGGATGGCATTTAATGAGGGTGGGTGAAGGAGGAGATATTTGTTAACTTTGGCTTGGGTTAGTAAGTTTTAACCCATGTTTAGGAAATGTGACAAGGTTAGGAGGGGATTAGGATTAGGTTTAAAGACATCTTCTAGAAGAGTCTAGACTTTGGATGAGGATAAAGACTTTCTAGAATAGTCTAGAATTTCCTAGGAGGAGGATAAAGACTTTCTAGAAGAGTCTAGAACTTGTTAGGATGAGGATAAATTATATTTTTAGGAAATAAATAAAGTTTTATTTATTTCAAGGGTTTGGGTTGAGGAGATATTTATTAAAACTTTTTTAATAAACATGAGGATTAATATTTAATCTTAATTAAATATTTTGAGTTGGGATTAGGGGTAGGAAATGATGGGATTAGCCTTTAATCAAAATTAAAGAAGGATTAGAAGATTTTGGAAGAGGTTATTGGTCATAAGGAAATTGGCCAAGTTTTGGGCAAAATAATAATTTTTTTATTTATTTTAGGATTTTTGGTCAATTTATTAATTAAATAATTAATAAATAAGGAAATAATGTTTAAATAAGATATAAACATTTTTGGGAGGGATTCCTTAATTAAATATTTTTAATTAAGATAAAGGGATTTAATGGCATAAAAATTAATTAATTAATTAATTAAATAATTAATTAATAAATGATGATGTCATCAGGTATTTTTTCAAAAAATAAAAATACTTTATTTTTTAAAAGATTTTTAGGTGTCTACATTTTGCCCCTCTTTGATGTGATGCCGCAAGTGGCATGGCATCAAAGATAATAAAAAAAAGATGCCCAAGGCTAGAGCAGAAGAGGAGAGAATGGACTGTGAGATGCCACCTCAAGAAGGTAGCGGGGAGAGAAAGAGAGGCACGATGGCTTCTTGAAAAGTACAAGAATCTCGGATGAGTAAGGAAACTCAGATTGGCAAAGAGAAGGGGCTGAATTAGCTCAAACTCTCACTATGAGAGAATGATAAAGGAGAATTAGATGCACAAGAGGAAGCAAGCTTAAGACTTTAGGGAAGGTGGAGGATGAAAGAGCAGAGCGCTATAAAAAAGAATCCAGGATGGGGAGATGGATGAGGGGATTACAAAAGCTGATGCAACAGGATTTCAAAGAGTCAGATTGGCGAAAGATGGGTTTCGGAGATCCCTAGGACTAGGATTGTGGATCTCGAAAGATGAGGCTTGGTGGATTGATTTGGATTGGTGGATCCCTAAGACTAGGATTGTGGATCCCTAAAGCTAAAGGTGAGGAGTGATTCAAAGAGATACTGATGCATCAGCTAGGGTAGGAGAGATGGATGCTGGATATGGATGGGGGATAATGGAGATGAAGGAAAACCATTGAAGCTTTTTGAGCGGGGGGGATACTTCAAAGAGAAGTACCACCATGTAGTTGAGCACTAGATTTGCTATAGGACTGTTGGTTAATTGCCAAGGTTACCAAGAACATCAAGGCCTTTTCACCAACTGTCCAGAGGACTGACAAACTAACTCAAAACAAACACACAAGGATTGCCCCAGTATCACACATGAATCCCAGAGGAAGCAGTGTGGAAACGACACTAGGTAACCCACAAGCAAAAAATAAAACAAGCAAAAGACATGATCAAGACCTTACGCTCTGATTGCCCCATTCACAGTATACCATGATATGGAAGATCGTGGCAACCTTGAGGAGGGAACAAGGAGATTGCTTGGAAAAGATATTTCAAGACCCAATAGGGAAGAGTCCAAATCAAAAGAAAGCAAAAATCCAAAAGAGAACCGTTTGCCAATGAGATGGGTAGGACGAGGTACTAACGGACCAAGATCAAACATGAGGAAAGCTATATCCTACAAGGACCTATTGGAGAGCACCTAAGCTAGTGGATTTGGATGAGTGATGCGTCTGGCAAGCTGAACTAAGAAAGATAACACTTTGGTGATAGGAAATCTAGCTAAAGGATGCATTGGAATAGCTAACCAAGATGTGTGATGGGTACAAGATGCTGATCAAGGACGAACTGACACGAACGCTGGATAGATGCAATGGTACTAAGCTAAAGAGGATGTACAAGCTGACAAACCAAGATATTTACTAGCGAGCTAATCAAGATATGGTACAAGCTAATGGACCAATGATAGGGATGATACAGATGGATAAAAAGCTCAGGATGAGAGGATAGCGGGATGGCTCAATTTGGTGCAAGAGGCAGAAGCTAAGGATGAGGTGATAACAAAAGATATGGATTTGACAAGATGCATCCAATGATGATGAGAGATTTTGTGACCAAGGATAGCTAGAGGAGCAGGATGAGATGGCCGGATAGGATGGTAGATAGCTAGGATTATGATGGATATAAGGAGATGACATTGGGTTTGCATGAAGATAGCCTAGAGCTAGATATCAATGACAAGGGAGGATGGAAAAGACAAGATCTTCAAGGAATACAGTGCCCCCAATCAGAAGATAACATGTGGAAGGAGGTCTTATGATGGATGTGATAGGATTGAAGCTAGGATGGAAAAAGCTGAAGGGGCTAGGGAGATGGATGATAGCTGAGATGATTGGCTGAAGCTGCATAAGATTAGTGGATGGTGTGAGATGGAAGCTGGAGGATGGAGGATAGGTGGATAGATTGGAAGATGGAGGTGGATGTCAAGAGATGACCAAAAGCATGAGGGTGATAGGCTAAGCTGGGGATGGAAGGATTACGCATGACGCTTGTTTGCCAAGTTTTCATCATGGTACTTGTCCAAGGTGCTTGAATTGCCAAGTTTTCACCACTGGACGCTTTATTTTTCTTTTCTTTTTTGACTTTTTGACTTTGGACTTAGCTGGAATGATTTTGGCTTTCTTCAGCTATTTTGGCTTTTTTGGGATTTTTCACTAGCTGTTGGAATGTTCAATTTTGTTGCTAGCTATTGGTACACTGGATGTGTGATTTATGCAATAGATCGGATTAGATGGGATTGATGGTACGAGATGGAGGGATGAAAATGCTGGAAAGGAGCATGAGATGGGGATGCTTGCAAGAGCAACATTGGCACATGTTGGAACGAGTGTGAAAAGAGCATATGGGGGATAGATGGTAGATGTGGACGTGATGGAGGATTTTTGGAAGCGTGCTTGGGGATAGAGGCACCCAAGATGGAGTTAAGAGATGGGGGACATGAGTCACTAGATGGGGGATTAGCAATGGTGGATGCCATTATGCATTGGGTTTCAACTTTTTTCTTGGGGATCCACATGGTTTTGGATTTTCTTTTCATAGGCTTTTGCATTGTTTTGCATTCTTTGATTGGATTTTGCCTTTTTGGAGTATGTCTTTTAGAATAGACATATGATTTCCTAGGATGTGGATTTTTAGCTTTATGCATTTTGAAGTTGGCATTCACATTGCTGTGGCAAGCTTTGGGAAGATGGTTAGGAGAAGCTTTGTGAGATGGAGAGGATATGAAAGAGCATGTAGGGGGATGATGATGGATGATGTGCCCTGATATGTGCCTTTGTTGATCTTGCATAGAAATGGATGGAATAGGATTTTTATGATGGCTGATAGGAGGATGGAGGATGGTAGATTTTGGGACATAGGGACCCAAAATGGATTTAGCGGATGAAGGGGGGATATGGTAGGTTGTTTTGGGTTGCAAATATGGTGGAGGGGGGATGACATAAGATTTCTTGAAGGAGTGATGGGAGGCTGGCATGGTGGGCTTGGAGATAGGCTTGGTTTGGGGGTGTGGTGTACCAACACCTTTAGATGGTGAGCCTTTGGATACATATCCAAGACCATGAAATCCTAGATTTTTTTGTGCAATAATAGGCTCTCTGATTCCTTGCTCTTGTGGTCCTAAACCTTGACCTTGATAATGCCATCGATTGAGCATTTGAACAAGCTGAGGAAACTTTTTGCTTACAGAAAATGGTAGAAGTGATTTATTAGGTGTATTGCAATGGGGAGATACTATTCTTAATTCTTCTGCTGAGAGAGGGCCACCATGGATGAATGTAAGTGAACCAAGAGGGTAGATTATAGATGGTGGAATAGCTTGGATAGGTGGTAAGATGGAAGCATGGAGCGGGGGAGATGGAAGGATAGGATCTTGATGTAGTTGGTGGGATGATAAGATATCTTGTAGTGGAGGAGATATGGCTTGAGGTTTTGGAGATGGAGGAGATGGTGACTGCACTATGGATGGAAGACATGGTACGATGATATCTTCATTTATGCTTTGGGGGATGTCAACATGCTTTTGGGCAGGATCTTGATAGGATTGGTTTGGAGTGGATGGTGCGATAGGAGGTGAAGGGATGGATTCTTCAAAGGCAGCGGATGGATAGATGGGAGATTCAGTAGTGGAGATGGGTGAGTAGAAGATGGATGCATAAGGGTCATTACGAGAGATTTGGGAAATGCTTGGAGGCGATGTGGATAGGATTTGGAGGGATTTGATAGGTGGTGGGATTTTGATGCTTGCGGGAAGTGGAAGGATTTTAAGCAATTTGATGGATGGTATGGGGATGATAGCTATGGGAGACGGAGGTGATATTATAGATGGGGAAGCTTCATCACTGACTACTTCACATGGTTGGATTAGATGACATGGCTTATCGACTGTTGGAGGCGACTTTTCTTGTATTTCCGCTAGGAGATTCCTTGGAGACTCGTGTTTCGAAGGTGGAGGTGGATTGATAGGAATAGCTAGTGTGATGGGGATGGAAGATTGGAAGCTTGGTTGATCTAGTGATGGAGGGGAAGCTAGAATATCGAATGGCATGACTAGATAGTTTGGAATAACTCTTGGATTTTGGGGGATGCTTGGAGGAATGTTTCTAAGGCTTTCAATGTACCCGTCATTGTCAACAAGATTTTCATCATCATTGGAATAGGAGGTGGCGGGAGCAAGGACAATGCGACCAAACACATCATGATAGGATTGGTACTTCATGCTTTGATGATGAGTTTGATGGGGATGGGGTCTTGCATATGGATGAACACGGAAGCTCATGGTTGGATTTGGATTAAGCGTAGATTTTGGATTGGCTGATGAAGGATTTCCTAGGAAGAGTCAAAGCTGTATGACAGACCTAAGGAGGATTGGCTGGAGATTTTTGGCTTTCCTGTGGATGGAAGACTTGAAGGGCATGTTGTAAAAAAGTGAGAGTTTTGCTTTCCTATGTGCTGGATTGGTGGAGATTGTGTCAACCTAAGAATAGACTAATGATCCTATGGGCATGACACGAGATTGATCACTTGTGGATCCCAACCTTTAGCTCAAGGTGATGAGGGATAACAGGTGACAAAGCTAGATTACCCTAGACAAAGCTCTGTCAAAAGGATAACCATGGTGAGGCTGGTGGATTGGTCGGATTGATTGGATAACAAATTCTAGCAGAATGACAACAACTCTCTAAAGGCTTGGGTGTGATTTTGGATTGGGTTTCTAGCTGGCTAGGGGGGGATGATTTGGAGAGACCTTGGATTTGGGATTGTTCTAAAGCAAGGAACTAGATAGATTTGGTTGCAGCGAGGGAGCTTGGATGATTTTCTAATGAGGCAGTGACTACGCTAAGTATGCCTTGAGCTGGGAGATTTTTGCTTTTTTGGGATTTTGACCAAAGTTGGCAAACATTCATTCAAAAGCTATGAACAAATAAGCGGACAAAAGTTTTGAGCAAGCATGTCAAACACACCAACATCCTAGGAAGCTTTCTACAAGGATGAAATTTGTTATAGCTAGGGAGTCCTCGATATACACAAGGTACATGAGGCCCAAATTCGTAGATGAAACCAAAAAGATGTCACATAGCCGAGAGGAGTGGTAACCCACTTCTCCTCTTTCACTTCTGAAGGGTATAAAGTTCCTTGAGGCTTAGCCTGAGTGACAAAATTTTGATCCCAAGAGAGGTGTCTTTGGATTCACCTCCCGATCTTTATACTCTGTCGAAATGCTGGAGTTGAGGTCGTCCCAAGGGGTGATGAAATCCCCAAACAGGCCTCCTAAAAAGTGTAAAACAAGACCACATACATGATCTTGGGCTTTAAAAGACACGCGTTCATTCCAATTGATGATTTAAATTTTGTAAGCTATGATTGAAGACACTTGTGATTATGGCATACAATGTTCATTCCAATTTGACAGCGTCATTAGCATAATGAAAGTCGAGAGATTGTCAACATAAGAAATGCGAGCGCTATTGAAAATGCATCAAAACCATGCAATGTTCATTGATTTTTAGGCATTCAAGATTGAGTGTGAGTTTATTTTAAGCCCAAAACAAAGATGTGTGAAACTCAATTTCCAAGCGCACGCCCGAAGGCCCTCCACGTCAAGATTTGTCCAATTTTTATGCCCAAATGAAGTTTGAGCGAGATTAATGCGCATTCAAGGAATTTTCTAACTTAGAAAAACCACTAAAGACCCAAGTGAGTGGAGTTTGATCTTTGTGGAGCACTTAACACCCTCTTAGGTAGACCCATCCCCATAGATGGCGCTGAGATTGCAACCAATGGTTAAATTGATGAGTGATTAAAGAGGGTGACTCCAACTACAAACTTACTTGAAGTGTCTTTATTAGTTTTTATAACTTAGAAGATTTCAAAAATGTGGATTCTTTTTATGCCCCAAAAGATGATTATTTGATCTATGGCATTCAAGATTGGATTTGTTGTTTTAATCATGCATTCATAAAAAAAAAAAACTTGATTTTAATCCATGGCACTCAAGAGCGATTTTAGCAACATGCATTCAAAGACAAGTGATTAAACATTCAAGTTTTTTCCTTTGAGCATTCAAGATTGAGATTTTGTGTGTTCTTTTAAGAACTTTGAAGTGCTTTGTTTTAACCTTAGATCATTCAAGATTGTTTTTGGACTCAAAAGTGAAAATGACTCTTTGGACTTTGCTTTTCATTCAAGATTTTGTGTTCTAGTTTTCATGTTTTAAGCCCAAAAATGATATTCCTAGATTGTTTTGATGCATAAAAAACCTAAGAAACATTCAAGATTTCGCAAAAAGACATTTGTTTGGAACAAATAACAAAGCTTTTTAGGACAATTTTGGCAACCATTTAGGACTCTTAGTTTTCATGAGAAATTTAAAAGAACTTTAACATATTTGCAAATGAGGTTCATTTTATCCTTGATTGATGCTTTGAGTTTGATTTAGATTTTAGTGTGCACTTAGTGTTGATTTTGAACCTTTTGAAATGGAAACTTGAAGTTCTTTTTAAATTCCCAAAAATGAAGTGTTCCTAACTTTGCATGAATGCATCTAAAACCTTGATGTTGCAAGGATGCAAATGATTAGATTGGTTTAGTTTCACTTGTTAAAAGATTTTATTTTTTTTTTTGTAATTTTTTAATTCTTTAATGGATTTAAGTATGATTTGGGGGTTCATTTTAAGCACTAAAAAGAAGTGTGTATGATTTTGCTTCCTTAAAAAAAAAATGGCCAAGATCTCCCACAAGAAGAAGAAGAAGAAGATGGAATAAGAAGAATATAGACAAGAAGAGGAAGAAGAATTCCAAGTGCTTTGTCCACCTATAAGCTTGAAAAATCTGCAAATACTATGAGATAGACTATGAGTTCCTTTGTCTTCTTCATGTTCATGTGGACCTACAAAATCAATTTATACAATCCTACCAATCACAAAAACAAGCAAAATTAGCCAAAATCAGCAAATGACATACAAAACTTGACTAAAAAAGCTAATGAAGATGACCCATGCGGGGTCCCACCGGGTGCGCCAAAATGTATATGAGCAATGTTAGTATGCTAATAGAAACCAAATTTAAATAAAGCTTCTACAAACTAAACAAAATTCATAAACTTCAAGATAGACTAAGATGAGCTCTCAATTGAAAATATGAGCCATTAATGGGCTCTCTCAATGAGAAGCTCTCTTGTTGAGTGGCTTTATCTAAATGGATAGGATGTATGCTCAATATGCTTCCAAAGGCTTCAATGGATGATTGTGGATTTTTGGTGTGGATAGATGGCTTTAGTATGGATTTGGCTCTCAAAATAGCATTATAACTTTACTTCATGGATTGTGTTATTTTGCAAAAGGGAAGGATCCAATTTATAGGCAAGAGGCTTGAGGGATTGAGGGATAAGATGCAAGGATAGGAAAAAGCTCATGGAGGGCTTAGATTGCATGAGAAGAGAGCACATGGATTGTGCTTCCTTATAGCCAATCAAGGAGTGACACATGTCACATGGTGAGAGGATGGAGGAAAGGGGAAGGATGAGTCAACAAAAGAGGGTCAAGGGATAAAATCTTCATAAAGACCCTCATAATGACTTGTAAGAGCAATAAAAGGGCTTGTAAGAGTTATTTATGACCTAGTGGACTTCATAAAGTTTTATGGTTGAGATATTTTGAGGGTGATGAGAGCAATTTCGACTTGGACTTGATTAAGAAGGTTTTAAGCTTGTTTAGGCTTGTGCAAATGATTAGAGGATGGATTAGGATGGTTTAGGATTAGCTTAGGGATAGGCAAGTGGATGGCATTTAATGAGGGTGGGTGAAGGAGGAGATATTTGTTAACTTTGGCTTGGGTTAGTAAGTTTTAACCCATGTTTAGGGAATGTGACAAGGTTAGGAGGGGATTAGGATTAGGTTTAAAGACATCTTCTAGAAGAGTCTAGACTTTGGATGAGGATAAAGACTTTCTAGAATAGTTTAGAATTTCCTAGGATGAGGATGAAGACTTTCTAGAAGAGTCTAGAACTTCTTAGGATGAGGATAAATTAGATTTTTAGGAAATAAATAAAGTTTTATTTATTTCAAGGGTTGGGATTGAGGAGATATTTATTAAAACTTTTTAATAAACATGAGGATTAATATTTAATCTTAATTAAATATTTTGAGTTGGGATTAGGGGTAGGAAATGATGGGATTAGCCTTTAATCGAAATTAAAGAAGGATTAGAAGATTTTGGAAGAGGTTATTGGTCATAAGAAAATTGGCCAAGTTTTGGGCAAAAAAATAAAATTTTTATTTATTTTAAGATTTTTGGTCAATTTATTAATTAAATAATTAATAAATAAGAAAATAATGTTTAAATAAGATTTAAACATTTTTGGGAGGGATTCCTTAATTAAATATTTTTAATTAAGATAAAGGGATTTAATGGCATAAAAATTAATTAATTAATCAAATAAAATAATTAATTAATAAATGATGATGTCATCAAGTATTTTTTGAAAAAATAAAAATACTTTATTTTTTAAAGGATTTTTAGGTGTCTACAAGACAAACTCAGTGATGTTCTGATACATGAAAAACACTGTCAACACTTGAAAATCTTTGGACCTCAGTTGAACTTGAAGCTTGGTCCATACTAATCACTTCCAAATAGCTTGAACTCATTCAACACTGTGTGACTCAGTGAACACTAAGAAAATTGGTAGCAAATGCATCACTTAGTTGACACTATATGGTTAGGTCAACACTAGATCCATTTTGTTAACACTGTGAGCTCAGTAGACATTGTTGGACTTGGTTAACACTCCAGATCTTGATAACACAACGATCTTCTTCACTTCCACTGAATATCTCGGCAGCCTTTGCTATGCTTGGTTTGCACTAAACATTGTTTATGAAGCCCAGTAAACATTGTGTATCTTGTCAAACACTACAACCTAACTGAAGTTCTTGGTAGATGTTGTATTCTAGCTACTTAGCTCAAGAATAACTTTATCACTTGGTTAACACTATAAACTGAAAGATAAGCTTAGTAGCAACTATAGAGCCTAGTAGCAATGTACCCAATTGACTAAGTGTTGAGTCACTAATAGACAAATTGACCTTAATTTTAACATAAATATGATAATTGGATTCAAGCAATGAAGGAAGAATTACATCATAGTGTGAATAATGAAACATGGGAATTAGTTCCAAGGCCTAAAGACAAAAATGTTATTGGAACCAAATGGATGTTCAAAAAGAAGATGAATGAGCAAGGAAAAGTTGTAAAGAACAAGTCTAGACTTGTGTGCAAAGGATATTCACAACAAGAAGGAATAGACTATGAGGAGACTTATGCTCTTGTAGCCAAAATGGAAGTAGTAAGAATGTTATTGGCATATGCAATGTATAAAAAATTCAAAATGTATCAGATGGATGCAAAATCAGCCTTCCTAAATGGAGAACTTGAAGAAGAAGTATTTATTGTGCATCCTTAAGGTTTCCATCTAATAGAAGAAAAAGGCATGGTATGCAAATTGAAGAAATCTCTATATGGTCTAAAGCAAGTGCCTAGAACCTAGTATGCAAGGTTGGAAAGCTATTTGGAGGTAATGGTGAAGTAGGTGATAAGTTTGTTGAAGAAATAAAGAATGAGTTTGAGATGAGCATGATAGGAGAAATGAAGTTTTTCCTAGGTTTGTAGATTATGTAGAATAATAATGGTATCTATATATCACAAGCTAAGTACTTGAAATATTGTTGAAGATATTTATTTTGGAAAGTTGTAAGCCTATTGGTACACCAATGATAACTGGTCACATGTTATCTAGCAAAGATGAAACTCCGATAGTTGAACAAAAGAAGTACATATCCATGATTAGAGGTTTGTAATATTTGACTCACACTAGGCTAGATATAGAAAATGTAAATGGGATTGTAGATAGATTCTAAGATGATCACTATACAACAATAAAAAGGATTTTCAAATATTTGAAGGGAATGTCTGATTATGGAATATGGTGTGACAGACAAAGTGATTTCACTCTATGTGCATTTATTGATAAGGACTAGGCAGGTAGCATGGATGATAGAAAGAGAACTAGTGGTGGAGCATTATTTCTTGGAGGAAGATTGGTCTCTTGGCTAAGCAAGAAATACGATTGTATCTCATGGAGTACAACTGAGGAAAAATATGTAAAGACATTAGGATAGAATTTTTAGAACCTATTATCATATATTGTAATAACACAAGTCAAGTGAGTATGTCTAAGATTCTTGTATTAAATTCTAAGACTAAGCATATATCTATTAAGTATCATGTTTTGAGAGAGAAAATAGTAGGAAAGGAGATTACAATGGAATATGTGAGTAATAAAGATCAAATTATATATATCTTTACAAAGCCCTTACCTAATGATACATTTGAGAACTTGAAAGGTATGCTTGGGGTTATGCCCCTACATTCTTCAAAATAGATGATGCAAAGATTGCATCAGTCTAGTGGTACAAAGCACTATTATTTGACTAGACTAAATGTTGATGCTTCATGTATGGGGGAGTATTTGTGATGAGAAAAGTCATTAAGGACTTTTCGTAATTGGTATTGAACAATGTCTTTGGACACTTGAGTTGGTTAAAGTCTTGGAATAGAGATTGACATAATGAGATATTGGTCACTGATGTCAATGGGGTAGAAGAGTGCATAAAAAACATCTCTTAAGCATGTATGGGGAGAAGACTGTCCTAAGTCTATATCTGGGAGAAGAGTGCCCAAAAATCTCTACTTTATTAGGCAGAATTAGAAAGATTCATGAATATATCTATGGAGGAGATATACATCATGAAGATATAGATCATGTAGTGTTCTAGAGGATTTTTCAAATTTGATTAATGAATAGGATTTGAAAAATGAGAGTAGAAACATAGTATTGTTTGGTATTCTTGAAACTTATATATTTTTCATCTATGTTTCCATCAATGCTAAAGGGGGAGATTGTTATCATAAATGATAATGGTATTCTTTTGAGGGACTATCCTAAGTATTGAAGAGTATTGACATGTTACTTTCATGGTTATGTTTGTGATTGATGTCAACATAGCAGTAAATCTATGAAGAATGGAAGAGTAGAAGACATTGATTGTACATGTACAAACAAAATTTTGATGTGCAAGTGAAGTGCATTCTAAGGAGATGTTGTACCCTATGTCCTAATGATAAGGTTATATGTGAGAGTCTAAGTTGAAGATGTACGGAAGCTATATGTGATTTACAAAGAGCAGTATAGAGATAAAGCAGATGGAAATCAGTTTTTGATGATCCTATTATATCTTCTAGCTAAAATATAATTTGGTGTTGTGTGGTCAGATAGTGATCAAGGATAGTCTAATGGTGACATCAACAAGTACGCAAGCCCTAGTATCGCATGTGTGAAGTTTTGTATATACTATGAGCCGAAAGTGCTATTGTAATTATAAATAAATAAATAATCTTATTATTATTAATTGGGAAAGCCTTAAGGTCGACTCAAGGAATTAATTTGAAGATAGGATATAAAGGAAATCTATTTTCTTTTTTTGTAAGTGTGTGATCAATTATTGAATGCAAAGTAATCAAGGAAGTGTGAAACAAAGCATAGTGTTTGGAGAATGTGAGTAAGTGATCCAAGGTATTATTGGATGTAGTGTTTATGATCTGGTATCTAGATCATAAGAAGAAGAGGTCTAGTTGACATGACAAACGAAGAGAAAGGAAGTACAATTCTATTCTATTATTCTACAAGGAGTAATACAAAGATCATTTGGACAATGGGTTCATTGGTCTTTCTCCTAAAGTTATTTGGACAGTGGGTCCATTTTCCTTCTACAACTCCTAATAGGGACTGATATGTAGTGAATATTGTTATATACTCCTAATAAGGTCCGTCCTCTAACAAGGAACATTTATATTAGTACATCATCTTATGGGTATCATTTCCATTGGGGTTTTCCCTCTGGTCAAGGGTTTCCCTAGTTAACATATCTAGTGTTATTGTGCATGAGTATCTTATTGTGGTTTTTGGTTGTATTGCTCACATGGTTTAGTTTGATTAAGGTTGATAACCATGGATAAATGATTCACCCTCTCCCCCTCTTAGTTATATTAGTGGACTATATATTCTAACACACACACACATAGAGAGAGAGAGAGAATGGGATAGAGAGAAGAATTAATGGATATGATAGACACTTGTGTAGTATAACACATAACCCGATCTCTCTCTCTCTCTCTCTCTCTCTCTCTCTCTCTCTCTCTCTCTCTCTCTCTCTCCTCTCAATCTACAATTTCATAGTAGTAATACTTAACCCGATCTAGCTTTACAAAACCTGATCGTTTTCTGAATGGCATTTTTTATTTTCATAACCTAATCGAATTATTTGAATGCAAAAAACCTGATCTGGTTATGGCTTGGTGATAGTCTAGGGAAATGACCTAAAGGCTTGGGAGGCTATTTTCCCTCCATTTTTTTCCTTTACACATTTTTCATCTTCTAAGATGAATTCCTATCTTTGTCTTCATTAGATATGCTAATGGTGAAGTGGGTATCTCTAAAATCATTGCCATAATCTTACATGTCTTCTTAGCTTTCTAACCATTGAAGTTTTTCTATTTCTGGACAACATTAACATTGTAAACTTTAACTACTTTTACTGATTCCTTGACATTCCTCATAGACATATGTCTACTTTCTTTTAATAAATTTTGATATAATTAACCGAATTCAAAATAAATTACATATCACTATTCTATACTTGATTATATTCACATTTAAAAAAAGTTTCCATTTTCAATTATTTTGATGCAAGTTATGTTGAATAGGTACCAAAATTTTAGGATGTAGTATGTTCAATAATTCATAAAAAAACCTCATCATAAAATTATAAAAAGTACACAAATTCTAGATATGACTCTTAACTATCATCCTACCAAAGGGATATGCAAAATACTAAATATAACTATGTCTTTTGTCATGCATATGATACTATGTTATGTTTTCTAAAAAAACCAACAACTATTTTTTTTGTGCACAAGGTTTGACCCACTTGATCTTATCCATTTTGTAAAAACTCTAGTAGTTTGGAAAGTAGAATCAGAGTACTATCATTTATATATTTTACACATCTCATCATTTTTAGTGGATGACCCTAAAATTTCTCATCCAAATTCAAGTTTACCTGATTTCAAAAAAAAAAGGTGTCCACTTATATCCCCCTTTTTGTACACCATCTTGGTACACTCACCTTCTTGGGATTTCCTTCATTATTTTGAGTGCCCTTAAAATAGAAGAAGCAATCATTGTTGTAGTTAATAGTTTTATTTCACTATTATTTTCTTTATGTCCATACCTTGTTCGTCTACCATGTCACACCAATAGACTCAAGGACACTAGAATGAACCTCAAAAGTGGAGAAATATATTACAACGCCAAGGCTAGAGTTTTTGTTATTGAATAAACAAAGTTCTTATTGCTGGATAAACTAAATGGGGAAACCATGGAAACCGTACATGCAACTAGTAAACACTAAAATACAAAAGAAGCTTGATTTATTTTTCCCCCACCTATAGCTCTTGACAATGATAATTGCATTAATCAATACAAGCTTATCACATCTCTCTTTTTCTATCCATGTTTTCATAATTAACAAATTAAATTACCCCCAACAAAAATCCTCTCAACCAATAGAAATTTAAAACTTAGACTACAAAGAATTAGCACAGCTAAAGGACCATAGAAGTCATCAGTCAAACATTTAAAAACTACTCTAATGGAAAAAACAAAAAAACTTTAATGTGAAACTTTAAGAAAATTTCACAGTTTGGCAAAATGAAATACTTGTGATATTGCTATCAGGATTTAACTGTGTGATTTTGAGTCAAACTCATTGACCCATGTTTCACGAATAGTGATTCAACATGAATCCATCTCTAATGAGAATAATAGGAACACTTAGCACTCATTGGATCTAGGTGATGTTCACAAGGGTGAAGCATTGAGACTTACCAGGAGGTCACCCATCCCAGTGCACAGTAAAACCTTTAAATTTATGATGAAAATTGATGTTAAAACTTTATGGAGGATGTGTATGAGGGGCTTATGAAACAAAAAAAAAAGGATTCCATAGGAATTATGTAGAAGGTAGTTTGAAATGGAAAAAATTTCCTAAATCACAAGAAATAAACTTAACATGGTTTGGAAATGCAATTTATCACTATTTTGTCTCTATTTTGGAGTAGGTTGCCTAAGGGCCATGTGAAGTCATGATTTTAAGTGATGAGAACAAGATGTCTTGCAAAAGTGATATTTTGGAATTTTACAAGGGATGTTTAAATGATCTTGCGAATTGGCAATTTTAGAGGTTTTGGGGAGTATGCAGATGGTATAGTGCAAAATGGCAGTTTTTTGCCAAATTACAGTAGTTATTTGAAATGTTCCTCAAAATGGAAAATAACATTTGTAGTTCATTAATGATCATTACAATTTTAGAGGAGGAATATGAAAGGATGAAATGACTGTTGTTAGAATATCTTGAGAAGTAGAAAGAAAATTTTGGGAAATTTTAATTGGAAATAACATTAATGCACTACACACACAACCAAACATGTGTGGAATGTCATCGATGGAATTTTTGAGTTAATAAATCAATATATGCCATTATTTTATTACAGCTTCATTGCAAGATGAATGTACAAAAAATAATTTTGTATGCATTCTTTGGTAAATTCTCCAAGTTGCAAGATTTCAAATTATAACAGGAAAATGGGGTTGTCAATACATGAGCATCTAGTGGACCAAGAACCCAAGCCAGTGATGCAACCTGATCTCTCTATTGAAGAAGAAGATCAATTTTACATCATCAATAGTATGTACCAAGCTATGTGGGACCTTGGTAAGAGTTATTCCAACTACGCAAGTGATTGCCATGAGCTTGAACTAGAAGAGGGCAGGGTTGCAATGGCATACATGCTAGCAAACTGGGAGAACAGTCAGGTGGACATGCATACATAAATGATGTGCTCAATATGTTTCATCACCTTCTCCCTTGAAGATTATGAATATCTTTTTTTGTTAAAATTGTAAATATTATGAACTGTTGTAATTAGTTTAGTTAAACAATTTTGAAATGGTTTGAAGCTTTGTCGCATCTCTCTATTTACTATAAGGAGAGGTACCAAGGCCCTTAAAATCATCATATCTCACACTGAAAGATTTTTGTACAACATAATATATATAAACCAAGGCATAGCATAGAATCAAATGATCTAAGCAAGTTTTTAGTGGATATTACAATCAGCCACTGCTTTCCTATCTTTTTGAAGTTCAATAAAAATACTCCTTTTCTCTCAAGAATTGTACAAAAACATATTATATTTATATAGATTTTCCTCTTGGGTTTATATTTCTATTTATAGATTGAAATTTAATATATTCCTTTGATAATTAATATTCACAAGAATTATGCTTTTTGTTCAATTTGTCTTCCAAGATTGAAGTTAGAAATAATTGAACTAGGTTTTGTATTCAAGTTCTATGTCTAGTGATTGCTAGCAAGTGCACAATATCTCTAAAGGGTTTTGATGATCTTGAAGTCCATATTGAATTGACTCTATTCTACCCAACTAGAGTAAGGAATTTGTCTAATTTAATTTTAATAAATTATATTATCAATTGAAGTTGATGGAGTTATTTGTTGCACTCAAGTGCTCTATAATCCCTAAACCCATATTTTCAAAATATTTAAAGCATTCATTTAAGTATTCAAAAAGAATTTGGTCTTACACCTTTCATTTCTCCTTGGAAATAACTTGATGTCCCAAGAGCATCAAGCAATAAAATCTACATAAATTATATCAAACAATTTCCCATTAGGTATACTTACCTATGTTAGTAGATCATGAAGTGAAGAGGATTTTATCGCTAAGTATCAATCCTAGTTGTTGGCCAAATTGTACTAGATTACCCAACATTGAGCAAGAAATGGTCATATGTTTACCAACTTACAATTTGAGGAGCCAATAGATTGGCAACTCTACTAGGGATAAGTGACCCATAATTTTCAAATTTACAAAACAATGAAATTTTTTGAAGTGCAAAAAACCAATATTAAAAATTGTCCTTGGTTTGTAAACATAAGAGATAGTAAAAAGTAGAGAACTTGAATAGATAATTAAAATTAGGAATAAGAGGAAGATCATCAGATACTATCCAACAACAAAACTTTTTTATTTGGTTTTTGCCTACAATTTGGATCATCTGATCCAAAACTAAATAGATGGAGATCTAAATTATTAGCATTGAATGGTTCCTTTGACAAATTACATCAAGTGAATAATTTTCATTTCTATAACTAGAAATATACAGGAGTAGTTCACATGGGTTAAAGGTATACAGTTTGAGAAGATTGTTTCTCTTGCTATGAAGTTTGTATATGTTGAAATACAAGAAATTACAAAAAAATTAAATACAATGGAGTATCTTTAGTAAAACAAAGATAGAAGAATGCATACAGTAAAATAAATTTGGAAGGTTAAGGTAGCAACAAATTATGATATGTGATTTACCATTAATTCAGACATTAAGATTCTACATTAGCATAGTGATATCATCTCCACCTAAGGACATTAAATAGGCACACCTTCTTCTTCATGAAACTACTACACAAAGCTGTATCAAGCATCCATTCAACAAGTCATTGTACCAAATGATATGCATGCATATTCAATCCCAACATTATATTTATCTCCAAGACACCATTTCAAATCACAAAAAGCCTTTAGCTTTGATTTGTACCCTTTCCCATTATGAGATAGATTGACATACATCACAATTGGAAAACATCACAAGCCCCCATCTATGATAATTTATGGTCATCACCCAAGCATGGAGGCATAGGAGAATACTTCAACATTACCATTAATCTCTCTTGTACTAAGTGCATGGATTCCCATTAAGCTGTGAGCTACCTTTTTGCAATCCTCATTTGAATGATTGAGCTAGTCATACAAATAATGATAATTATTCTCTACTACAGTCTTCCAATCTGGGGCTTCCCTACCAAGATGAATTTTGGAAGTTGATGAAAGTCAATGGATTACAAATAGTGTTCTAGGGTGATCATTTTGCACTTGCAAAGATAGACAAATTAAAATAAAGATTACAATGTTTCCTAAACAATTGGAAGGAAGACAAACAACTTATATTGGCAAATTTTATTATTATTTTGGATAGCAAACTTCCTAGTCTTTGGTAGAAAATTTCATTGTTCTAGCAATGAATTTTCACTCATAAGGAAAAAAATAGTTCTTAGAAATAGGTCAATATCAATATCAAAGTATCATATATCGAAAATGGCTTCTTCTTAGTTAGAAAACTTTACGATGGACAAAATTTTTATCCCTCTTAATGATCAATCAAGTTACCATTGATAGTTTTCTCATTTCTAGCATACCCAATATGGATTACCTTTGTACCGCATCCTCTTGCCTCATCAATCATTGATAACAAAAGATCATGGTTGGACAAAGGTGTAATCGTGCATATGTAGATAGAGAAAAGATACCTTATCTAGGATACCTATGAGAAAAAATGGTAGAAGTCCCCATATGACAATTCCTATGGAGAGGAGAAATAAGGAAAATCCCCTTTCAATGCTTCAAAATGTGATCCAAGATCGATCCCTCTTAGAATGTGCAATGAAGACTTAAAGAGCTTTAAATCTAATCTTACTTGCTAGACAATGAGCTTCATCCCCTACTAATATCTCAAAGACCATAAGGAAGGATCATATAATTTTGAATTTAACATGAAATGTTGTTGAATTCATTCGATTCCATAGCAAGAGATATGGAGTCTTCACTCACTAGACAATCCCATGTATTGAGATAGAACATACTACTAGATGGATTAAAAATTTTTTTAGGTAAGCATGTAGACCTAGTTATTATGGAAAATTATTTCATTTATTTAGCCTATTGTAGCCTTGATTTTTTAAAAAAACTCTTGAATGGAAAAGCCCTGGTTTTAAATAGTTGTCCCTTTAAGGGTTTAGATTGGCAAACCCTTTTTTTATCCCAATAATACATTTAATTTTGCAATAGAGAGGGTTGTCATACTTCCAAACCTTCCAATTGAGCTCATTGTCTATTAGTGTCAACCACATAGTCATTTACAAGGTAGAGTTAGATAGTCATCTCCATGACCAAGCTACTCTATATAGGTTGAGTCATGTACGTACCTAGATCTATAGGAGTCGAGTAAGTTTTTGAGTCACAAAGTATTTTTGTATATGAGCCGAGCTCATGAGGGACCGAGCAAGTCATCAGCGATCAAGAAAGTTTTTGACAATACATGTGATGAGCTACTTAGTATGTACAGAGCACAATGAAGTCTAAGAAATAGTAATGCCGATCATTAGGAAATAGTAAAGGCCAAGCTACACAAATTTTACATGAAAGTTAGGAATGGAACAAAGTTTTAGGAAAAATAATTACTAGGCCAACTTGGAAGGGATATTTAATTATTGAAGAGGTTGATATAGAACCAATACTTTCAGAGGTTGTTACAGAACATTTACATGTTGTGGATCACAGATCCCTATGTTGTGTGTTTGACAATTAGGATGAAGAGGGAAAACATGGAATCATATAGAAAACTCTTTATGGAAATCTTTATATAGAGATGATCTTAACCTAGATCATATACCAGTAGAGAAGGAGATAAAAAGAGTTTATGTGTGGCCATGAAGTTATTGATAAAAAAGTATTGAGATCACATTAGAATTCATTGAAGGGTTTTTTTTTTTCCATCTAACATACCAAATGACCTAGTCATTACAGTGAAGTGAAAGGGAAAGACAACATATTAGATTAGAGGAGAGGGTTAGTTAGCAAGGAGAAGACTCAAAATCAGTTTATAGATAAAACTAAGAGTCAGGTGTTGAATCAATTTTAGCAGACTTGAATTAGGGTAAATATCTTAACAGAGTGGTCTTAATAGATCTTTTTAAATCTCCTAATAGAGTTCTTACTTTGTTGTAAGTGTTAAATCCTTTGACAAGGTGAGACCAAGAAGCCTCTTAAGCTTTTGATAGGGAAATCCCCTCATAGGGTAGATCATATTTTATGGTCAAACATTGTAATCTTAACTAGTTAACTTTATTGCTGCAATAGTGAATATTTGTGGGTATCATCCCCATCCTTGTTTTACCTTCACCTTGGAGGGTTTCTGCATAACAAATACTATGTTATGTGTTTTAATTTAATGCATGTAATTTATCAAACTTATAAGTTACAATAGATTTTCATTACTATTTTTACATGCACAAATTATTGATAGATGTGGATGAATAAGGAAAGTTAAAAGTGTTGAAGATTATGGTTCACCCACCCTCACAGTATCTAGTTTATCCTATATTTTCCTCCATCAATCAACAATTGGTATTAGAGTGTTGGTTCTCTAAAAGAAGTTTTAATGCTTGGAGATAAGATCTTGGAGATGAAGGCTTTCAAACTCTACAAAAATATTGAAAATTAGGTGATTGACATTCAACTCACACTACATAAACTTGAGAAGGCAAGACAAGATCTAAAGGATTCCCTAAAATAGAGAAAGGAAATTTCCATCTAGATAAAGCAATACTCTTATGATGAAGTTGAAACTAAAGGACTATTTGAACCAATCAATCCAAATGACACAAAATATGTTGATCCACTTGACAAGAACAAACTCCTGAATGAAGAAATAGGAGCATTGAAAAGAGAACATTAAATCCAATTAGTAAGACTATGTGAAGAGACTGAACAAAAGAAGAAAGTTGAAGAAGACGAGAGTATGGCTAAAGAAGGAAAGAGTGTAATTGCTACTAGACTTGAAGAGAGGTTATTAGATGTACAAAATCTCGCAAATACTCAATTGGACTTGATGAATCAACTCATGCTTGCAAATTAGGAATTGAACCAAAAGGATGTGGAAATTGCAAATATGAAATCAAAGAATGACATACTAAAGAAAGAATTAAGAAATGAGAAGGAATCTATGGAAGGATTCAACAAACCAAAGGAAGCAATAAAGTATTGTGAAGAACTAATTAAGTAATCAAGCTATTCTAATGGGTGATGACACTCTTGCATTGAGAAAGGAGAATCATCTAGGAATGGAGAAATGAGAAGTGCAAAGCCAAAGGAGAAGCCAACATGCTATCATTGTGGAAAACTTGGACACACTACAAATATTTGTAGAAGCAAACATGGTATATAAAATTGTAATTCTAAGTTTACTGGTTACTATTTTTACTGCAAGAAACAAGGACATCAGATACAAGAGTGCATGTCAAGACTAAGGAATACACCTACTACACCTAGATTTGAAGGTTATTGCTATAACTATCAGAAATACTCGCATAGAGCACATGAATGAAGATTAGACACAAAACCGTACTAGAAAAATTAGAGGAAGAAGAATTATTCACCTAACAATACATGTTCCAAGTGTTAGAAATGTTTAGAATAATTGAGAAGGGGTGGGGGGGGATAAATAAATTACTCAAGGTCTATATGTACCACTTGAACAATTAAAAATTTATCACTTCACTATTCTTCTTATCCCGTTGTTGCTTGGTTACTACTGTAAAACTGTCATAAACATAACTCACATTTCATAATGAAAACATTACCAAATGTAAACAATCATACAAAATTCATCATAGTTTCACACAAGGATTTCACATGGAAAAGCAATTTGGAAAAAACGAGTAGCAACATGTCACTCTTTTTCATTCTTTCAAAGCGGGCTCTGTTAGGAGCCAACCCTATTAAAGGTTACAATATACACTATTAAAATCTTATACACTGTATTACGGAGGCTTATAGGTCTAAAACCTAGTAGACTCACAGGTGTTGGGGTCTTGGGGACCAAGGAAATAAAGGTTTTATTTATCCTTTTTAGCATCTTCCCAGTTTTGAAAAAATCTCTGGTGGCCCATATCAATTCACTTTTAATGACCTCCTAAAATTGTTGGAAAAATGCAAGGGGGAAACCATCAAGACCTAAGGCCTTATAGGCTTTCATGGAGAACACAGCCCTTTTCACTTCTTCTTCTGTGATGTTACCCAAAATGTAATTATTTTCCACATCACCAAGCACCTGTGGGATTGTATTTATCAGACTTCTTCTGATAACCTGATTTCTAGTATTATTATCATGTTTAAAGGCCTTGCAAAAATATTCAACCGCATGTCTCCCCATCTCCTCTTGATCCTTATATTCCCTTCCCCCTTCTCCTTCCAACCTATTAATCGTGTTTCTTCTTTTATAATTTGAAGCAAACCGATGGAAGAAAGTAGTGTTCTTGTCTCCCTCAGTTAACCATTGAACCCTCGATCTTTGCTTCCAATAAATTTCCTCCCTTAAAATGATATCCTTCCATTTTTTTCTATATTCTTCCTCCTCCTAAGTAGTAGCATCCAAATTATTACCCTCTGCGATTTCTTCTTGCAGCTTTTAAAGTTTTTCCTCCACTTCCCCTTTAACCTTGAACAAATCACAAAGGAACTCTTAGCCCAACCCTTAACATTCCTCCTAATATTGTCTAACTTTTGCATTAGTCTGTACATGGCAATACCATCAATTTTTATATTCCACCATTCTTGAATACGATCTTTGAATTATAGGTGGGACTGCCACATAATTTCATATATAAAGGGTTTTGATCCTCCTCTTAAACCATCCTCCCAATGAAACATTAGAGGGGAGTGATCAGAGGCAGTTCTTGTGAGATTCTCCAGAAGGGAATTACCCAATCGGTCCCAATTCCCTGACACCATTAATCTATCCAGTTTTGCTTGGATTAGATCCCTTCCTTTTCTATTATTAGTCTATGTGAATGGGTTCCCTCTTCAATCAACATCAATAAAATCCATTGGTAACATCTGGTAAGAAAGTAGTGTTCTTGTCTCCCTCAGTTAACCATTGAACCCTCGATCTTTGCTTCCAATAAATTTCCTCCCTTAAAATGATATCCTTCCATTTTTTTCTATATTCTTCCTCCTCCTAAGTAGCAGCATCCAAATTATTACCCTACGCGATCTCTTCTTGTAGCTTTTTAAGTTTTTCCTCCACTTCCCCTTTAACCTTGAACAAATCACAAAGGAACTCTTAGCCCAACCCTTAACATTCCTCCTAATATTGTCTAACTTTTGCATTAGTCTGTACATGGCAATACCATCAATTTTTATATTCCACCATTCTTGAATACGATCTTTGAATTATAGGTGGGACTGCCACATAATTTCATATATAAAGGGTTTTGATCCTCCTCTTAAACCATCCTCCCAATGAAACATTAGAGGGGAGTGATCAGAGGCAGTTCTTGTGAGATTCTCCAGAAGGGAATTACCCAATCGGTCCCAATTCCCTGACACCATTAATCTATCTAGTCTTGCTTGGATTAGATCCCTTCCTTTTCTATTATTAGTCTATGTGAATGGGTTCCCTCTTAAATCAACATCAATAAAATCCATTTTACCCATAAAATCATGAAGATCTTGCAAGCTTTCAGGGTTGTCTCTATTTCCTCATAATTTTTCTAAGTGATAGAGAGGGGTATTAAAATCTCCCATACACATTAACTATTCATACTTCATGGTATTTATGATCCTTTCTAGCTTTCCATAAGTTTCCTTCCTTCCTACCTTGTTAGAAGCATAAATGTTAATAAGCCCTCATTTTTTATTACTAGTTTGGAACTTTGTTATTATAAAAAATTTGTCCTTCCAAACCTCAACTCCAGTCATAGAGCACGGGTTCCACATGGTTGCAATACCCCCTAAGGCTCCATCAACATCCATATGTATGAAGGCAGCCCCCAGCTAGACATGACTAACAAGTCTAGCAAAATTAGCACTAGACATTTTTGTTTTTTGAATTAACACACAATCAATCTTTTCCTAAAATATACATTGCTTTAGAGCATATTGTTTCTGGGAGATATTTAACCCCCTTAGATTCCAAGAGAGAAATTTCATTTCTTACCTCTTGTTACAATCTCCAGTGTAAGCTACTTACCACTAGCCACGTCCCTTGCTGCTTGTTTTGTCTCGGTTGCTCTACTAGTCAGTCTTCTCGTTGTCTCACAGGTTCCAACATCTGGTTTCTTCTTCCCCCCCCGCCCCCTTTTTCTTTCTTTTTTGCACCTCCCATTCCCTGTCCTCACCCTCTTGCAATGAGATGAGACTTAATTTCTTCTCAACTTTCTCCAAACTAGCCATCACCTTAGCAACAATCTCTGCTAGGGAGGCCTTTATCACTCTTAGAGGAGTGCACACCTGTTCCTATGTACCACAATCTACCTCAACATGTTCCTGCAAGCACATATCACCCCGACTTGTTGGCAAACTAGGTAGGGAGTGGTGTGCCACTATTTCACCCTCCTCCATAATTTCTCCTTCCTTAAGCCCCCCTAGTGGTGAACTTATTAGTTCCTCTATCTCACGTCTGAATGGATATTCTTCCATTCTCCTATTCTCCTCTAGAGCTATCTTTACTTCAGGTACACTTTGCCCTTCGACTCTCTTAGCCAGGGTATCTTGAGTCATGTTATCCTCCATATTTTGAACATCAGCAATCCCCTCCTCCAGTCTTGGGGCATCCGAGGGTTCCCCAGAAATCTCTTTAACTATTCCAGAGTATCCAACTTTTTGTTTCTCTTTCTGCATTTGGGTTTTATAGTCAACAATAAAATGTCCAAATTGCCCACATTTTTGACAGAAAAGCCCAATGTTCTCATACTCTAGGGTTGGTATTTCTCTCCCCATTTAGTTTTTAGGGTAACTACAGTCGGAAGAGCCCGATTTAATGCCACATTCACATAGAATCTGGCATAAACCAATCTAGATTTTTGCACTGTCACCTTATCCACAGCCACAAAGTGACCAAAGGAATTTCCTATCCACCTTAGTATCTTCTCATCCCAAAATTCAAGTGGTAATCCAAGTAGCCTTACCCATACAGGAGCTAGCTTATTGATTTCTATACTAGCATCAAATTTCGGGTGCCACCTTGTCAATGCAAGACAATGCTTCCCATAATACCAGATTCCCGAGAGTATGAGATTGAAATCCTCCTTTGCAGAGAATTTAAAATAGAATAGGCCACTTGACATAGCCAAGATATTAACACTACCTCTTATCTTCCATTTTTTCCTTTTTCCCAGTCTCTTTCCCTTACCAAGAACATGCTAGATATGGTCTTGCCATCATATGCAGTGGTAAATAATGCAAGCGAAAAAAAAAAGCGCTCGTCTCAAACTTGGTTGGATGGATTGCTGAACATTAATTGATATAACTCTGTAAAACGTTAACATTCTTGTATTGTTACTGACCTGTAGCCTAGGGGTGGTCCAGGGGACAACATAAACGTGTTATATGAAGAGCGCACAATACATTGAGAGGAAGTGGGATGATTTAATTTATACTATTGTTTAACTTAATTGAACAAAAATACCTTCACACAAAAACAGGGGATCTTTAGAGGCCATTCTATGATCTATTTGTTTTCAACACATTTTCCAATTTAATAGCTTTGTTTGGCATGTAGTTGCACAGTATCTGTTTGATCTGATAACTATGAAAAAGGTTGAAATTTAATCTCAGTTGCAGCCTCAGGTCTGGACACAAAACTTTCTCCAACTAATGATACTGTGCCAATTGTATACTACTCTTTATTCCACTGTACTCCGTGGGTTATTTAACAAAAATGGACTGCTGGAGATTTTAGGGACATTCGAGCAGAGCAATTGGTCACTAATACAACTGAATACCCAACTCCAATCTGGTAAACTACAGATGTTCACACAGCTCACTGATTATGTTACATTCGATAAGATTGAATGATGAGCAGCGAATCTTCAACCACAACATTTCCTTGGTGGACTATTTACTGAAGCTGCTATACATTACCATTTTGTTTGTATAATATTGTCATGGAGGTGACACCTGACATTGCTAAATTGTAATTAATATTGAATTCGTGTTTTTAATTGGCTATTTACAGGCGTCCCTTTTGCAATCTGAATTTTCAGCATATGTTTCTCATCTTGATTACTTATATTTAGATAGTATCATCCAAAATCAGACTAATCCCACATAACTGACCCTGGACGCCTCAATACATGCGACGCCTAAATAACAGTTGATGTGATATACATATGGACAGATATAAAATTTGATTTTTTGGGGGATGGTTTTAATACCCTAGGCCTAAGTTTCCTCAAGAGATAACAATCACTTCAATTTTCAAATATGACCAAGCCTCTCCTTGCATATCGCTCCTATCTCTTTAATCAGCACAACATAATATGTTCAAATATCTCTTTAATCGGTACAACATAATATGTTCAAATAGGGTGAAAGTAAATACAATCTCCAATGGACATGTCTCGTTAGACACAAATCTGATTAGCATTTTTCACCTAAAATGTTGTTAAACTATGTTATTATTAAAGAGACCAAATTTCCACAATCTATTGTATTGCATTGACTTGTTTCTGGATTCGATTATGTAAAGATTTTGACCATCAACGTTTCGAATCACATGGTGTGATCCATCATCAGGATGAAAGATAGCAACAGATCATCTGTTATTTTTGTAGTGTCCTATTTTGGTTTAAGCTTACAAAAAGAGAGACTCGTCATTAAGATCCTATGAATAAAACTAATAATCAAACTAACTTACATACTCCTAATCCTAACAAAAAAGATATCCAACAATTGGGCTTATTACACTGCACTTGCCATAGCTCCAAGTTAATGCACATCTACTAGCATGGTTTTCACATGGCAATTTTTGGTTAAGGGATGTGAAAGGTGGTATCTGGTCTTACCTCCACATTATCACGGACTCCTATGTACAATCTGTAGGTCTTACATTAGTCACTGTTCTGGACAATTTAACAGAAAATGATGTGTTTTCTTAGGAAGGACCATCATGGAATGATAGTTGAGTTGTCTCACTATTCTTAGTTACACTGGAGGAACACTAAGTGCAATGAAGCAATGTTGTAACCTTGGCTGTAATGTTGTTCATGGCCCTCACTGGATTAACGAGGCCAGAGTCATATCTATTGATATTCAATCCTAATTTGAACAAGAATTGACTGATTGTTGTTTGACAGAAAAAACATGACTGCTTTACCTTAAGCCAGTAATATAAGGAATATATGCTACACCTTGTTGATTTGATAAGTTATTACAGAAAAATCAAAGTATATGCTACATACAAAGAATTAAAGAACTATGACTAGTCAGTGTGGTCACTGGATTAACGAGGCCAGAATTGACTGGTCGTTCTTTGACAGAAGAAAATATGACTGGTTTACCTTAAACTAGTAATATAAGGAATATATGCTGCACCGAGTTGATTGGGTGAGATAATATAGTGAAATCAAAGAATCAAATTACTATATGCTATGCCTAGTTGATTTGATGAATAATGTATTGTAAAGAAATCTCATCCTAGAGAGGCCTAGTTACAATTTCCCCTGTTAGAGATTCTAGTAGTCCAAAGGATTTGGAGAAAAGCTGCAGGGAATGATGAGTTTCAAGCTTCCAAACCTTCCAGTCTAAATTTTTCTTGCAAAGATGGACATGGGGTCTCCAAGATTTACACAAACAAAGTTCGTAATTTCATTGGAAAACATTGAACAATTCAAGTAAGAGCGACAGAATCCCCTGAAATAAATAGTTTTTGAGCTTGTCAGAGTTTTGTAATTAGGATAGTAAAGAAAGGAAATTTAATGTTTTTGGAAAAACTGGGACTTAGTGTACTTGAGGTAGAACCAGAATAGTACAGAATGATGTTTAAGAATCAAGCAAATCATTTTTATAGTCTAAACCCTGCCTTCTCACGATGGATATTCAATCCTAGTTTGAACAAGAGCCGAACATGACTGGTTTACCTTGACTAAACTGATGCTCTGAAAGCATCTGTTGATCTATTTGCCTGAGCTTTATGAACTAATTAACCCAATGAACCCATTAGAAGCAACAGAGGCATGTCAAATTGATGGCACAAGCATTGTCGGTGGAAGCATAAAAATAAACACTCACAAGGAATTCGATCTTGAAGATTACCAGGATCGTTAGTTTGCATAAAATATAGGTTTTTAGTTTGCATAAAATATATGATTTTGAAATAGTTGTATAAATCTGAATTCCACAAACTCTGCCAGTCTATTCCGAACCTAAACAGCTAGAATAACAAGCAAGGGTATTGCGCGTGAGAAGTTTGACAAAATGCCTCTTAACAGAGAACATGATTGTAGGATGCACACAAAATGGATCTATTAGAAAGATTTTAAAAGATTTTAAACAAATGCAACTGTCAGAACTCAAAGTGGCAACCAAAATGGGAGCGTTAAACAAATATGGATGGATAATTTTGTCCAATCTTTTGTTTGCAAGTACGCTGGTTGAAATGTGTGCAGAGTGTGCAGTCAAGACAAGAAAAGAAATGAAAATGCAGACTCAAATAGAAAGCACTCAAAAAATTTCACATATACACCTAAAGATATACGTAGTAAGAATTGAACCCTTCTACAATAATATGCACCGATCACAATACACGAAATCATTGTACATGTTGTTTAAAAATTTATATAGTGTACCCTGTCTGGTTTATTAAATCTATCTAACTTCTAAGCATTTCCACTATGTCTGTTAATGCTTTTAAGAAAGCATTAACAACACAAAATCTGACATAAGTTCTAAAGGGTAAAGAAGTAAAGATTATTTAGTTCATATATTTGTGGCAGTGCAAGAAAACAGAGGAGATACTGATAAGTTGCCATAATAGAAAGATTTTTAACTGTAGATTTGACTAATCCAACAGTAGACACAGAGGTAATAAGTTAAAACTACCATTTCATTAAATACGCGTATTATAAGTTTTAAAGCAGTTATAAAATGAAAGATGGTTGTGACCAGCTGTTGATACAATCTGCATCTGGGAAAATTGAGTACTGTCTACTTAAAATAGAAATTACATGTCAACATTGTGTTACAACTACTATGAAAATTTTCAGTACGCAGGGCTGATTAATTTAAATAATCCCATCAGTGCTGCTTGTTATTTCAAAGCTAGAAAGAATATAAAGTTGTGCATCTTATTTAGGTATTGATTAAGAGATTAAGAACTATAGAACTATCATACAACAATGAACTAAGAGGGGAGATATCATGACCTACATTCAATCTTCACTACTATCATTTTTAAAATCTAATCCCTCACATCACTAAAAATAACCCTGTTTCCAATTTACGTACAGTGAATCTTGAAAGAGGATGATTTCATTGAAGCAATCTACAATGTTAATACACCTATTCAATAAAAAACGCAAAATATCATATCATATAATCAGAAAATGAGATCCACATTTCCATTAGTATTGTTTACTACATAAGAAATATGATTTGAAGTTATTGTATCTTACCCTAGCGAAATTCTAACTACCTGATATCATTAATTAGTGCTGCTAACATTGAGTTATGCTCAAAACTGATAGAAAAAATGTTGAAGGCCAAAATTAAATACAGACAAAGGCCAATAAATATGAAAATTTAAAAGATAACCAAGAAACAGGGGTACTTCACATTATAATGACTAAATAAAACCAAATGACTTAGAGAGAAATATTATTTCTTAGAAACAGTATCAAATGGTATATGGTCTATATATATGACATAACAACGCTCAAAGCCATTATTAGATTTAGAATCAACCAAATTTGTAATAGACTCTTACCACACAAAAAGGATCCAGGAATCATGGAGTCATGAAATCATCTGCGGAATCAAAAAATATCATATGACAATTAAACCTAATCAGGGGATCACATAAAATGATATTCAATAGAAACCAAGGTATTGTAAAATATTAGAAATGGGAACATTCACAAAAGTTAACAAGGTAATGTGATTTAATATTGCAACCACTGAAGTGAAGAAAATGGCTTCAGAAAAACTCTGATATACAGAAATACAAAATAGAATATAAAAACACTAAAAACTGTCATATACATTTAGAACTGGACACGTCTGTATAAGGCCCTTGCTACACAATTAAAAGATCATGTATATATGGTGTCCCTTGGTCTATTCGAGACATAAGATTATCATATTATTAGTGGAGCCTAGATCTGAAAAGTCATCAGAAAGTAATCATTATGATTAGACTGAAACAGAGGGCTTCCTTAGATATTCATTCCATAGAAACTGATGAGTCCTAAAATAATAATAAGAAATATAACTTCATAATATCATCATAAAATAAAAGTAGATGGCTGGAGAAACATATCATTAACCGAAGAAAAGTAAAGTTTATAACATAACCAGGAATTAGAACCTTACAGTTAAAAACAAGAGTAGATGACTGGAGAAATACATTATTAAACCAAAATAGTGTCAAAGAGCATATAAATCTAAATCTTCATGTAAGTTTAATTCTAAATCTCCATGTAAGTTTAACCATAAGATTTCTGTTCAATTGCATATTGAATAGGTGAGAAAAGAAAATAATAGAAATGATTAGCTTATTCCATAAAACAAATTATGAAACCAAAAAAAATTCTATGCTAAGTTCTAACCAAATCATTTTATATTTATACATTCCATATCAAATTTTATTTAGAAAAAAACCATACAATAATCACCTACAATGTCGTAACCACAAAATCACAGAAATGGAAAACAAAAAATCTCAAAATTACCTGAAGCTCGCTCAGTTGGATACTTGGCATATATCATATTGCAAATATCAGAGTCCTCTTGTCCTTCCCCTGCTCACCAAACCCTCCTCACTCTCAAATAAAACACAAGAGGGAAACAAAATGAAACACATAAAATCTAGAGAAGATGTGAATGTACAGAATGAAGAAATGAAAGAGAAATCGTCACAAGAAATAAGAGAAAAAAGAAGCAAAGGCATGGCCATGCCAAAGGAAACAAGAAAGAGAAAATCCAAAATCAGAGCAAAAAGAAAATCAGAAAACATGAATGAAAACGATCAGAGGTACCTCTATATATAGTGACGAAATCAACGGAACTTTCATTAAAAAAGAGCAGAAATCAACGGATCTTTTATCCAAAAAACAAAAAGTAGAAATCAGCTAAGAACAAAACTCAACGGCTATGGCATCCATAAAATCATAGACCTTTTATCAAAATCGGAAAAACAAAACGCAACGGACGGCCATGGAAAAAAACCAAAAAAAGTAAAACTCAACGGCCAAGGCATCCGGATCGCAGATTCGCAGAGATTTTTGTTTTTTTTTAAATATGGAACTGAAACTTTCATTTAAAATGCAGAACAAACTGAAAAAACCAACAAAAAGCAGAATCAATTTAGAAAAAAAAAACTCCACCGCTATGGAATTCATAAAATCAGAGCATCCATATCAGGCGGGGATTTGTTTTAATCTAAAACTGAAAGTGCAAAAAATATATTAAAACAAGTGCCATGTAGTGTCTAGTACTTGGAGGCTATTTTTGAAATATATAATTAATTCTATTTTAGAATGTTAAATTAATGTATAGTACTGTAACAATATTATGTAAATATTTCAAATGAATATACTTTAATATTATATATTAATCATGTTTAATATAAGAAATATTTTAGAATATATGATAATGATATATTATAATATAGTTCAAAATATAATAATGATATATTATTTATATGTATATAAATTTACATTGATTTCACTATTATAGAATTTGTTGTGATATGTAAATTACTAATAAAAATTACTAAAAGGGTGGGGAAGAATCATAGGGGCAAATACCTTGCTAACACTCAATTCGGGTACAATTAATAATGACCTCTTGGGTGACTCTAAGGTTTGGAATAGCATCCTTAAAATTAGGTCCCTTTTGAGGAAAGGGGTGAGATGGTTGGTTGGAAATGGGAAAAAAATAAGATTATGGGAGGACAACTGGGTGGGGGTGAACCACCAATTGACAGAAAGTTCAGCAGTCTTCAGGAACCGTTAAAAACAAGGTTGGGGGAGGTGGCAAACTATATTGATGCCCAAAGGAAATGGAAGCACTTATCCACTACTCGTATTCTCAATAGGGATGACCCTATGGTTAAAGAATTGGAGGAAATTATTAGTTATCACAAACTTCCCTTGAATGATCATCCTGATAAGGTGGTTTGGGATAAGAGAACTAATGGTTAGTTCTCAGTTAAATCTATGTGCCTTCTTATATTTGATAAGGATCAAACCCTTATCAATTGGAGCAAGATCTGGAATAGTCAATTGCTGCCGAAAGTTAAATTTTTTTTGGTGGATGGTCATGCATAGGAAGATCTTAACTATTGACAAACTAAGGAGGAGAGGCATACCAATTACTAACAGATGTTATCTCTACAAGGAGGATGAGGAAAGCATTGTGCACCTCTTTCTTGAATGCCCCTATACTTTACAAGTATGGTCCTACATTTAGAACAAACTCGCATTGGCTTAGGTTATGAACAAAGGAATGAAACAATTTGTGAGAATTGGAATTACCCCTTCTACCACCCTCGACTCAAAATTCTTTGGAATATCATCTCCCTAGATATTTGATGGGGTGTTTGGAAGGAGAGGAATAATAGGATCTTCAGGGAGGAAGAAAGGGGGGTGAAGGTGGTGGGGGAGATATTGAGGAAGCTTGTTATAGAGAATGTTATGGTGGCTAAATTTAGAGCACCACAGGAACCCCCAAGCATGAAGGATGGAGAGATTGCTCAAGATTGGAACATTCTCCCCAATTTTCAGCTCTTTGACAACTCAAAAATGTTAGCAAGAAAAACAACCTGTTGGATCCCTCCCACCATGTCTATTGTCAAAATCAACTTTGATGGTGCAGTGAGAGATGGTTTAGTAGTAGCTGGTGGTGTGCTATGAAATGCTATGGAAATGAGGTTTAAGAATTAAGCATAGAAGGTGATTCTAAACTCATCATTGACTTTGTCCAAGGGCAGGTCCAATCGGGTTGGGCTATACATAGCATCTTGGGGGGACATTTGGCAACTCTTACAGTCCTTGAGTGCTATGAGTTACAACACACTTACAAGGAAGGCAATGTGGTGGCAGATGCTATGGCAAGCTTGGGATTTGATTCGGGTAGCCTATAAAGTTGTATGAGCACTAATATGCTACCAAACTATATTAATTCCCTTATTAGTAGGGAAAATACCCCTCCAAACTATGATTGATGAATATCTAAATTTGGAGAATTGACGATTTTGGCGTCCTTTCTAACTTTGTTATAATGATGGTTAAGATTGCCTTAAATTTGACAAGACATTTTACGAGGTTCAATTATGTGGATTTCATCACGCAAGGGCACAAAAAAAGGAAAGGCATCGATAATCCTAGCTTTAAAAAAAGAGCCATCATTCTTTTGTGGTATCAAGGTTGATTATGGAAAAGGTTGTCATTAATATTACTTTCAGATCATTAAGGGATTTCACTCGAATCCTTTTCACTCCTTGTAATGATGTTTTAAGATTGCCTAAACATTTTGGATATCGCATCCCCATCAAGTGTAAGGAAGAAGTCATTTTAACCACTAGGCACATTATTTTTAGCCCTGGGTTTGTGAAAATCTAGGTGGTGTTCTCCTTGCAAACGAAAATTACTAAGCTTGTTGAAAGTGATATGGCTAAGGAGTAGGATTTCATAGGTGGGGACATTAATCGAATGGAGCCCATGAATATGGAGGATTTCTCCAATGGTAGGAAACTTGGATAATGCTGAAGGAAGGTGAGTTTGTCCCTTACATGCTAGACATAGCTTGGTATGATGAGAATTGTTCTAAAAAACTCATCAGTAGCTGGAAAGATAGGAGGGTCACTATCAATGGTATCACTTTCCAAGTGGACAAGGAGTCCGTAGCTATGGCAGAAAGCCTTGAAATAACTGGTAGGAAGTGGCAAAAAATCACAAAGGTGATAGACAAAGCTAGCCTATCTAATTTTTCCAGAGGGAATGAAGCCACGGACCAGTATCATAGCAGATTTTGGATGGATAAGTTACTGGAGCCCTGGGGTGATGTGTGCTTGGTCATAATGAAGTACCTCACCCTAGAAGGTAGATGTGTGTTATTTCTACCATTTCTCTTTGCTTAATCACTTTTGTAATAGGGAGTTAGTCTGCATTCCCTTTTTTTTGATGCACGCCTTAGAAGAGACTATTATGGATGTTAGGGGAAAAAGAAAGAAAGGGGCTAATCTTACTATTCTTTGCCGATGGCTCATGTTGTTTTAATTCTAGTTCCACCCAGCCCTATGCCCACCCAAAGTGATGTCATTGATCATTTCCTCCCCACTGTTAACCCCATTAAGCCCCTTTGTCTAGAGTTTGCGGGTGGTAGTTATGCCCCTTTTGCACAACCCTCACCTAGCCAAACCCTAGTTAAGAGCAGGGAGAATGAAACCCACGTTTCTGAGCTGGTTGCCAATAAAAATACCAAAATTGAAAAGAGGATGGTGGAGATTGGAGACTCGGATGACGAGATCCATGGGAACAGAAGAATATCGAGTAGGCTAGCGAAGACCAAAGGTAGATTCAAACAAATGGCTAGACGCTCATAGGAGGTGGAGTTCGAGGAAGATATGAATTTGGAGGAGAGTGCTAAGATCTCAGGGGATGTTAAGGAGAAATTGAAGGATGTTACTAATAATAAAGATGAGGAGAAGTGGGATGACACTATTGATGGCACCTAGGATTTTGAAGCAAAGAACCCTACCAGGGACCTGTCCCAAGACCCCACTCACATTTTTGCCACTTTCACCCTGTTATCCACTACTAACTAGGAAGACCCCACATCTGATAAAGCTTCCCCCAACACTATTGCTTTTCCCATATGGAATGATGGTATGGAAATCTTAAGGGACCCCACTAACATTCTGAATGTGTACGATAAGAAGAAATCTCTAGTGTACTGCAACAAGGCAATAAATTTAAGTAATGTGGAGGAGGTGGTTGTTACTTGTAAAGACCTCTAGGAACTGAAGGATCGGTGTAATGTGCTAGAGGAAGGCTTCACCTTATTGTCCAAGTTCACTCTAAAGGTGACCCATGTGGCTATGAAAAACAAGAAGAAGAGGACCTTAGCAAGGAAGATTTGAAACTACTTTATAACTTCCTTCTGGAGGACTAGGCCAAAGTTCTTTTAGCTGGGGAAAACAAGAAGAAGGTTGCCAATTGGTGGGCCTTTATTCCTGTGACTGGGGTTTTTTGTGGGTTCTCCTCTTGTTGTTTCTTTCTGTCCAATTCGTGATGGCTTTTCTTTTTCTATTGAACTTGGGTATGGGTTGTGGGTGGTATGATGCGTTGATCACCCATATGCCTTTTGTTAATTTGTAAACTCTATTAGTATTAAGTGCATGAACATTAGTACTTTTATTAAGTGTTATGATGCTACTTCTTTTTTTTATGTAAATCATTAAGGGGTCTATTTGGTTGTGCGTTGGTTTTTGGCTAGTAGTATTACCACTATTGTAAAGGACCAACCCCCTTGTTTTGGCTTCTTTTATATCAAAAACAAAAATATTTATACTTTATACATTTTTATAAATATAATTAGATATTTTTGTGTTTCGCATTTGAAATATTTAACATTTAAGTTGAGCATTACTATAAATGTATTAGAAAAATAAATCATTATATACTTACCTTCAACAATTATTTTTCTTAATATTTATAAATAAAGCTTTAGCTCTTTATATATTACCATAGCATACAATTAAAGAACTTTAAAATTTTAAAATTATTTAAATAATTTTAGGACATGAATTTGATGTAGGTAAGAATTCATAAGGGAGACTAAGTTTAATTTCAATGAATAGTTTGGAATTGTGTATTTAATTCTAGTACTAGATATATATTATGTAACAATATTTTTGAAGTATTTTTTATATGTATTTTTAAGTAGTTTGAATTGTATATCTTAATATTTCAAATTCTAAGTTTAATGTAAGAAATATTTTCAAATTTCTAATATTGACACGTTATAATATTCTTTAAAATACAACAATAACATTTTTATCTCTCTTTATATGTTATAAATTACAATGATTTTAATATTATAGATCAGATTCTTACAAAAATTGGATATTATTTAAGTGATTTTTTAGCTTGGCATCCTTGATGCATAAACTCTAATGAAATCAAAATCCTAAGTAATGTGAAGATAAAATCTTAGGACATCAATCCAATTAAAATCATAACTAATAGATCAAAATATAACATATATCCTAAATATTATCAATGACATATCCAGATAATTCATTACTTTGACATAGAATCTAGTCACACCAGTATTATGACTTCTTCACAAAGAAGCATGGTCAAACTTTTAAATTTATGATGCAAATTGATGTTAAAACTTCATTTTTCACTATCTCAGAAGGACATGTTAATGGGCTTGTGAAACAAAAAAACAAAAAAAAGGATTTCAAGGGCATGATGTAGAAGGTAGTATGAAATGGAATTTTTTTCCCAAATCACAAGAAATAACCTTAACATGGTTCAAAAACATGATTTATTTTTATTTCAAAGTAGGTTGCTAAGGGTCATGTGAAGTCACGATTTCAAGTGATGAGCACAATATCTCTTACGAAAGCAATTTTTGAAAAAAAAATCAAGGGATGTTTATATGACCTTGCGAATTGGTGATTTTAGAGCGAAATGGTAGTTTTTCGCCAAATTACAGGAGTTGTTTGAAATGTGCCTCGAAATAGAAAAACATATTTGGAGTGCATTAATAATCATTGTAGCTTTAGAGAAGGGAGCTAGATAAGCATGTGAAAAGGTGAAATAACCATTGTCAAAATATCTTGAGAAGTATGAAATAATTTTTGTGAAATTTTAATTGGAAATGACATAAATGTAGTACACACAACCAAACATGTGTGGAATGTCATCGATAGAATTTTTGAGTTAATAAGTCATTAAATGCTACTATTTTAGTAAGGCTTAATTGCAAGATGAATGTAGAAACAAACTTTCAATGTGTATTCTTTGGTAAATTCTTCAAGTTGCAGGATTTCATATTACAATAGAAAAATGGGGTTGCCAATACATGATCATCTAGTGGACCAAGAGCCCAAGCCAGTGATGCATCCTGATCTCTCTTCTAAAGAATAAGATCAGTTCAACGTCATCAATAGTATGTTCCAAGCTCTATGGAACCTCAGGAAGAGTTATGCCAGGTATGCGAGTGACTTCCATGAGCTTGAACTAGAAGAGGGCAGGGTTGCAATTGCATAGATCATGCAGAGTGGGAAGAACAACTAGGTGAACATGCATACATAAAAGTCATGCTTGATATGTTTCATCACCTTCTCCCTTGAATATTATGAATATTTATTATTATTTTAAATTGTAAATATTATGAATAGTTGTAATTGGTTTGGTTAAACAATTTTGAAAGGATTTGAAGCTTTGTTGCACCTTTATGTTTACTATAAGGAGAGGTACCAAGGCCCTCAAAATCATCATATCTTACACCAATAGATTACCATACAAAAATATATATACAAACCATGGCATGATATAGATTCGAACAATATGAGCAAGTTTTTAGTCGATATTACAACTAGACACCACTTTCATGTACTCTTTTTGACGTTAAATGAAAATACTCTATTTCTCTCTAGAACTGTGCATAATCGTCTTCTATTTATATAGATTGTCCTCTCGGATTTATATTTCTCTTGATAGATTGAAATTTATTACATTTCTTTGATAATTAAAATTCACAAGCATTATTTTTTTTTTTCAATAGGTCTTCCAAGATCGAAGTTAAAAATAATTGAACTAGGTTTTGTATTCAAGCTCCATGTCTGGTTATTGATGGTAAGAATACACTGTCTTTGAAGGTTTTTGAGATCTTGAAGTCCAAACAAGTTCCCATTAGATATACCCACCTAGGCTAGCAGATCTTGAAGTGAAGAGTATTTTATCAATCATAGTTGTTGGCCAAATTATGTTGGATTACCCAACATTAAGCAAGCAATGCTCATATGTTTACAACCAACAATTTGAGGAGCCAATAGATTAGCGACTCTACTGGGGACAAGTGACCCAAAATAGTATCTAGTGAAAGAGACTTTAAAAATAATAATAATAAAATAATATCTATTTAAATTTTATTTCAAAAATATTGTGTGTGTGTGTGTGTGTGTATGTAATCAGTCGAAGCCTAGATTATTTATTGTTCATTTTTATTATGATTGTTAGACTAATTATTACTATGTGTTAATCTCGAGTAGATTTGAACCCAAGACCTCCCTGATGAGAGGCTCACAATTTATTGATGCATTGTAGGTTCTTGCCTTAAATATTTATATTTTTAAATAATATTTAATGGGTATGTGTAGGATCATGGTCAACCAAACTCTGGCCTTAAGTGGCAATGAAAAACCAACAAATGAGGATAATGTCAACTTGACACATAATTTTAAAGTGATTATGTACTTTATATCAAAAAGTTGTAAGGAAATAATCTATAGGAAATTGAATGTAGTTTCTAAACTACTAGGCCTTATCTAGAGAAAAAAATAATTGATTGGTCAAAATTTTGGATTTTAATGTAGTACTACAAAAATTTTAGGGCGAAAATAAAAATTAGGTGTATGTCTGACCACCTTAATAAAAATCAAATGATAATATTTTTTTTAATATAATTATAGATATAAAAAGTAGACTCATGCCTCAATGTGACACATATTTTTGGGTATTTTTATTCCAAATAAATAATTAAATATGAATTTTCTACTAAAAATTTTTCAAAAAAAAAGACTCCTATGTCTGACCACCTTAACTAATAGAAAACTTTACCAAATTTAATTTTTATTTAATTTTTCTTATACTAGGTGAAGCATAGAATGTGACACAACTTTTGGATTTAAAAAATGTTATACCGTTTGAAAGTTATAGCTATTTTTCAATCAGTATGTCAATCAACACTTTGCAATCATCTCTATTGAAAATTAACTAATAAATACTTATCAAACTCAAAATTTGACAGCAATTATATCGATAAAATCTTGAGAGTGTTATAAAAAAACCCTTTTCGTTTCATTCAATTTTGATGAAAATAACATTGTAAGATGGCTACCCGAAGTCTAAGTGTTAGTGAAACCCTTCACAAACACATTTTTTGGGTTGATTTAATAGGCTTGGTAAATACCAAGGCTAATCAGATACCCGAATTCTAATCAGGTATTCAATTTCAAATCGGATACCCAATTTGAAATCAGGTATCCGATCAGGTATGGGATTTTTCAATTGAAATTTGGAGAGAAATTTGAGAGGAGAGATTTTCCAATGTCAAATTTGGAGGGAGGGAAATTTGAAAGGAAATAAATTTGAGAGGGAAACTTTAGAGTGTTTTAGAGGGAAATTTATTTGGCGGAAGTGTGGACATTGATATTATTATTATTACCTATTATTATTATTATTATTATTATTATAAATAAATATAATATAGTAATATATATGATAAATAATAATATTATTAAATACATATAATAATATTATATGATTATTATAATATATAATAATATATGTGGTTATTATTATTATTAAATCTATAATCTAGTAACATTTATGATTATTATTGTTATATAATCTAATAATATATTATGATTATATTAAAATGTACAATATTATATTATTATTAAATATAATATTGTCATAAAATGCATCAAAAGGGGTCATAGGTTAACCTATGACCCCTTTCGACGCATTTTGTGACAACATATGTCACTAGGGCCCCTAAAGACCCCTTTCGATGCATTCCCAATGGATCCCTATGGGTCCTAGGGGTCCTAGGGATATACACTGTCATGAAATGCATTGAAAGGGATCATAGGTTAACCTATGACCCCTCTCGACACATTGGAACAAACCAAATATGTCCCTTGGGGTCTTAGGACCCCTAGGGACATAGGTTATGATGAAATGCATGGATAGGGGTCATAGGTCATCCTATGGCCCCTGTCGATCCATATAAATGATTATAATAAGTCCTTAGGAGTCTTAGGACCCCTAGAGACATATGTCATCATGGAATGTGTAAAAAGGTGTCATAGGTCATCATATGACACCTTTCAACTCATATAAACAATTATAATATGTCCTTAGGAATCGTAAGACCCCTGGAGACATATGTTGTAATAAAATGTGTCAAAAGGGGTCATAGGTCATCCTATTGCTCATTTTGACCCATATAAATGATTGCAATATGTCCCTATGGGTCCTAGGACCCTTACAGACATATGTCATAATAGAATGTGTCAAAAAGCTTCATAGGTCATCCTATAGCCCCTTTCAAACTATATAACAATTATAATATGTTCGTAGGGGTCCTAGGACCCCTAGCGACATATGTTGTAATAAAATGTCTTGAAAGGGGTCATAGGTCATCCTATGGCCCCTTTCAACCCACATCAACAATTCTAATATGTCCCTAGGGGTCTTAGGACACTTAGTGACATATGTTATCATGGAATGTGTTGAAAGGGGTCATAGGTCATCCTATGGCCCCTTTCGACCCAGATAAACGATTCTAATATGTCCATAGGGGTCCTAGGGTAGCTAGCGACATATGTTGTAATAAAATGTGTTGAAAGGGGTCATAGGTCATACTATGACCTCTTTTTACCTATATAAATAATTATAATATGTCCCTAGGGGTCCTAGGACCCCTAGCGACATATGTTGTGATAAAATGTGTTGAAAGGGGTCATGGGTCATCTTATGGCCCCTTTCAACCCATATTAATGATTCTAGTATGTCCCTAGGGATCCTAGGACCCCTAACGACATATGTTGTCATGAAATGTGTCGAAAGGTGTCATAGATCATCCTATGGCCCCTTTTGACCCATATAAAAGATTCTAATATGTCCTAGGGGTCTAGAGCCCCTAGAGACATATGTTGTAATAAAATGTGTTGAAATGGGTCATAAGTCATCCTATGACCCCTTTCAACCCATATAAACAATTATAATATGTCCCTAGGGGTCCTAGGACCCCTAGAGACATATGTTGTAATAAAATATGTCGAAAGGGGTCGTAGGTCATCCTATGGCCCCTTTCGACCCATATAAACAATTATAATATGTCCATAGGGGTCCTAGGACCACTAGAGACATATATCATCATGGAATGTGTTGAAAAGAGTCATAGGTCATCCTATGGCCCCTTTCAACCCATATATATGATTGTAATATGTCTGTAAGGGTCCTAGGACCCCTAACGACATATGTTATCATAGAATGTGTCGAAAGGGGTCATAGGTCATCCTATCACCCCTTTCAACCCATATAAACGATTACAATATGTCCCTAGGGGTCCTAGAGCCCCTAGGGACATATGTCATCATGGAATATGTTGAAAGGGGTCATAGGTCATCCTATGGCCCCTTTCAACCCATATAAATGATTATAATATGTCCCTAGGGGTCCTAGGACCCCTAGGGACATATGTTGTCATGGAATGTGCCGAAATGGATAATAGGTCATCCTATGGCCCCTTTCTACCCATATAAATGATTGTAATATGTCCCTAGGGGTCCTAGGACCCCCTAACGACATATGTCATCATGGAATGTGTCAAAAGGGGTCATATGTCATCCTATGGCCCCTTTTGACCCATATAAATGATTCTAATATGTCCCTAGGGGTCCTAGGACCCCTAGAGGCATATGTCATCATGGATTGTATCGCCTTTCAACCAATATAAATGATTCTAATATGTCCCTAGGGCCCCTAGAGACATATGTTGTAATCAAATGTGTTGAAAGGCCCTTTCGACCCATATAAACAATTATATTATGTCCCTTGGGGTCCTAGGACCCTTAGCGACATATGTTGTAATAAAATGTGTCGAAAGAGGACATAGGTCATCCTATGGCCCCTTTCGACCCATATAAACAATTCCAATATGTCCCTAGGGGTCCTAGGGCACCTAGCGACATATGTCATCATAGAATGTGTTGAAAGGGGTCATAGATCATCATATGGCCCCTTTTGACCCATATAAACGATTCTAATATGTTCCCTAGGGGTCCTAGGGCCCCTAACGACATATGTTGTAATAAAATGTGTCGAAAGGGGTCATAAGATGACCTATGATCCCTTTTGATCTATATAAACAATTATAATATGTGCCTAGAGGTCTTAGGACCACTAGAGCCATATGTTGTAATAAAATGTGTCAAGAGGGGTCATAAGTCATCCTATGGCCACTTTCGACCCATATAAACAATTATGATATTTCCTAAGGATCCTAGAACCCCTAGAGACATATGTCATTATGGAATGTGTCAAAATGGGTCATAGATCATCCTATGGCCCCTTTTGACCCATATAAATGATTCTAATATGTCTTTAGGGGTCTTACAGCCCCTAGAGACATATCTTGTAATAAAATATGTTGAAAGGACCTATGACCCCTTTCGACCCATATAAAACATTATAATATGTCCCTAGGGGTCCTAGGACCCCTAGCGGCATATGCTATAATAAAATGTGTCAAAAGGGATTATAGGTCATCCTATGGCCCCTTTCGACCAATATAAATGATCATAATATGTCCCTAGGGGTCATAGGACCCCTAGCAACATATGTCATCATGGAATGTGTCAGAAGGGGTCATAGGTCATCCTGTGGCCTCTTTCGACTAATATAAACGATTATAATATGTCCCTAGGGGTTTTAGGACCCCTAGCGACATATATCATCATGGAATGTGTCGAAAGGGGTCATAGGTCATCCTTTGGCCCCTTTCGAACCATATAAACAATTCTAATATGTCCCTAAGGGTCCTAGGACCCCTAGAGACATATGTCATCATGGAATGTGTCGAAAGGGGTCATAGGTCATCCTTTGGCCCCGTTTAACCCATATAAATGATTATAATATGTCCTTGTAATAAAAAGTGTCATAAAGGATCATTTATCATCCTATGGCCCCTTTCTACCTAAATAAACGATTATAATATGTCTTTAGGAGTCCTAGGACCCCTAGAGACATATGTCGTAATGGAATGTGTCGAAAGGGGTCATAGGTCATCCTATGGCCCCTTTTGACCCATATAAATGATTATAATATGTCCCTAGGGGTCCTAGGACCCCTAGAGACATATGTCATTATGGAATGTGTCGAAAGGCATCATAGGTCATCATTTGGCCCCTTTTGACCCATATAAATGATTATAATTTTTTTTAGTGGTTCTAGGACCCTAGAAACATATGTCATCATGGAATGTGTTGAAAGGGGTCATAGGTCATCCTTTGGCCCCTTTCAACCCATATAAATGATTCTAATATGTCCCTAAGGGTCCTAGGACCCCTAGAGACATATGTCATCATAGAATGTGTTGAAACGGGTCATAGGTCATTCTTTGGCCCCTTTCAACCCATATAAATGATTATAATGTCCCTAGGAGTCCTAGGATCTGTAGAGACATATGTCATCATGGAATGTGTCGAAATGGGACATAGGTCATCTTTTGGCGCTTTTGACCCATATAAATGATTATAATATGTCCCTAGTGCTCCTAGGATATCTAGAGACATATGTTGTAATAAAATGTGTCGAAAGGGGTCATAAGTCATCCTATGGCCCCTTTTGACCCATATAAATGATTCTAACATGTCTCTAGGAGTTCTAGGACCCCTAGAGACATATGTCATCATGAAATGTGTCGAAAGGGGTCATAGGTCATCCTATGGCCACTTTCGACCCATATAAACAATTATAATATGCCCATAGGGATCATATGACCCCTAGAGACAAATGTCATCATGGAATGTGTTCGTCCTATGACCCCTTTCCACCCATATAAACAATTATAATATGTCCCTAGGGATCATAGGACCCCTAAAGACATATGTTGTAATAAAATGTGTCGAAAGGGGTCATAGGTCATCCTATGGCCTCTTTTGACCCATATAAACGATTCTAATATGTCCTTATGGGTCCTAGGCCCCTAAAGATATATGTTGTAATAAAATGTGTCGAAAGGGGTCATAGGTCATCATATGATTCGTTTCAACCCATATAAACAATTATAATATGTCCTTAGGGGTCTTAGGACCCCTAGAGACATATGTTGTCATGGAATTTGTCGAAAGGGGTCATAAGACATCCTATGGCCCTTTTCGTCCCATATAAACAATTCAAATATGTCCCTGCCTGTCATAGATGATAATAATAATAATCATAATGATAAAACCAATATTATATGTTGTTATAGTAACAAATGAAAATAATATAGTAAAAATAACATAGTAAAAGTATAATAATATAGTAAAAATAATAGTAATATAATATAATAATCATATATATATATTATATTTATAGATTATGGTAATAATAATAACATAATATATTATTATATATTAATAACATAGGTCATAATAATAATAATAATATATAATAATATATATTAATAACATATATAATATATTACGTTATATTTAATAATAATATAATAAAAATAAAAATAATATAATATAATAATCATATATATATTAATATATATTATATTTGTAGATTATAATAATAATAACATAATATATTATTATATATTAATAGTTAACATAGGTCATAATAATAACAATAACATATTATTATATTTAATAATAATATAATATAATAATACATTATAAGCTAATACATAACTCAAAACTCATATATTTTGGTAATTCATAACTCATAAATCATAACTCATATAATAATATTATAAGCTAATAGATTATAGTAATTTGTTTTTCTCTTCAATATTTTTGTTCAATATCGGATATCCGATTTCAAATCGGGTATCCGATCTGAAATCGAATACCCAATTTTACTGGCATTATTTTCCCAAAATATTCCTTGTCACTACAGACTTGACAACATCGCTTTTTGTGGGGCCTTTTCATGAGTTTTAAGAAAAATCATGTTTTGGGGCCCAAAAAAAAAGAAAAGTTTGATAATATATTCCTAGGTGTTTGATATTGTCATTTGAATGGGGAGCAACAGTCATCGAAAGGCTAAACACAAAAGGAAGGTATCCAATAAAGACATTGCGACATATAGGGAAAGGGACAAACTAGAACACCAAAGGAAAAGACAAGGTATGTTAAATGTGAGTCAAGTTGACGATGAATTAGTTGAAGGTGAAATCATAGAGTTAGATAATGAATATGTGCAATTGAGGAATGAAAATGTACCAACTGAAAATGATAATGTCAAGATTGAAAATTTAGAAAATGAAAATTTGGAGGATGAAATGCTACCAGGTCATAATGTAAATTGCATGATTGACCATGCCAAACATGACACTGCATAGGAACCTAATGAGAACCTTACATATGTCCTAATTATAATCGACATGAAGGTTGTAGAACACCAAAATGGATAATTGAAATTGATGAAACGATTATTACCAATTTGGAAGGGAAAAAATCAGAAAGAACCATTCAGTTATGGGCTTCAAGACTATATAAGATGTTTTTCGGCAACAAGACAGTGGTGGAGCAATGTCAACCTTTTATGCACTTATTAAAGATGCAAAAGATGAGATCTACGCTTTCCAAATTGAAGATTTGTGTCAATAAAAAATTGGAAAGAAATGCCATTATTGTGAAGAATCTTTTTAATGCTCTCAATAGCATTAGGAGAAATAGTAGGGAGAAGGATAAGAGAGCTGCTTGAAGGGTTATTACAACCTCTTTGGTAAGTCATCATTTGAGAAAGGGTAGATATATGAGACAAACTTGTATTGATTTGAACCTAAATTGTACTACTTTGAGAAGAGCACTTAGTCGACAAGAGAGAATTGATGATCCTCTTCAAAATGAAACATGGGCTTTTGGTGGGAGACTTCCACATTTTGATAAGTAGCTATCATATGATGTGAAGGAAGAAATTGCACAATTCTGGCACTCTAGCTCATGAGTATCACCCAATGCTAAAGATGTATTAAAGTTGAGAATTGGCATCAAAGACTGCACACCACATCCTAAACACTATTTGGAGGTAAGTCAAACTATGTTGTTCAAACAATTTAGAGAGTCATCCAAGTCTTCATTTATCACAAAGGGCTTTTAAATCTTTAAAGCCATTTTATTGTGTGCCACTTAAAATTTGAAATACACGTTGTTCCAAATATCATGTCGAGTTTTCTATGCACCATGAACTATTACGCTCCATCCATTCTACTTTGCATAGTAAAGAAATGATGGAGAATTGTGGTGCTAGTGGGTTTCCAAAATCATCAAAAGACTTGCTAGATCAATTTTTATGTCGTAGATTTGATGGTTGTTTCTTTTATAAAAATGCTTGCTTAAATGAGATGTGTTCAGAATGTGGTGGCTTATCTAAGTTTGACACATGTTTCCATGAGAGGTGCGAACAAGATCTTGGAAAGATAATAGTAAAAAAAAAGGGTATATGAAATGGTGAAATACACATTGAAGAGTGGGGGTGAGGGCTCTAGATGTGAATTGGTTGCAAAAGAAATCAGTGTGGCTAGTTTTATTTCAGATTTCAAGGCAAATATTTCTACAAGTATGCAAGACATAGTCATAGGTCTCAGTGGTTAGATAAAAAATTTAGAATGTGTAAGGAGACTTTTCCCATTGGCACTATTATATCAGTTGTTGATTTTGCTAAGAACTACACATTGCAACCTCAAAATGAGACACAATCTTAGTATTACAACTCCATTCAGATTGCTTATTTCATCCACATAACATATGGACATGCCCCTGATAGTGTGGAAGATAATCGAAAGATTATTAGAGAGTATCATTTTTATATGAGTGATGATAGATCTCACTCTCATGAGTTTGTGCAACATTGTTTCGAAAATTATTTTGATTTCTTACAGGAGCATGCAATTGCTATGGAAAGACATATCATTTGGTCAAATAACTATACAAGTCAATTCAAGAATACTCGCATGTTTTATTGGTTGTGTAGGATGCACGTAGAGAGGGGGTTGCCTCGTATTTGGAGTTTTTTTGAGTCCAACCATTGGAAAGGGGAACATGATGGAGCAGGGGCATGTGTGAAGAGAGCTCTAGTTAAGGAGCAATTGAAGATTTTAGCAGAAGAGTTTCTTGATGCTCAAAGCATTGTTGATTGGTGTAGTTTAGCATTATCCAGGGGGGAATTCTTGATTTAGTGGTACGCAGGTTCTTTTGGTTGGTTGAGGAAGGGTCCATAGGTGATAGATCAAATTGTGCTACAGTGAGAGACTCATAAAAAATGCATTCATTCTAGAGCTCTGGTTCTAGTACATGGACTGTTTGGACATAACAACTAGCTTGCTTTTGTCCTATTTATTTTCAGTGTGATTGGGATCACTGTGAGTTGAGTGAGTGGGTGGACACATGGGCTCCACATTATCTTACTCCATTGTCTATCATACCCTCTATCAGAAATGATGACATGGAAAGTTCACTTGAGCATAACCATCTATCAGATCTTCTTCAGCTAGGACATGTCTTTGCATTGGTTGCACCACAAGGAAATGATGAGAAATCTAATTGTTGGTTAGCACGTTGTGTAAGAGGTAAACAAAAGCTTGCACAATCGATCATAGATGATGATGGATTCACATATCCTACTGGTTCAGTGTTTATCACTAGAACATGACTGCAGACATACATGCTTACAAGGAATGGAATTCATGCATTCAAAGACTATTAGAAGCACAAAATGATTCTCATATATTCACATCTTATTATTGCAACAAATGTAAAGTTGTTGAAATCAAGGAAGACCAAAAGTAAAAGAACTTTTTACTATTACTAATGCTGATCATGAAGCCCTGTTGGAGACCCTAAAATAGAGAGAGGACCCTACTGAAACACTCAACTAGGTATATTTACTTCTTATGTTATTTTCTTCATAATGATTCAATGAGCTTATGATTATCTTGTTTAATACAATAAGTCACTAATATTTTTTATGATATTGGAATGTAGGTACATCATGAAGAGTAGGGGGGGGGGGGGGTGGGGGGGTGTGGTGCAGGGTGTTGGGGAGAATTCCTAAGATTTATGATGTATTATGATGTAAAATGTGAAGTTTTTTAATATATAGTTTTTGTAATAATGAAAAAGACAGGTTACATTAATTACATATCCTAATTTTTATTTTGGTAGGTTCTTTGTAAGGAATTATAAGAGGAAGATATTGAACAAGTTCTTGCAAATCATATTTGCATGTGATACAAGGCTATAAGGACAATTTTAAGAGCATTTATAGCTATATGAGTATTGAAGCAAGGAGATAATGAACGACAATTGCTTGTGGATATCTTATTACAAGTTTGACCTTTTTCTTATTTGACATAGAGTTGACATTATGATTATTAAAACCATATTTATCAAACTAATCAAATAAGACAAATCTAGAAAATACAGATTAACAATTAGAATACTTGATTCCTTAAAAAAAAAATGGGGGAAGGTGTCATTAAGTTTGAATACTCATTCACAATGAGGCATTGAAACAAGAAGTGATTTTATGATGCTAATATTGTGTAAGCCTTTTACTACAAGTCTTATCAATGAATTTCATTTTTTTATGGTGTGAGGTTTCCATTGTATATTTTACTCATTATTTTATTCTAATAATGTGATCTTATATATTTTCAAAGTTAAACCCTTGTATATTGTCAACAATTGGGACTAAATCAACATGTTGCATTTGATCCTCTCCATAATCATCTTCATATTCAAGTGCTAGTTTGAATGGTGACTCCTCCCTTGATGTGAGCTAGAAAAAACACCCATTTTCATAGCCTCTTGAAAGCACAAACTTTAAGCTTGATTTTCTGGTTTCTATAGTGTTTCTCCTTTTTGTTGGTTCATCATGGTTACCATGCATTATTACAACCATGCCAACTCTTCCTCCATTGGCAAAAAGTGTGGCAATAATGCTTACCAAATTGATTTCCCCCCTGATATTAACTTGTCTCCTATATTTAATGTTTTTGACTTGTATGCTTTCAAAGGTACTTTTTCAACTGATGTGGATGCAGGTTTACTTGAAGAACCCAAGGAGGAGTTCAACAAAACCATACCACCTATGCCTAAACCAGTGGTGGAAACTATTTTGGGCAAGAAGATCAGTAGGGTAACAAGGAGGAAAACATATTATGAGTATCTAGTACAGTGGAAGGGGCAAACAACAACATATGCCACTTGGTTGACTGAGAAGGCTCTTAAGGCCTATGGCATTGAACCTTCACTTCTTAACACTCTAGAGACTGGAGTTTCTTTAATGCAGGGGAGAATGGTGCTAATTTTTTGTTTTATTTTCTTGATTTAATAAGTTCTAGGGATAGATCTAATGATTTCCCTATGACCATCCACTTTTGTAATGGACACAAGACCCCATGGTGCAACTATAAGCCTTGGGCATCAATTGGTTCAATAAAGTGGATTTTTGGTTATTTCTATGTTTTCTAGGTAGTATAGGAATTTAGAACACTAGTAGGATCCCTAGGATTTTGTGAAATCCATTTACAAGAAAATTTGCAATAAAAGTTGTCTTAGCACAAAAATTGCAAAAATTGCAAAAAGTTGCTTAGCAACTTTTGCAATTTTGTTGACAACTTTTCAAAATGTAACTCCTAACAGCTAAAACTATCCATAGGTTGGTTTAATTAGTTGAAAATAGCCTATAAAGGCTCTAAAAATTTGGAGAAGGATATAGATTGAAAAAACACATTATACTTGTTCTCAAATCAATAAAAACTTGATGTTTTCAATGCATTTTTTCTGATTTCTCACATGCAATACGAAACCAAATGGTTGAAGGGTGAAATTTTTGAATTGATAAGTTGGCACTATTCATTTAGAAGGTCTTGGTTTTGGTTTGAAGTCCCTATCAATCATTTTGCAAAAGATATCCTATTTTCTTGGTTGTTGGTATGAGAAACTCTTAAAATCAGGGTTTGGTCACAAAAATGACCCTAACCTGATTCTCCACTAGTGGATTTCTTTCCATTTTGGAATGGAGAAAGTTAGGGATGTACTTTATCATATTTTTGAATTTTTGGAGTAGGAGGTTGCACTGGTGAATTTTGAGAGCAAGCCCTAGATCAAATATCTCTATGTATTTAACCCTATTTTGGAGGAATTTGAGTGGATAGGATGGTGGAAAGAGTTTGAGGACTTGGTGTAAAAATAAAGTATCCTTATCTAAGTCTAAAGAATAGCCTGGTGGTGGATATTTTACTTCATGCACCCATTCTTGACCATTTGCCTTGAAAACCAAGCCTAAAGTGACTAATTAGGCTTGTGTACTTGGTGTTGGTTGAGATATGCTGGAGTGAAGTTGGCCTTTGAAACTTTGGAGTTTGTTAGTACTTGGAAAAGGGTACTTGAATCAGCATTTTATTTCCTAGGTCCTTTGGTAATTTTTGGAGTTACTGGTCAAAATCTATTTTAGGAGACCTAATAGACTATTAGGTCTAATTGAGAAAATTGAGTTGTGGTTTGTTGGGAGTGCAACCCGTGGTTGATTCACCTTGTTTGTGTTGAGACCAAGTTGTTCCAATCCCTTGCTAGTGCTGGAAAGGCCTAAAACAACAAAATCCTCATTTTGCCCATTTTGAGGAGGTTGTCATATTTGCATTGAATTAAGTGCATGTGGTTTTGGGTCTTACTTGTGGAAGGTAAGACTAGAAACCTTTTTCAATGTTTGCTAGGAAGAATATCCATTTAAAGAAGTAGACCAAGTCTTTTGTTAAATCCTTGTGAAAACCTTGAAGGTTGTGTAGGAGTTGGCTTGATCCTTGCTTCCATTGTGCTATCTCTGCATCATCCATGGTCAAGGAGTCGCCTCCTTTTGTTATGGTATCTCAAAGTTCATAACAATTATCAACCTATTGAATGCTCTTGAGAAATGGATCCATCTTGCATTCATGCTTAGAATCATTTGGAAAAATGCATATACTTTGAATTTTCAGTAGCAAGGTTCTCACAAAAAACTTTTACAATACTATAAAAATAATCTTCTAAGCTTTTGTTAGCTACCATCTCATTCATATTCTTTATTGTGATTATGTGGTTTGAACCACATCTTCCTCATTCTGCTCAACAAAAGAAGGTAATGGCATTTTAAAATCAGGATAGTTGGTCCAAGAAGGTCTCCATGTCAGTTTGATAATTTGATCATGTAGGGATTCATATAGGGGTTGTTCTATTTCTTTTGCAAGGCTATGACCCCTAAAACTTGGAATCTCAAAAATAGGAGGTATACTTGCATATTGTAGAGGATAAACATGCCTAGAGCTTGGAAATTCATTTTTGAGGGCCTCCACTTTAATGGATTGGTTCATTGACTAGGAACACAAGGTGGTTGGGTCTCTACCTCTTAAAATTGAGAAAATTGCAATCTCATCTACTCTTCTTTTATAGTTATCTCTCTTGCAAGATATTTGTCATACTTCCTTTGTTGGCAATCCATTTTTTGTTGATCTTGGTAAGCACACTCATCATTATGCATGTAATACTCTTGTTGTCTATCAATACTCCTCACCTCCTCTTATGTTATCAACATGTGGGGGATAGTTCATAAAAGTTCATAGGTGCACCACATCCATAAAAGTTCATAAAAATAACATTCTATGACATTAAAGGATGATAGTCCATTTGCACATGCTATTTAGCATCTCCAAATGAGCTATTCATTAATATGGTGATTTAGCATCACCAAAACATGTTGAGCTCTTAAGCCCACCCCTTGAAACAAGAGAAAAATTGACAAGAATCCCTTTGCATGCAGTCTCAAGCCTCCCCAAATGAACTAGTCATTACCAAGATGGTTCAACATCACCCATTAGTGTTGAACCCTTAGGCCCACCCTTCCAATTGAGAGGAAAACTGGTTCTTAGTCCAATAACATTAATGAAATAAAAGGTTGTTGATCATTCACATACCTAGTACATCTAATAAAAAGAGTTTTCAAGAATGCATGACATGTTTCCAAATGCATATCCATAAAAATGCACAAAAATGAAATTCCACAATATTAAAGGATGCGAGTCCCTTTGCACACACCCTTTAGCATCTCTAGAAGAGCTAGTGATTTTTCGTGTGGATTCAATATCACCCAAACATGTTGCACCCTTAGGCCCACCAATTTGCATTAGTAGGAAAATTGATTGGTTATCCAACAATGCTCATGCTAAGAAAGCTTGTTAATCGATCACATACCAACCACATCTAATAAAAAAATAAAATCAAGTAATGCATACATGAGGTATGCACAATCACTAACCATTCCATGCACTTTTTTATCACATCAATACATGGAACACTGGTAGAGAGCACCTAATATTTTTTCTTTTCTTGATGTAATGAGGTCTAGGGATAGATCTAATGATCTCCCTACGACCATCCACATTTGTAATGGACATAAGAACCCATGGTGCAACTATAAGCCTTGGGCATCAATTGGTCTAATAAAGTGGATTTTTGGTAAATTCCATGTTTTCTAGGCAAGCCTAGGTGTTTAGAACATTAGTAGGGTCCATAGGAGTTTGTAGAGTCCATTTGCAACAAATTTGCAATAAAACTTGTCTTAGCGCAAAAATTGCAAAAATTGCAAAAAGTTGCTTAGCAACTTTTGCAATTTTCTTGACAACTTTTCAAAATGTAACTCTTGATGGCTAGAACTGTCCATAGGTTGGTTGAATCAGTTGCAAATAGCCTATATAGGCTCTATGCATTTGAAGAAAGAGATATATTGAAGAAACACATTGTACTTGCTCTCAAATCAATAAAGAACTTGCTATTTCCAATGCATTTTTTTGATTTTCCATGTGCAGTATGAAACCAAATGGTTGAAGGGTGAATTTTTTGCATTGATAAGTTGGCACTATTTATTTATAAGATTTTGGTTTTGTTTTGAAGTCCCTATCAATCATTTTTCAAAATTTATTCAACTTCAAAATACACATCCATAAAAGTGCATAAAAATAACATTCTACGACATTAAAGGATCACCACAGTGTAACTTTAAAACCACTAATCTTGGCATCGAATCGTTAATGTCATTAGCTCTAAGTGGGTGGGTGAACCCTAGTGACACCCTTGTTTCAGCCATGGAGACCATCCATCATCTATGGCAACCTTGTACCGAGGAGTCTCCAAGGTGCTCTAAGTGCATTTCAAGGTCGATCTTTTGAGGGTCGTAACTCGAAGCTTGTGAGGATTATTGATGAAACATTGAATTCTTGATGGGGACCCAACCCAAGAACAGAATGGACACAACAGAAAAGGGAAATTGTATTAACTGAGAAAATAAGCTAGTACAAATAGTATAGAGAAAATAAACTTCAAAACATGCCCTAAGGGCTTACAATTGCATAATTCTGGAGATAATTTCTCCTTTTAGTACCTCCTCTCAAACTCCACTCCGAACTGCCTTTTACAATGCCAAAAATCTCCTTAAATAGACCCCAGAGGGTTAAGGACTAGGAGTACATTCTAGAAAGTGCTAGTAGCCATCCATCGACCAAATAGAAGGTTCCAAAAGCTGCGTTAGAAGTTGGTGCAAATCTAGAAGAATCCAGAAATGGTAACCAAACTTTTGAGAGGCATAACTTTTGAACCGTAGCTCCGATTAACAAACCGTTTACATTTTCGAAAAGATCTCAAAGCGCTCTATAGCCCTATGAACCAGCTTTGCTCGTCCCCCATTTTTTGACCCTTTTTGAGGTCATTTAATGCCCCTAACCTAACTTTGAAGCATTCTTAGGAGGTCTCCAAAACACGAAAAATTGTAATAACTTTCAAACTGTGGGGCCTTTTGACCTGATTCTTTTTTTGGAATGCTCTAAATCACAATTACATTCATCTAGCCAATTCACACCTTCTAGGTCACCAAAATGATGGCCAAATTGCATGCTCCTATTTTTTTGAGATTTTCTAGCACACTGATAGTTGAACTGTGAGAGTTGGAACCTTTATTTGACCCAAATGGGTGTCCAAAAATGAAAACACATGAAACAAAAACTAAGTCTAAGTACTTTTTTTTTGGGTGACACAGGATTGCCCTTATACCTCTGGATGCTCCTACATCAATTCTATAGGATGGTGATGCCAAGGCCTAAAATAAACTATTTCATTTTTGAGAAATCACATTCCATTTGGATTCAGCACAACGATCTCTCTCGATGCCAAAACTCACAGTTTGCCTTAGTTCATAGATACACCACAACGTAACATTGAAACTACTGATCTTGGCATTAAATTGTTAGTTCCATTAGCTCTAGATGGGCAGGTGAACCCTAGTGACACCCTTGTTCCTACCATGGAGACCCTCCATCATCTATGGCCACCCTGTATCGAGGAGTCTCCAAGGTGCTCTAAGGGTGTTTCAAGGTCGATCTTTCGAGGGTCATAACTTGGAGCTCGTGAGGGCTATTGATGAACTGCCAAATGCTATAGGACAATGATGTCGAGGCCTAAAATAATTTTTCTCATTTTTAAGAGATCACATTTCGTTTGGATTTGGCACATTGATTTTGCTTGATGCCAAAACTCGCAGTGTGCCTTAATTCATAGGTGCACCATAGCGTAACTTTGAAACCGTTGATCTTCGTATTGAATCATCACTGCCATTAGCTCTAAATGGGTGGGTGAACCCCAGTGACACCCTTGTTCTGGCCATGGAGACCATCCATCATCTGTGGCCACCCCGCACCGAGGAGTCTCCAAGGTGCTCTAAGTGCATTTCGAGGTTGATATTTTGAGGGTCATAACTCAGAGCTTGTGAGGGCTATCGATAACCCCTTACCAGGTTCGGTGAACTTCTCTAATTAAGAATTTAGAGTTATAACAAAAATTGTTCAAAATTGCAAAAGTTGCAAAAGTTGCAATTTTGCAAATATTGTAACTTTTTCTTGCAAAGTGAAAATGAGTGCAAAGAATTAGTTAGGAGTTTGAGCATGACCATACAACATTGGAAATACCAATATAAGGTGTGAAATGATAGCATGCATTAATGAAGCCATTTTTGTCAAGTGGGTCAGAATGGGTTATGTGAACCTTGTGTAGGAGGTTAACAAGTGTGTTTATGTCATGATAGCACTTCAAATTAAACATTGCATCCAAATTTGATAATAAAGGTTGTTAAAATGTTATTTACAAATTATTGCATTTCAATCGAATATAAAAAAACATGATCAAAATTAATGATATTCTATAAACATGAACGATACACATGATCCACGATAAATTGAACAATACTAGATACTAAATTAATATGTATATCATTGTGCACATAAATGACAAAAATATATATCAAAATGTACATAGATCCATAGACAAATTACACAAATATATATCAAATATCATGTATCCATAAACAAAGTACACAAATATATATCAAAATACATAGATCCATATAGAAAATGTGGCTGATCATGGCATCATAATGTGTATAATATCAATGTTTTTGTAAAAAATGTGGCGTATGCTATCTCAAAATGTCTCATGACGCATCCTATGACAACTATACTATCCTAGGGTGCTGGTGGATGATCAAAATGTAGCCTCTTTGTTGCACTAGGTGGATCAGATGCCTCCTACATAAACAAAAAAGGAAAACCCAAAGTTAGATTAGTAAATTTATATGATTCTTTGTATCTAACATTGAATTACTCAAATGCACAATGATATTTTTTTAATGAATATTTATACTATTAAAATTTCATAATAAATACCTCTCTTGTCAACCTCTTGTGCTAGTCAGGAGTCCTCTTGTATGCCCTAGGCAATACTTGTACCTTGCTGATTGTGGCCTGTGTATGTTCAAATATATTTGTTAGATGAATCTAAAACTTAAAATATAACATTATAATTCATAGCATGCTAAATTTATAACATATTTAATCATGAATTCAAACTACAACTTACTAGTGTAGGCTCCTCCTTAGGATATAGTGGCTGCATCATCAAATCTACAAAACACTCACATCAAACCTTGTGTGTACTGGGAGTTTCTTTTGAGATGCAAAATAGTAGTTGTTAATATCATGAAATTCAGTTTTGAATTTATTTATGAAGATAAGGAAAATGAAAAATAAATGATACTTATACATACAATGGGGCTCTCGGTGCGAATGGAAATGCTTGAGCATCTATGATGCATAATCTATATGGGCTAATTGCTAGTAGCCACACCCCATATACAATAAAGAATGTAATTAAATTTCATTACCATAAATATTTTACAAGAATGCATCGATATTTAATCAAATAGAAAGCACATAATTACCTTTCCTTTGTCAATGGGTGCTAGCTCATCCCCCGCACTTTGTCCCCCATGGACAGGTGGTACCTGCAAGATAAAAGAAAGATTAGAAACCATATATGCTACAATGTCAAATAGAAAAAATAATAAGAACACAACATAATGTACCATAGATGTCTCAAGGCCAAATGAAATGGTCGAGAGTGTGGCATCATCAACCTGTCTCAGCTTCTCCTTAGTCATCAACTAAACATGAATGAAGATCACATACATGTATAAGTCAGTATGGCTTAAAAATTAAAATTACTCTATTATAAAAATCAACTCTAAATCACATATGTCATAAAAAAAAAAATGTATACACATACTGACATAGAAGGAGTCCATGCCTCTACATTCCCCTCCTCTCTCACATCAGGGTTTGTAGCCTTTGCACGTGTGTCTGGTGTATCCTTGTCTAATACAAAATGATACTTAGGAAGATAACCTATGGGACCCAAGCAAATATTCTTGCATGTAATGCAAGTGTGAGGCACACAAATGTGTGATGAGCTAGCTGATGATGAACTAGCACTAGCATCATCAACACAAGGAGGCATGACTAACCTAGCTTGAGATATCAACATGCTGCTTAGTCTATGAATGGCTCTAATGGTCTGTGAGCTAGCCTTTGCTATAATATTAGGATGCTAAACTCGAGGAGGGGGGAAACATCAGTAGGGGGGACAAAAGTGCCAACTTTCTTCCATTGGGAATAGGGTCTAGTATGAGGAGCTCCTAACCCTACACCCATGTTGGGCTTCATGCTCCAATAGTTCACCTTGAGGCCCATCACAAATTTTGCATACAATTTTATGAGGAAATAAAATGACACCTCTAAATTGCTATGTGGAGGGATATCAAAAACCATCCACCAATGATCCCAAAAGTTTGCACATATGGTGTCATTTGTGCCCCATTTAATCGATAGTTTGCATTTTTTTTTCGTCAACTGGTAAACTGATTTTCGGGTTCACAAAAAGGGCAGCCAAATTATCTTTGGTTATATTGAGGGCTGCAACCTCATCATAGTCCAAGCCATCATCAAACATCTCATGCATTTTTTCACACCAATGAAGAGTGCCACTTTGTTCATTGGTAAGGGTTTCAATGTTATCCACTATGGTGTTTAACATGGATAACATAGGAGCCAATGTGGGTACATTATTATATGTTCTTTGCAAACCCCTCAATTCAGTGAGATCTTCATTTATCAAATCCTCAATTTGAGGAGAGTTTTGGGGGGGTAAAGGATCATTTGGTGGATGGTTTTGTAGGGGCACTGGATTATTTGGTGGGGGGTTACAAGGAATAGTATTCCTTACCTCAGTGTCATCATTTTGATCAACCATTCCTATTAATTTGCAAAACATAATTTATATTAAAAAAAACCTTAATTTTAATAATTTCTATCAAAAAACCCTAAATTCAACTAAAACTAACAAATTCATGATAAAATTTATTCAATTTATATTAAAATTGATATAAAAGAAAAAAAATTACCTTATATCGGATACATCATATGAAACCCGATACCTGAAACCCTGCGTAGAAAAATCTCACTATGATAACAACCTGCAGGTTGTCTTTTTTTTTATAAACACTGATAGATATCAAGTATCTGATATTATATCGGATATATAATACAATATTGGATATCTAATATTTTCCACATCAACCCCACGTTGAACAACCAACTCGCGGGTTGGCTTTTTTTTAAATAATAGTGGTGATATCGGGTATCTAATATTATATCAAATATTCGATATAATATAAGGTATCCAATAAGGGTTGGGCCTTACTTTCCAGGTTTGGTACCTGGATAGGCGAAAAAAAGTCAGAGCAAATTTTGAAATGCTTTTAGACATTTTCAAACTCTATTTTTTTCACATCGCCACTTTTTGGCACACCATGATCCTGCACATACCCTAATACATAGAATTAACTCTAAAGTCTAGATTAATTATTATTTATTTAAGTTAACTATTATTATATGTTAAGTTTGAGTAGACACTAGTAAAATTGGACCTATTTTTTGACGCTTTTCCATCAAAATTGTGACTCAAAAATGTGAAAACCTACCGTCACTAAATTAGAGTTGAAATTTTGACTACTAAGATGGGTGTCAATATATCGATGATGAAAACTATCAAAAATTATTGCCATCATTTTTCCATGGCTACACTAGACAACTAGTTTGAAATATTGAACTATCGATGCCTATGAGAGATGGTTCGACGGGTAGTCCACATCGTCAATGACAAGAGACATCAAACTATTGACCACCTGAAGATATGTTACGACAGATTTTTCATATTCTCGACAACACTATCCATCAAACTATCAACGACCTATAGAGATATTTCTATAGGTTTCTTATAACATCAACGATAGTAAATGTTGAAATAGTGATGGTAGTCAGAGTTTTAAAAAAAATGCAATAGCAAGCATAATTCTATAAAATAATTGATATTTAAATCATTTTTTGACTGATTGTTCTTTACACCAATCTGTTCATTAATTGATTTACTTTATGATTATTGTTTAAAGTTTTTCACATGTTGAGAGACCTTGTCTATTTTTCTAATAAAATATACAATTGGATATTGAGGATGATGTATCTATTATTGATATTAAGTCAAGTTTGTTATTCGTGTTAACACTTATTCAAATTTTGTATGGTTACCGAGCTCATTGAATAGTCTATAGTATTTTCCATGTAATTCAATAGCCACCAAACTTTACAGTTCCTACCGAGCCTCCTAGTGGTTACCAAGTGAATTTAGTTAGTGTGAAGTGCAACAGTTCAAACTGAGCAGAATCAGGTACTAGTGTGAAGTCTAGCAGTTCAACCTGAGCTAGCAGTTCATATGAAGTGAAGTTAGTGTTAAAAAAGCTAGCAGTTCATGAGAAGCAAAGCTAGTGTTAACCGAGCTATGTGATAATTAGTGTTTACCAAGTGCATTCTTGGTAAATGAGTAATTTAGTTTCTAGCAAGTTACACAGTATCTATCGAGTCACTAGTGTAGACCGAGTTCGAGACTACTCTAAAGTGATTAGTATGGACTGAACCTCTACTTCTACTGAATGCATGATGATGCTGAGTAGTGATAGTGGATGCTGTATATTAGAACTTCACCAAGTTAGTCTTCAAAACCCGAGTGTCTTCATTTAAGCTAACTTTGTAATATTGGTGTTAACTTTTATATTGGCTGACTTTGTAATTTTGTAAATTGGATTGATGTATGTATGTATGTATACATATATACATATATATATATATATATATATATATATATATATATATATATATATATATATATATATATATATATATATATATATATATATATATATATATATATATGTATGTATATAATGTATTATATCATATCCAAGTGTGGAATAATGTGAAAAATAATGTGTGATGTGTAATAGAGGCATGCAAATGTAAATCAATAGTAGACAAAGTGTATTATAAGGCCATATAAGCAAAGGAGCAACAGAGCCATATCTATCACATAAAGGTGATCAGTACTTCAAAGAATCTCTATCAGCAAATCAATTGTAAGTTAGAGATCTATTATTTCATCGTAACGGGTGAACCAGTCCAAATCCTCTAACAAGGTCGAATTGATAGTCTTTTGTCAAATCTCTTTACTGAGTGCATACTTCATTGTATGTTTGTAAGACCTCTAACAAGGTAGACCTAGCAATCCTAATTGCTCCTAACAGGGCAGATCATTAGAAGTGATCATTGTAAGCCTTAACAGGCCAACTTTATGTTGTAATATTGAAGTTTTGCGGGTATCATCCCCATGCTACCAAATTATTGTGTTCAAGTGCCATGGATGTTTTATGTTTTCAATTTCTCATGCATGCAGTTAGACCTAATTTAATGAATTAAATGGTTATTGGATTATTGCAATTAAGATCTAAATTTGGTATGATTTTTGAGGTTATTGATTTACCCCTCCCCTCTTAGTAACCTAGCATAGTCTTGAATATTTCCAACAATCGGTATCAAAACTTTGTGGTTCTCAGGATAAAGCTTGATAGCTTGAGCAAAGATCAAGGACAATGGAGATATTTAGACTTGATAAGGCAATTGACAATGAAAAGCTAGATCTAGAAATGGCCATTGCACAGCTCAAGAAAGCTAAGGAGCAACTTTTCCAATCTTTGAAAAATAAGGAAGAAACTTGCAAACCGAATGAATGATCCTTAATACATTGAAGAAAAGATTGAAGACCTTTTTCCTTCAAGTAGTTTAGATGAAGCAAATGATGCAATCAAATAACTCTTAGAGAAGAATGGTTCCCTATAAGAAGAAGTAAGAAAACTCAAAAGAGAACGAGAAATTCAGTCAATAAGGCTATGTGAAATCTTGGAATAAAGGAATAAGATGAAAGAAGAAATGGATGGAAGAAACAATGAGATCCAAAACCAATCCCTTCAGCATGTAGATCTTATAGATCAAATCTCCAATGCAAATGAAGAAATCATGAGCCAAAGATAGTTTAATGAAAGATAAACAAATGATCTAAATTTAGAAAGACAAATCAATGAAAGAATAAGAAGTGAGCTGAGATGTAAAAAGAAAATTAGTGAAAGATTGAAAAATGACCTAAACATTGAAAAGAAAATTAATGAGAGAATGATGAAATCTCAAGTAGATATGAATCAATTGAGTCAACTGAATGAGTAGAATCTCTATAGACAAAAAGATAAAGCAGGAATTGGATACAAAGAAGAAGGTGAATCCTCCAAACAAGGTGCTCAAAGGAATTAAAGACCTACTTACAATCACTATGGTAAGATAGGTCATACATCAAAAAAATGTTGGAGTAAAGGTAAAGAAAAATTCAATGGTAAATGATACAATTGCAATTATCATGGTCACAAGGCTAATGAATGTAAAGAGAAACCAAAATTTGAAGGCAAGTGTCATGAATGCAAGAAACAAGGTCACAATGCATTAGACTGGTGAACCAAGTCATTCGATCCAGTAGAGAAAATTGTGAAAGAAATATTTGGTTGGGACTATAACACCTTGTGTAGATGTCATTATTGTGGAGAGTATGGACACATTAGCATGAACTATGTTAAACACCACATGAGGAAGAGAGATACCACCATAAGATGTTTCACTTGTACAGAACTTGGTCATCTAGGCAAGAATTACATGAATATAGGTATAATTGAAGATGAAAAGAAAGCAAAAGAAAACAACATCAGAAAGAAAATGAGGTAGTAATGGATTCCTAAATCCACTGAGAAAGCTAGTCCAAGAAATGATCGTCATGTCACTCAAGAAGTGGGTGACTCCACCATTTCCAAATAAGTTCTTAAGGAAGAATTGGAATTGTGTTAACTTGATCACATCCAAATAGTTCCAAAATTGAAAGGAAGCAAAGATTCAAATCAGTAGTCAAGATACAAAGGATCATAGAAAATTAGTATCAGTTATTACTGAGTTACTTTCTCTATCAAGTAAGGTTAGGTCATGGACTCTATCGAGCAAGGTCAGGAGTAATTAGATACACAAATTTGGTTAACGAGTTATGAAGCATTCACTGAGAGATTCGAACAAATAGTCGATGATAGCCTATCATGCATAATGATGTCATCATAGTTACTTTTGTACCGAGCATTAATGGAAAAGTGTTATCAAAAGGTAGGAAATCAAATTCATTTTTCATTGAGAATTTAAAGTGTTGTTTCTATCAAGTGAATTATAGAGCGATCAAGTGACTTTGAGTGAAATTTATAGCAAAGTTTTTCAAAGTTTTCCATAACCTACTAAGTAGCCATGGTAGCATCAAGCAGTAGCAGCAGAAAGACAAAGAAAGGGTCAGAAATGTTGGTCCAAGGAGTCAAATGGAAACCACCAGATTTCAAACTTTTGCCAGCAATTATTGAAACCCTCAATCCAAATGGAGCACAATTGCAAATCCCTCCTAAGGTACTACTCATTAATGATATCTAAACTCATTTTAAGTGTGCAATTCAAGAAATTAGAACCTAGAGATGGATGATGCCCTAGTTAAATTGTGTGTGAATGGTGTTCTTAAACATGAACATAAGCACTTGGAAGATAAGGGTTTAACCCACACTCCTCACCTACCCTGAAGTTTCCAAATCAAATGGATCAGATACATCCTAAGCTGAGTTTACAATAGCTAGTTATGGTTTGAGCAACTAGTTTTGATCACTAAGAAGATGATTCATCGTATCACCGGCCTTCCCATGCTCTCCAAAGCCAAAACCATTAAAACCCTAGGTCAAGAGAAGTTAGAGAAGAAAATCTTAGCCAAGTGGGATGGTAGAGGTATGAAGATCAATATTTTAGCTGATGCAAAACTAAAATTTGGCATCCATGTGATAGCTCACATGATCTACAATTCTAGTCATCTAAATAGTGTGTCATGTGAAGTAATAGACTTAGCATTCAAGGTCGTGAAGAACAATCTATCATATGATCTTGCAGACTTGTTGTTGAAATAGTTTAACAAAAAAATAGAAAGTATTAGGACATCTAAGAACAACCCTTGAAAATTTGGTTCATTGTTGAAATGTCTATTTTTTTATGTTTGAAAGTTTTTCCCTTCTAAAGGTACAGTTGTCTTGAGAAAGGATGTGCTAGTTTTGTATCAGATTAACGAGTATATTGTGGAAATGGGTGAGAATTTTTTCAGCATAATGGATAATTACTTTGATGTCTTCAAGTAGAAAATTAATAATAGATTCAAGATTCCCAGGAAATTGTTTGAGGATTACAAAGATGATGTTTGTTTCATGGTAGACTATGACAAAGTCTACATTTAGGTAGTGAAACCTAGAGTTGTATGGGTAAAACCTCTTCCCTATGAGGTGAATATTGATGAAGCAAAGGAAATAATTGAATCCTTGATAAATGAACCTATTGATCCAAAGGCACCACATTTTGGAACATATGATGAGGCCAAGGAAAGATTAGAGCTTGAAATCAAGCTTCCACAGGCGGTTAACAAAGGTAAGAGGAGAATAACAAAACTCAAAACCAATGCGCCTCTTATGTTGAATGAGAGTAAGGGAGAAGATGATGATGAAGTAGAGGATGAAGAGGAGTTAGAAAAGGAAGAAGAGCCAATGAAGAAGAAAGGCAAGGTGATCATCACCAAGCCACCCAAGCCACCCACTACAATGTTCACCAAGAGATCCAAGAAGAAAGGTAGTGAAGTTGTGTTTAGCAAGCCTCCTCCCACCTTCCAAGAAAAAATGAAACAATTAGAAGAAGGTGCAAGCATGACCAACTTTAAATCATTAAAGTATGAGACCAGGATATAGATTGAGAAGAAACAAGTTGAAGAATTGATGCTAACCAAGATGGGCAAATGGAAGTATTCCCCTGATCAGATAGCCTCCTAGATCTCTAATGAATTATTAGAGAAATTAAAGCCAAGATGGGACTCAGCTATGCAAACAAAAAAATATATATATGAACAAACCCTGAGGTAGTTGTTACCGAGCATCCCAAATGCTGAGGTAAGAGTCTATGAAGAAAAACTGAGACAAGATGACTCTTAGATTTAATACTTGTTTAATTTTGCCAAAGGATATAGAACATGTAGTCAAGAATGCCATAGGTATGTAGAATAATTTTTATCACTTACATAAATAAAGTGAATTCCTAGTAGAAGTCAATGATGATGACAGTGATGATGAGGAAGAAGAAACATACTCTGAGCCAACACATTTTGACAATGAAGAAGTTGAAGATAAAGAGGAAGAAGCTATTGAGGAAGACCAATAAGATGATGAGGAGATTGATCCTATGAAGATAGTAGCTACATTCATTGCCTCACTTCCTCACTCTCCAAGAAAATTAATAGCTACATCAAGTTCAGAGACAACTTTAGCAAGTTTGATTATGACCACAATAGATACATCAAATGTCTAATCACTCTTTGCTCCCTCACAACTCAGCACATCACTAATAGAAGTGTCTACCACTTCATCTACCAAGCTGCAACCTCCCTCTTCTTCAACTCCTGAGTCAACATCATTAGTAATGAGTACAATATGTTCTACAATTTTATGTTCTTCAGTAGTAAGTACTTCAGTTTCAAGTTCTACAATTTTGGATTCTACAGTTTTGTCTTCTACAACTTTGGATACTTTTGTAAGTACTTCAATTTTGGATTTAGTAAGCATGCCACTTAGTATTCCATCTATTGGTACTATATCAATTTTCATAGCTAGTCCTACTATCTCTACTATTGTTTCCATTCCAAATTCTAAGGCATTAAGTACAAAGGCAGTTGAACCTAAGGCTCAACCAAGTACAAGATTTTTGAGTGGAAAGGAGATAGAGGAGGATTTTGACCTAGATGAGGAGATTGAGATTCCAAAATAGGATTTTGATAATGCCACTGCTGATCAAATGCAAATAGCTGGTCAACTCCTCCAAAAGAAGGAAAAATAGAAGAAATTGAGAGAGGAAAGAGACAGAGAATATAAAATCATAGAAGATTCTAAGAATATTTTGATTGAGGTGATAGGCATTGAAGTTGATACTTCTCAACACATTTTTTTTCAATTGGAAGAGGTAGTCCAGAAGTTTAATGAGGACTCCAGTGGTCAAGAAAAATTGATTGAGAAAGCAGAGAAGAAATTTGATAACAAAGTGCTTGAGCACATTGCTCAACAAATTGCCATTCAACAAGTAGAGCTTTCATCAATTTTGACCAATCTCGAAACCTCTTGTACAAATGTAATGCCACTTTTTGGAAAACTATGTAATGTTACCAAGTTCACAAAGGAAATAAAGAGAAAACTAAAAAAGATTGATGAAGATCTGAAGGCTAGTCCACATCAGTTGCAACTTGACCCTAGTTCAAGCTTTGCACATCATATGAAAATCAGATTCTTGTCAGATATACAGGCAAAGTTGTTGAGAGAAGAAGCAAGGATCTGATCTTCACTGATAGATATTTAGAATATGATCCTTCCCATCATGGATACAATGTAGAAGCACATTGTTTACTCAAAAATATTGATCCATGACAACAACTTCTCCATTGTAGATCACATGATAGAACTCTTTGCAGAAGTCCAAATTGCTCTACATTCATACAAAGTTTTGAATGAAAATTGGGATAAGACTTTAGCACTCATACTTAAGGTACATTCTAATTTTTTTTCTTATATGGATGTCTCTGTGTAAATAATTTTTGAATAAATCTTTGGCACTATTGTCAAAAAGGGGGAGAGACAGTATGTATATATGGGGAGAGACACTTAGTATGTATATTGTATAGGGGAGAATCATGCAAAGGAAAGGAAAGTATAGAATTTGTAGATACAGTATATTGTATATACTTACAAAGACAAATTTTCAAAAATCTCAAAAAAAATATACCACATCAAGCCAATATCACACTGTGATGTATATAAGTTTTGACTGATAAGTGTTTTTGTCACTAATGCCAAACGGGGAGATTGTTGACATTAAGTCAAGTTTGTTATTAGTGACAACACTTATTTAGATTCTATATGGCTACCGAGCTCATTGAATAGTCTACAATGTTTCCCATGTAATTTGGTAGCCACTGAGCTATACAGTTCCTACCGAGCATCCTACCAAGTGAATTCAGTTAGTGTAAAGTGCAACAATTCAAACCGAGCAGAATCAGGCAGTGTGAAGTCTAGTAGTTCAACCCAAGCTAGTAGTTCATATGAAGAAAAGTTAGTGTTAACCAAGCTAGCAGTTCATGAGAAGAAAAGTTAGTGTTAGCCAAGCTATGTGATAATTAGTGTTTACTGAGTGCAGTCTTGGTAAACGAGTAATTCTGTTTCTACCAAGTTACACAGTATCTACCGAGTCAACAGTGCAGACCAAGTTCGAGACTACTCTGAGATGATTAGTATAGAATTAGCCTCTACTTCTAGTGAATGCATAATGATACTGAGTAGTGACAGTGGACACCATGTATCAGAACTTCACCAAGTCAGTCTTTAGAACCTGAGTGTCTTCATTTAAGCTGACTTTGTAATATTGGTGTTAACTTGTATATTGGTCGACTTTGTAATTTTTTAAATTGTGTGTATATATATATATATATATATATATATATATATATATATATATATATATATATATATATATATATATATATATATATATATATATATATATATATATATATATATATATATATATATATAATGTATTGTATCATATGCAAGTGTGGAATACTGTGAAAAATAATGTGTATGGTGTAACAGTAGCATGTGAATGTAAATCAATAGTAGACAAAGTGTATTGTAAGGCCATATCAGCAAAGGAGCAACAGAGTCATATCTATCTCATAAAGGTGATCAATACTTCAAAGAATCTCTATTAGAAAATTAGTTGTAAGTCAAAGATCTACTGTTTCATCCTAACAAGTCAACCAATCCAAATCCTCTAACAAATTAGACTTAGCAGTCTTTTGTCAAATCTCTTTATCAAGTGCATACTTCATTGTATGTTTGTAAAACCTCTAACAAGGTGGACCTAGTAGTCCTAATTGCTCCTAATAGGGAAAATCATTAGAAGTGATCATTGTAAGCCTTAAAAAGCCAACTTTATCTTGCTGTATTGAAGTTTTGTGGGTATCATCCCCACCCCAGTTTTACTTTCTATTTGAAAGGTTTCTGGGTCACCAAATTACTCTATTCAAGTGCCATGAATGTTTTATGTTTTCAGTTTCTCATGAATGTATTTAGATCTAATTTAATAAATTAAATGGTTATTGGATTAATGCAATTAAGATCTAAATTTGGTAAATTTTTTGAGGTTACTGATTCACCCCTCCCCTCTCAGTAACCTAGCATAGTGTTGAATATTTCTAACATCTATAAGATTTCAAGAAAAATACTTTTTTTCATGTTTTCTTTTTGTACAAACTTGGTGAAGGTTGAGACCGTAATCTTAGAAAAAGTAAAGGAGCTTTTGTCATATATTGATCAAGGAAGATCTGTGGTAATATGTATAATGTTAGACAATATGATTGTTTCACTTCCCAATGGAGATGTTGATGTGTCCATGCTTAAAGAAGTTGTTCAATTGATCAATGTAAGATTTGAGATTGAGGTTATAATTTTTTTTCTACATTCTACTTTTCCTATCCACATGGTTGCAGACATGAGATGATTCTCTGATTCCTGTATAAGCATTTGGATGTTTCTCAAAGTTTCTCTTTAAATGGAAATGATAAACATTTTCTTCTATAGTCTACAAGTTTCTTCACGAAAAGTATGAAATTGAGAGAAAGACATGTCTTGATGATTTATTATTTTGAATGCTACCTTTAATAGGAAACAAAAGATGAACAACTATCCATTCTAATGTCATTTTATACATTGAACTAACTAGAGTCTCAAAACTAACCTAACTAAAATATTGTTCATCATTATCAGATTTCCACAATTCATATCAATGTATATTTCTTATTTTGGGGTTTAGCATCAACATCTCAGATCACACTACATGATCCATCAGTAGGATGCAAGAGAGCCAAGGGAAAGAAACTATTTCTATTGTGATATGCCAACATTCCCCACCTTAAGAAACTATTGCTATAAGATATTAACAGTAACAAAGATAGTATAAGAAACTTGAAGCGAATAAACTTAGAAGATTAATATACCTTAATATTGACAATCAAATACTTTCTCCTCCTTGGTGGACAAATGTGATATACAATCTTTTGTGAGAGTAGCTCCATGTTTGCATACAACTTATAAAGAAAATGACATGTGTTGGAAATAGAATAGGGAAGTAAACTCTGAGAGGGGTGGGGGTGAATCAACACTTTAAAACTTTCAACCTCAAAAAATATTCACCACACATCCATCTCACAATCTATGCATACAAACTGAAATACCAAATTAAACATCTACATCCATAGCATGAAAGTAAAATATTCAAAACATGTTTGACACAAGATATTTGGTTACCTGGAAACCCTCCAAGGAGAATGTAAAACTGGGGTGGGGATGACACCCACAATTCTTCACTACTTCACTAATAAAGTGTATCCAATGAAGGTTACAATGTTTGATCATGAAATATGATCTACCTTGTGAAAGGTTTGCCTTGTTAAAGGCTTACAAGATTGTTAGATCTTACCTTGTTAAAGGATTTAAAAACCTTGCTAAAAGTGTGCCTGGTAAAAGGACTTTAACATACAATGAAGTAAGCACCTTATTAAAGGATTTACAATAGCCTGTTAAGACTACTCTATTAAGAGATTTAACTAATTCACTTGTTAAAATGTCTCAGTAATGTTCCTTCGGTTAGCACTCTATTTCTTGATGTCAGATCACCTCTATACTAATGTGTACTTAATCCTTTATGATTAGATGTATCTCTGTTGTCCTCTAATTCCTTTTCTTTGTTCTTCTTTAATTGATTCTACAATGTAACTTAATTCATAACACCTTAATCACCATGAATGATCTACTTATGCATGCAAACTCTCTTCAATTCTCCTTAAGCATTCATAAAAATTTTAGATTTTGTCTTCCTTAAGAAGACCTAGGTGACTTAGGGTTAGGTATGAATCAATGATTGTGATTCACCCATATTGTAGCTTAAAAATTCCCTTTTTATGATTAGATTCACATAATACATAGGGATTCACATTTAAGATTCATCCTTATCAAAAAAGATCACAAAAAAATATTTTAGTTGGCCCAAAAATGGTTTCCATAAAAGTTTGTGTGATTACAAACAACTATGTCAAAACTGTGTAACTCGACACTTGAAATCCCTGATGCTCAACATCAACTATATCTTCAATGTTGTAACTCGACTTCTAAATGACTCGACATCCACTAATCACTTGGCATCCAAATAGCTCAGCACATACCATCTGCTAGACACTTGAGTGACTTGACACTTACTAGTTAATCGACTCACACTAAATATTTGTTGCTCAACATATACTATCTGACAACTTATGCTATGCATGTATTACTTGTTCGACATGAAATAAGTAAATGACTTTAGTGTATTGTCACTCATATGTCAAAACCAATATGATATTAACAACATTTTGTCCATTTCTACTAGAGAAGAAATTGGCAATCAGAATAAATCATAATCTGCATACAACTTATAAAGAAAGCAACATGTTGTAATTCATAGTACTTATGTTAAGGCCATTTTAAGGTGTTCACTTGGAACCTGCTATGTTCACCCACTAAAAGTAAATACCATATTGGAGACTTCAAAGCTCGAGCATCCCCATAATCTACAATAATGACAATACTGCATGTGAGAGTCAATAATGACATGATACAAAAATAAGTTGTAACTAAAATGCTTTTAATGGGTTTAGTTTGAGCTTCACTTGGTTTCAATAATCCTTTCATATTCTCTACTTAAAAAGGCCAACCGCATGAAGGTGGAAGCTCATTTGGTCTCCACCCCCCCCCCCCCCCCCCAAAAAAAAAAAAAAAAAAATCATTCTAAATTCCCCATTAACAACTAAGTAAATATTTCATTCATTCATTCTAGAAGTATATCATTGAGTCATTATAATCACAGATAATGACATGATACAAAAATAAGTTGTAACTAAAATTCTTTTAACGGGTTTAGTTTGAGCTTCACTTGGTTTCGATAATCCTTTCATATTCTCTACTTAAAAAGGCCAATCATTTGGTCTCTCCCCCCCCCCCCAAAAAAAAAAAAAAAAAAAAAAAATCATTCTAAATTCCCCATTAACAACTAAGTAAATATTTCATTCATTCATTCTAGAAGTATATCATTGAGTCATTATAATCACAGAACATACATTAACATGACATACCATTAATTAATACATATAAAAATTCATCAATAATTTGTGAACACATCAATAATTATATTCACATAACATTCATTAACATGACATATAATTCATTAATACCCATTCATCAATAATTTGTGAACACGTCAATCATTATAATCACACAACAATATTCAATTAACATGACATAAAATTAATTAACATTCATAAAAATCTATCAAAATCCATCATCAATAAGAAACATTCATAAAAAATCCATTGATAAGCAACATTCATCATCATAAAAATCCATTAATAAGCAACATTCATAAATATCCATCAATACACTCATCATCAAAAAAGGTTTTAACATTCATGTCTTTTTTTCTTCTTTCTTTTTTTGAAGATAATAGACACATCTTGACTATCTTTCGCATCCTGTGGCTCTTGTGGTTCTAATATTATGACATGAGGCTTCTTCTTCTTTCATTAAGGACAAGACTAATGTGTCGTTGCAATAAGAAATAAATGGGTTTAATTCTAAACTTTTTTTTTTTATGTTATAAGTATTTCATTAATCTAAAGAAGATAACAAATATTTTTCTTTAATTGATAGTGCCACATCATCTACTGTCACATTTTGTTCAGCCCCAACCTCAACATTCTCAACACTAACATCACACTCTGCATACTCAAGAAATATCACATAAATGTTACACCAATTGCAATTTAAGATGTTAAATTTTATTAATAATTACATGATTAATTTGAAATAGAAATTAAATATGTACATGTATCATTGTGATGCACATTGATGTATTGATAATGTTTAGGATCTATGCCTTCATCATCATGAGTAAGATCTGTGCCAGGAGTAGTAGGTTGTAGTGAAATATCATGTGCACATTGTTATCATTGTTCAAAATTAATATCAAATAGCTTATTTATCATGAAGTTCTCAATTACAATTATTATTCATTTAGCCTATTTACCTGTGTTTCAACCACTGCACCATAATCTTCTACACTTGTTTAGCCACTAGAATCTGTGTGGTGGCAAGAAACCATTGCTTTGTAGCCTTGCTTGAAGCCAAATTATTTATCCTCTTCTATGGGAAGTAGGTTAAATTCAATGCCCTGCATTTTTTGATAATATCATCAATAATTAATGTATTTCTTATTTGTAATTTTATATAAAAAAATTGATATGAAATTTTATTTACTACTACTTACAAGGCATGAGTTAATTTTCATATATCCATTAGAGCCAAGATGGTGTTGACCAACCTTCTCTTTCCTAGCTTGTGTTTCCTTCGATTTGTCTTGTAGCTTGTATATGTAAACTTTAAAAAATGTTAGAAATATGTTAGATTATATGAATCCATAATCAACACGGTTGATCTTCTTTGTTAAACTCTTTAACAGGTTAACATTTGAAATAAAAGCACAAACTCTTGAATGAGATGCATTCTGTATCTATAGTATAACTTACACATTGCTAACATCAACACATTATAGAATTTCTTTTATGTTTTAGATGTAATAAATTATAAGGATTAACTCATCAAGGGGTGTCTTGTTTTTATTTAGTGAATCAACTTCTATATACTAAAGAAAAGAGTTACACATATGACAATATACAATCATATGCATTTATATAGACAAGATACAATCATTCCTTGCAATTTTCTCCATCTAACTGGTAGCACTTGATGTTGTGTAAAACCCATCTAAATTTAATATGGTGTAATGTTAGAATAGCTCCACTAGATGTATCATAAATAATAATGAATGTTGGGCATAGGTAAAATGAAAGGTGAAATAAAGAAGAAGGGGGAATTGGTGAGTGGAGCATCCATTACTGTCATTAATTATGGTAAGAATATAAGAGAGGGAGGCATATTAAATACCATTAATAGGAAATGGGCTACATGTCTAAAATGGATTTATTTTTTAACATCACATGTTGTTTCTTAAGTCTTCAAAAAAATGTTGTTTGAATATATTCAAGAGAGCTAAAGGCAAAATGATATTTTTTTGGGTGCTCAAGAAACCACATTTTAAACATGGATAATCTATGCTTCCACTAGCTACACTTGTGTAATGGGGCTTTCATACCTTCAAAACTCCAAAATTTCATGTCTCAACATAGGAAAGAAGGCACCAAGGCATCTACTTTGCAACTTGGCTTGGAGGTTGTTAAAAAAATTAAACTTCAACTTGCAATTATTTTGTGCACTCATTGCAACACACAAGACAACATCTTTGAGGGACACCTGTTCATTTCCATTTACTTGGAAAGTTTTAAAATCCCAAAGGCAAAAGGCCTCACTACTCACTGCTCATTGTTAGATAGTAAAGACAAAAGGCAAAGGTAATGGAAACAGGCCTTACTACTCACTATTAGATAGTAAATGTTGTGTAAATTCAGAGTGAAGAATATATTGATTGTATGATTCTTATTGTATGAAGAATATAGTAAATCAACATTCTTGAAAAAAAATGTGACTGAAGTTTATGAGACACATACCTAATTTTTCTAGGTGGTGGGTTAATTCCTTTATCCCTTAGTCTCTTTTCTTTTGCATCTTCAATGATTTCATTCCACTTAGCTGTGGCACCATAGGAGGATGCTTGTACTTTGGGTTGAGCTTTAGAACCCTTTGGTACTAGTCTCTTATAGTCTTTAAATGTTTGTAAGCTTTTTTATAAGTTGGGCTTTGTTCAAAATATTTTGACCAAAGAACTTCTCCATAGTTTTTATGAGATGATCTTTTAATTCAGGGGCTTGGTCAGTCCAACTTTTAACAAAAAACAAAACTATTAGATAAACAAATTAATTCAAGGATGAATGAAAAAATGTAGCAACCAATTATATCAAGCTACATACCTTTTACGTAATGTAGGCCCAAATATATTTAATGTTAAATCATAAAATCATCACTACATCATTAGTCAAAAATGAGTTATGAATAAGTAAACTATAATTACACTCTAAATAATTATAATTTTAAAGTACCTGGAAGCTTAGGCAATTTTAAGGGAATCATATCTTTCTCAGCCATCAACAATGATGCCTCCAATGATCCTATACAAGTAACACATGCTGCTCCAGGAAAGGCTGGTAAATTATAAAGAATACTAGTATCAATTCTATCATTAGCATGACAAGGCATGCTTGTCACATAACAAAGTTAATCAATGTCATATATACTCAAATGAACAAGAAAGTATAAATATTATCACATTTAACACATAAAAAAATTGTAGCAAAACAAGGATTTACCATCTCTAGTTTCAACAGGTGTGGATGTTTGCATGCTCCTTGTTGCCGATCCTATAATCGACAATCTCGATGTGTTGGCTGGCCTCATGGAAGTAGGCATTTGGAAATCATCAACACCTTATATATATATATATATATATTTGTCATGTCCCCTATTTTCCTCTAATAGAATTTAATAATAAATAATAAATAACAATAATCAATATTTGAAAGATAATTGCATATGTACACCATATGACAAGCTCATATTTTAGTTAAACCATATGACCAATGAATGCCATACAAAAAATAAATAGAAGAATGATTTAACTATATAAATAGTATTAAATATAGTCCTAACCTTGTTTTCAAATTTCTATTTATAAGACTAAGAATTCTAAATGAAGGCCAAACAATCAACCAAATTACCCATCATTAGAAAATAAAGCAATAAATGAAACTTGAACCAAAAATATCCTATTTCTGATATGAAAATTAATACATGAAAAATGGAGATAATCACAATCTAATAAGGAAGCTGATGGAAATATTGTCATTGATGTCAAAAGAAATTGAGTGATTGTTAGAAGTTGTCATTGATGTCAAAAGTATGCTTATTAGGAAAATTTATATCAAGAACAACATTTACATTACTTGGCATTTGAGCATTGCAAATAAGTATGAATACACCGATCATAATTAAGGAAAAACTCATTCACTAAAGAGTGCATTGAAAATTGTGATATGGAGTGATATGTTCCTCACACTAACCAAGAAGAAACATCATCTACAATTGTAGATATAAAAATAAGATTCATTTGTCAACAAATATACTGCACTACTATTGGAGATAGCAAACAAAGGAGAGATACAAAATACAGGGCAAACCAAGATGGAAACAACTGACATTAATAATAATCTGGTAGATTGAATAGTCAACATTAAAGAGCACATAAATGAGGAGTGATATGTATATATATACAATAGGATTATATTTAAAGAGTCTCATTATTCATTAACCAAGAAATGTAGAGTAGAAGTAATGAAGATAAGACAACCTTGGGTACTATGCATTAAATGTGAGAAAGATAAACTTTATAAACTGTATGCTGAGTTACTTTAAAGCCAATAGACAATAGAAAAGAAATTTTTAGTGATCAACCATATGACCAATGACCGACTATTATGTACAACATAGATATCAGAATCATATCATCACAAGCTCATGGACATGGAACTAGTCAAGATGATATACATTTAAGACTATATCATCATAAAGGTTCAACAATTATAATTAGAAAAGATATATGAGTTTTCCAAATACAACAATTATCTTAAGTATCAAAGAATGAATACAAGTAGTTAAGTAAAGGAAAAGAGTGAACATGATAATAGTAATATAAAATTGTCAATAATAATCATAAAGAAAATAATGTCCCTTCTAATGATTGAGAATTGAAATCACATATCTGTAGGATGCACACTCATACCCTCATCAGGTGGAAGAACTTGGTGTGGTTTCAAAAATTCCTCTAACAAAGCATACATATTGTTGTTCATGATCCATAAATTAGTATAAAACATAAAGCTTTATTGAACTATTGTCCTAGCAAAAGACTCATTGTTGCTTACTTCTAGATAGTGTGCTCTATGGCACAATTCATTTCTTGTGGTATCTTTTTCTTCTATTGGATTTGGATCATCACAAGCCCAAGAATTTATCGATTAACATTCTTTAGGCTCTTTTTACATAGGCTAACAAGGTCACTACTATATATGATGTCATCATCACATAATACAATGGCTACCATATCAACAAGTAATTTTTGTTGTGCAATTTGTTCCTTTCCCTTTCCCTATGAATCAAATTGTGACAAAAAAAATCAGTAAAACAATCAAAACAAGTCCAAAACCTTCACAAAAGTAAAATTTCTTTTCCTTTTTACTTGTTAACTTCCATGAGTAAGGTAGTGGTTACCTTCAAAAAGAAGCCCACTGATAACCCCGCTCTGCATGAGGGGCTCTTGTTGCTCATTTATGAGCACTTTAAGGCTCAGACTATAAGCAATGCCCCACCCCCAGACTGAGAATGTGACCTCTAGAAGCTCCAACTTCTCTTTAGACTTGGATGATATTCAGAGCTTTAGCTCTGAGGATGGCAGGATTTCTTCCGTTGATAAAATTGTCACCCTTTAGGTCAAGAATTCACCTTCTTCCATTACCCCAAGTAGGAAAAGCCCTAGGGCTCATGGGCAGAAGCAACCTATGAAGGATGTGAGGTTTGACAACGATGATGAGGAGGATGTGGAGATGAAAGAGGAGGAAAAGGAGAAGCAGGAGGAAAATAAGGAAGACTGGGGAGGGAAGAAATGCAAGAGCGAGGGTCTAGAGGATGAGAGATTGCAGCAAGAACAAGATATGTCTTCACTGCCTCTTTCTCCTAGCCATACTCAAGCCCAACCTAAGGAGCAAAAAATGGATTCTGAGAATGAGGGTGGGGAGGTGTAGGTTAAAGATAGGAGGAAATCTTGGAAAAAATTTAATGTTAGGACCTCAAAAATGGGCATTTTTAGAGAGGCCATGAACCCGCAGGTCCTTGTGGAAAGCCAAGAAGAGGAGCAGCTTGAAGAACTTATAGACCCGATGATTGTGGCCACTTTAGATAATACAAGGGAATTTGGGCTGAACCTCTTGAAAAATGCCCACAATAGTATGATTGATAACTTTAGATCAATCAAGTGGCTTTTCTATGAGCTGGAGGAGGTCAAAGAGCAGGTGGGTCATATGGAGGATAACAGGAATGGAGTGGATTCAGATAATAGAGACAACAACGGTGAGAGGCTTAGCCTAGTGGAGAGAAGGATTAACAACCTCTAAATCTACAATTATAATCTCTCAAACCAGATGATTTCGCTACTAAGATCCATTAACAAAAATATTATTTCTTTAACTGGCTGGATCAAAGACAAAGTTATGAAGGAAGAAGAGGAAGGAAAAGACAGGGAAAAAGCCAAACTGGAGGTTGACACTACAAAGGACAACATCAATAATGGTCAGGACTAGGAGGATCAAAGGGTGCACTAGCAAGAAGTTGAGGAGAACCAGATGTACTATGAGGCTGCTCAAGCCATGCAAGACCTAGAGAGAAAGAACGAGGACTAATCCACTACTTGTTCTTTTGTCTCATTCTATTTTTTGGCTTTTTGTCAAGGCTTTTGCCTTTGTCATTTCTAAGTAGTTTTTGTTCCTAGTCTTTTCTATGTTCTTTGTTTTTAGGCTGGGCCTTGGGCTTATTATCGACCTTTGAACTTGAACTCTTTTGGCTAGGCTTTTCACACTTATTATTAGCCTTGTTTTTGTTTTAACTCTTGGGTTTTAGGGTCCCTATAAAACTTGTTTATCTAACCAAAAACATAATAATTTGACATTTTGTAAAATTAAAATTGTATAAATTTTTATATAGAAGGTTTACCTATGCTAGAGAAGGGGTGGGAGAAACATCCCTGCCTCTGTCATCTAATGGCTCAACCATGTTGCCTTGTGACAAAGAATATATGTAAAAACATCAACATAATCAAATGAATAGTCCAATTAGCAAAAAAATATATTATTAAAATGGTATATTGTATATTAGAGTTCTAATTGGAAGTAATTAGTTTAAATTTTACATATATAGTACTTACAAGTCCCATGATAGTAACTTTTTTGTATCTATGTGATTCAAATTGTAATCTATTAGCAACTCTTCCCCTAAACTTATTGATTTTATCACACATACAAAAACATGATTTCCCTCATGTTCCTCAAAAATGCAATTGGGTCACTTATTAGTAGGATGTGTACTATTTATAAAACTTGTAATGTTCCCTATTGCTCATGACCTTCCATCAATTTACATAGCAAGTCTTTTACTTTGATCATTTTCTTTCCATTGTAGATAATCTGCTGACAATGCATACGTATGCATACCCTTTTTATATTGAACTATCCACATCCAATTTTTTTAATTGTAACAAGGTCCTTCATACTCCATTAATTCAAAAACCTTGGTATAATTGAGCTTTATACCTTCTATGGGAAATAGGCCCAAAACATGTAATGCTGATGGAGCTATGTGATATATCCTCTCATTAACACAAAAATCAATGTTAATTGGAGGTAATTTATTGGGTACCCATTCTTTCTCAAGATGTGTGTACCTCAAGGGAATGTTAATGTCACCCTTTGTCTCATCATCATAAGAACATGACCCCCTTGAGTAAGGAAAAATTGCATGCATTTATTGAATTTTATTCTAATATTTTTCCCTCTTGTTTGTCTCTCTTTTGTAGACCTACTACATGTCTTACTATCCTCTTCTATTCTCGCATTTTCCTCATTGAGGAATGAAATATCAATATATAAAGTTTGCTTGAAGTTAATGTCAAAAGTAAAGAGAAAGAAAGCATGCAATAAACTTATACCTCCCGATCCATGTAACTATGTAGATTCTCGTTAAAGAGGTATAGTTTCCTGCATATGTAAATTATTTATCCTAAGTTACAAATTACATGATACTTATGCTACAAATTGTGCATAGAACATAACATGAACAATATGCATACATTGCAAAAAATATAAGATTGTATATTTTTCAATTGGTTACCTCTACAAAAAACATATTATAAGTAATCAACACCTAATACATTTCCATTGATCATGTCATTGATCATCTTCTTTGCCCATCTCATCATTATCATCATCATCCAAATTATCAAAATTGTTACTATGACCATCGTCATCATTATCATCATCATCACCATCACCATCACCATCACCACCATTATCATCTTTACCACCACCATCATCATCACCTTTGCCACCATCACCACCACCATCTTCATCATCAATGCCATCACCATCATTATGAACATCTTTTCCATCATCATCATCATCATCTCCTTCTTCATCTTCATTGTCATCAACATCATCATCTCCTCCTTCATATTTTCCATCATCATCATCATCTCCCCCATCTTCTTCTTCAATCACATTATATTTTGCTAGTCTTCCTCTTAGATCATGTCCAATGAAAAATGACCAACCTAGTTTATGTGGAATGTCAAAGTAAATCACTTGTTCACATTGGCTTGGAAGAACATAGGGCTCATTTCCAGCTAGCTCAAATGACCTTGTATTAATCATTGTAAATTCATTATCATGTTCAATAATAGTTCTTTTAGATTCATTTTGATTCAATCATAGCTTGTACCATTTGACACCGAATAGAACTTGTTTGAAGAAATTAAAGTTGCACTCAATAATATCCTCCAAAACACCATAGTATCTATTTTCATATTGTTGAAGATGCATGTCACTTCTAGACAAAATATTGGTGACCTCAAACATTGTAGTTATCCCATAATCACAAGTTCTCTTAGTCTCGTCCACATTTTTTATGCAAAATTTATGACCATTATAGTACATAGTTATGTGGTGATTGACCTATTATTTTTCAAACATGTCAAAGTTATTCATCCATCCTTGATTTGATATTAATCAAATGGGTTATGATAGATTAACTTATATGTACCTTCCCACCTCTTAAACCATTTGCTAGATCAATTACCATTAGCGCAATATTGGAATCTCCATTATGATGAGCTTCTTTAACCAATGAAGCAATGTCTTCCCATGTTAATGAGCGGGCATTTTGTTGAGATTGTTAAAATCCATGACATCATCCAATCAAGATTATTTGCAATATACAAATGAAGTGCATCCCACTCACTAGCAACTGTATAAAATAAATAGACCCATTAGAAACAACTTATATTGATGATGGATAAGAATTAATTAACTACAATAAAATCTTATAATTACCTCTCACTTTCCTCAATCTACCTTTCCCCATCAATTACTCCCCTTTGAATCTATTAATGGAGTTGGGATCCCAAATGCAATCTACATGGATCTTTGATGCAAACTTGGGAAGATATTCAGTAATGTAAACCATGGTCTAGTAGACCATATATCCCTTGACCATGGAACCCTCAGGACGTGCTCTCTATCAAACCAAGCCCTTCAAAAAATTTAACTGCCTCTCAATCATCCATATCAACCTAGTTGGTACAGGTCCACACAATTAGATGTATGAGGTAGTGTTCTTGTGCATTAAAAAAATTTGAAGGTAGACACTTTTGCATCTTGCACAAAAGTTGAGGAATTTTTCTCTTCTTTTTCTTTATGTATTTTTTATCAATTTCTTTAGATGACAACCACTTATAAGATATTCATCATGCAAAAATCTATTAATGAGACTAATAACACTTCTATACAACAAATCTAACAAATAACACTTCTAACCTCATGTATTTTCCAAGATCATATATAACATGTTTGACACTCATGTTTTTGAAGTTGTATGGGGGAGATAGAGGTAGAATGTGCTACAAAAATAATAAAATGATCTTTTCAATATATTATAAAATAAAATAATCAAAAGTACATCATGTTTTACAAATTTATTGTAAATAGAGAAAAACATGACTTACCTTGATGAAGGTATGCCAATCATGCATTTTCAACCCAGACCTCAAATCACCTTTCTTTGATTTGATACTTCATTATGTTTATAACAATCCTATGCAAAATTTAGTTTTTTTTATGGCTTGATATATGACATCAGTTTTTTGTTTTGTTAATAACCAAGGAATGATGCTTGTATTAATCCAATTTTCTTCTCTATTTGATTTAACGAAAAAAATTCAATGCATGATTGGATTCATCAATGTCATTGAAAATTTTGACCAATTTTTCTTTGTCACGCCTTCCATCTAATATTTTCCATAGTGTCTCTATTACATTCTTTCCAATATGCATAACATCAAATAAATGCACAACTAGGAGGTGCTCGTAATACGACAACCTACTAAATTATCTAGGATAGCTTTTAAGTCCTTTTGGAAGTTTCTCATCAATGCCTTGATGACCTTCATGAACATTAATTATATCATTAGTAAAAAAAATACAATATCCAAATTTAAATTTCATATGAAAACCTACATCAGATGGAATGACATTACCTCAACGATTCATTCTATTATATCCCAACTTCCACATGTAAGCTATCATTCTTCATGACTTTGATGTCACATCTTCTTTCCCATTGAAAAGATGTTTGTTAGCAATTTTATTCTTATGATTTTTGTGGAGGAACTATCTATTCTCATCGAACACTTGCTTTTCTAAACTTTTTGAATGGCGAGATTTCATCTTTGAACCACAAATTGGACATGAAAATTTTTCCTTTGTCTAAAGACCTACAACATCATGTATAGTTGGATGACATGTGTAGTATAAGATTAATGTTTACAATTATCACACACAACTTAAACATACAATGAAAAATATGCATCATCAATTTTACATACCACAAAAATGTGTTATTCTAGGGGCATCATGTGTAGTTCATACACACATTGCACGAAATTGGAATTGGCTTTCACCAATTGGTCTAAAGATGTTGTACATAGTGACCCCATTCCATAACACTATCAGCTCATCAATCAAGGGCTTACTATATACATTCATATCTTTCATTTGGTACTTACCTAGTTGAATGAACATAAACAAAATATAATTATTAAACCCATTTTGATACTGTGTTTATAAGTTAATTTACATGACTATTAAATGGAAAAATACTTGGTAGAATCATTGCCAACATTATATGCTCCCACTTTTTGAACATCCAAGGAGGAATGTTATTGTTAATAAAAAAATAGGCCAGACCAAGTAAACAGATCTCATTTATCCAAATGGATTGACACCGTCTACTACCAATGAAAGCTTCATATTATGAGGTTCTTATTTAAATACTAGCCACCGATCTTCTATGTACTTAAATGTAGAACCATCCATAGACATTCACATAATTTACACTCAAAAGGTGTTACACTCTAAACATTTCTATCCAAGGGATTCCATTAGTTTAGAATGCTTGGATGTCAGCTTGGAGCTCCCTATGCACAGAGTATAAAAGAGTATATTTAAGTACAAGGGCTATCAACTGAGCCTTAGGAATAATCTTCTTGCTAGTAAACCATGCAATGTGAGGTTCCAAATATGAGATGCAAGAATGCAAATGTCCACAAGGAGTTCCTCAAGGATGCAATGCAAGTATGAAGTAAGCTAAGATGAGATGCAAAGTGTAGCTATGTTAAACAACATGAGAGTGTTACCAATCCAACTAATTACTATGTGATTTAAGCTATTGCAAAATGAAATCCAAGCTACATGCAACATGATTCTAAGCTATTATGAAATGGTGATGTTAGAATGAGACATAGAATGAGAAGTTCTAAACAAAGCTCCAAGGAAACTTGTAAGAAAACCTTCAACATAACAATACTCAAAAGATGGATGGATCCTTTAAGGGGGAAAGATCTCTCCCTTTTAAAGTCATATGTATGGTAAAGATCAAGGTCAAGATGATGGATGATCAATGGTGGAGTTTGAAAAGAGGAGTGATCCATGTGCACACACAAGTCAACCAATAGAATATAAGTTGACTTCCCATATAAGACAAAATTCACAAAACCTTTTCTTTTAATTTGAAAATAGAAAAGGATTTTATGTGTGCACTTTAAGTGGGTTAGAGGTCTTTTATTTAATTAAAAGGGGACATGTTATTTTAATCAAATAATGAATTTAAGATAGCATAGTCAAACTATAGGTTATAATCAAATTAATTGATTATTTGAGATTTGGTCTAGGTAAATGATTAATTAATTTAGCCAAAATGGTGAGAAGGGGGCTAATAGTCTAGATGACCATTTTTAGGTGATTACAATATGTAGTTTATAACTCTCGATAATCTTCATGGTAGGCATCATTGTCTTGTTTCAATAGTTACCTTATTTTTCTAGAATTAAGTAACGTTGCTTCTTTATCTTTGCACGAATAACTCCCTTTAGTCAAATCTATTAATCCATCACTATTGTAGAAATACTCTATGTACATGCTCTAGAATCTCTATCAGTTTGTTCATTGATCACTCATCCACTAGTAGAAATGCATGCACAGATTTGGACTAGATTCAATCCTTATTTGTGTTATATTTTTTTTAATCAAACTACACTTGATGTGATCCTCTTTAATCATGCATTATTCTGTTTCAACTACTAGTTATATGCTTATATGAGTATTCTTTTTAATAGTTACTCTTGTCTATTTATATGTGTAAATTTATATTGCCAAATAATGAAACATCCCCCATTATCTTAAATTCATTTCATATGAATCAAAACCATATATATATGTCATTCTTTGTTTAGTCAGTGGATATATTTCATAGTATAGTGAATGCAATACAACAACATGATCTTAGGAAATAAATTGGTGCTTTGATAAGTATAAAAACCTAACTAGTCTCATACAGTTCTCATTCTGTATTGATCATCAGTCATTTGTAGACATAGAAACTTTGATGTTGATATTCTATATGTATGTTATACAATTAATTTATTCTAGATATGTTCTCCTATATATTATGTCTTCAAATTTATCATTTTCTTCTTTACACACACACACACACACATCATATCATATATTGACTTTCTATTCATCTCATCTATCATCTTCTTGATCTATTATAACTTTGACATTGATAATGCTAAGTGTCTTGTTCATCTTTGACATCAACAACAATACTTCCATTATGTATATACTACATCATGATGTGATAGACATACACAAATGTGAAGGAAAGAAGCTACACATAGGCTCATAGAGGGACTTCCAAGTCTACTAATCTAGACCCCTACTTGTAGGTGTCATGGGTACTCAGTGACTAACTTGGGTATGTGATTCAAAATTTGAATGCATAAACTTTTAGTAAGATGTTTTTTAGGGTTTTGGTGCCCAAATATTGAAGAAAGAATTTAATATGTAAAAAATTATCTTTTGGATGTTGTTGTTCAATATTTGAGAGAGAGAGAGAGAGAGAGAGAGAGAGAGAGAGAGAGAGAGAGAGAGAATAATTTAGTTGCACAACAAAGAGCCAAAGTGCATTAGACTGGTAATTGTAGACATATATAAGAAAGAAAGAAGGAAAGGTGATATTGAAGGGATCAGAGGGAAAGACAAGATAGTGAGGGAACATTAAGAGATCTTTAAGGTATACTTAGGAGATACAAAAGGAAAGGTGTGCCACTTAGTTAGATCATCCATTTTGATTTCTTTCTTACCATTGCAACCATTTTGCGGGCTCTTAACAATGCACACTTAATTAGCAAGAATATTGTAAACCCTCTAATGAGGTACCCCCTAGAAGGATGTTGTAAATACTTTAACAAGATAGCTTTGGTAATCTTTTGTAATCCTCATAGGTCACTACCATTCCTAACTGGATGCATTCCTAGAAATCATAGTAGTAGCCCCTAATTGGGAAAACTTTTATCTCTTGTAAAAGGCTAGTGGGTATATTACTCTTGCTATGGTTTTCATCCTCTCATCGAGGGTTTCCCGATACAAAGATCCATGTATAATTGATGTATGCATTTTTTTGTGAGATTGTATGCTTTTATCTTACTACTTTCATCATTTTTTTAATTTGAAAAGAAACTAGTTTTTAGAATATTTGGTGTGATAGCTTAGAAAATTAGTTGGAAAGTTTATATTGATTCTACCCCCCAATACCAATTTGGGAAAAAGGCGTTTAAAATCTGCGTAAAGAAGAAAAATACATTATAGATCCTAATGATCAACCAATCTAAGATCCTACATTTAATCACAAGGAGGTTCAACCACCTTTAATGTAAAATCAAATTTCTAACCAGAAATATGAAGTACAAAAGTAGGAAGTTAAAGAGAATCTTGTAAAAATAAATTCATCTCATGAAGTAGAAATAAGGCTAAAACTTGTTGAGCAATCTTCCAGGTCCAAAATTCTTAGTTTTATCTAGAACACCTTAAATAAAAAGATTCAAAATTAAAAAAATCATGTTTCATCAAGCCTAATAATAAAGAAGAGGCTTTACTTCAACAAATGTTTCCATATAAGTAACTTATTCTAGAAATTCAGCTAGCTCTTGATGTTCTTTTCTAGCACGTAGAGGAGCTTTGACAATGTAGTTTTCCATGTTTTAATAAGTTCCTATCTATTAAACAAGTTGAGATTGATGATTTAGGTTTTCCACAAGAGGTTTATGGGATGGTCAAGGCTGGCATTCATATTGTTTGAGTGATAGATCCAATAAAAGAACTAGTGAGCCCTCATTATGTATGAAATTCAATCAACAAGATTATTTTTTATTTTAATTTATGCATGTTGATGACTTAATTTTCATGAGAAATTTTTCTATCGACATGTTTAAGACATCAACAATAATTTTTTTTGAGAAGACTAATTTGGGAATCATGAAATAATTCTTAGGCATTGAAGTTGTTATATTTGATAGAAGAATTTTTATTTCTAAATCTAAGTATGTTAAAAATTTAGAATGTCTAATAATAAACAAACATGAACTCAAGTTACAATAGGAAAAATAAGTTATTAAAGACGATAAAATTTATCATATCTTAACCCAAATTTGTTTAAGAGACTTGTTGGAAATTTATTACACACCTCATCGCTAAAAGGTTAGATATCATGTATGTTATTAGCTTGATTTCAAAGTTTATGGATTCAACTCAAGACTTGCATTGGGAAGTGTAGAAAGTGATACTATAAAACATTACACGAACAAATATTCCAAAAATTTCAAATTTGATTTGATTATATATACTAATAGTGATTTTTTAGGTAATGTCAATAATAGGAAGAGTTCTTCTAGATATGTCCATCATTGTCAAATAAATGCAATCTCATGGTCATCAAATAAGTGAGTTGTTCTGACACTTTCATCAACTAAAGGCAAGTATGTAGTACCCATATAAGGATCTATTACAAGAAAAATATATATTGATGGAATATTGATGATGAAAAGTTACATTACCAAAAAGTCATATTTTTCACCAAAGGAGGAAGCACATTTCAATACAAGATACCACTTCATCAAAGAGCTTGTTGATGCAGGAGCATCTTGGGTTTTCCTTGTAATCCTACACATTTTGTTCATTCTGTCCATTGCTATCGAGTTCCAGTTGCTACCAAGTTCTTGTTGCTACCGAGTTCCAGTTTCTACTTGCTACCAAGTTCCACTTGCTACTAAGTTCCAATTGCTATTGAGTTCTAGTTGCTATCGAGTTCCAGTTTCTAGTTGCTACTGAGTTCTAGTTGCTATCGAGTTCCAGTTACTACCGAGTTCATAGTTGTTGCCATGTAATTCCTTTGGATGTCGAGCTCGTGTCGATGCTGAGTGCTAGTTTTGGAAAGCTTTCTTTTGCCGAGTAATCTGTGTCTAGTTCCTATTTGGGCCGACTTTGCTCGCATTTAATTTTAGTATAGGTAGTTATATTTACTGAGAGTCGACTTGTGGCTTCTCTATGTTCTAGAATGTTTTATAAGCCATTTTGGCAAGTATAAATAGGGTGTTTAGGTTTAGAGTTAGGTAGATTTTACAGATTTTAGGAAGAGAAGGCATATGTATCTAGAAATGTGAATTTTAAAGTTGGATCGTGGATCTAGAAGTTGTATTTTGTATCCAACCATAACCTAGAAGGCCTTATAGTTGGGCATGAATGGAGATATTTTGATGATTAAAGAAAGTGTTTTTCTCTTCTTCCTCCTTTGGTTGTTGTTCCTTGTGTTTTCTTTTGTTGTGTTAACTCTTGTAGGGTGAGCCTTTGGCCCAAGTCATTCATTCTCTTGCCTGTGTCAGTTGGTATCAGATCTTGAGGTTCATCCTCATGGAGATTGGATCGTGTAGAACCCTAATTTGGGATTTGGTTGTAGGGTGGAAGATCTGCAGATTTGACCTATAACTTGTAGAGGGTTACAATCTTGTAGGAACCTAATTTATAAAGATGGTTCATGGTAGAGGAAATAATGTTGATAATGCTATATTGGATCAGCTGAGACAAATTGCAACTAGATTAGATACTATGGAGATAGCCCAAAGGAGAGGAGCACATCTTGAAGATGTAAGTGATGATGAAGCAGCAACACCAAACCATAACCTAGAACCTGAAGAAGATCAAGATGAGGAAAGATTGTTGCGAATGTTGTCTAGGGAAAATTCAAAGCCTATTGTAGAAGTTGTTCCTTATGATAGAAAATTGGATACCAATGCTATGTTGGATTGGATCTTTGATATGGAGAAGTTCTTTGAGTATAAAAAGACTCCTGATAATAGAAAGGTGAAGATTGCAGTCACTAGGTTGAAAGGTCATGCATCACTAAGGTGGGAGCACTTGCAAACTAATAGACAAAGGAGAGGAAAGGAGAAGACCAAAACTTGGCCAAAGATGGTGAACAAGGTAAAGAACAAATTCCTTCCTACTTTGAGAAAGATGCAAAATTTGAAACAAAATGAAATGATTGTGAAAGAATATACTGAGGAATTCTATAGATTGGACATCATATCTAGACATGTGGATGATGATGTTGAGAAAATTGCAAGGTACACTAATGGATTGAGATCTAGAATACAAGATGAAATAATTTTTGTGAAGTTGGAAAGTGTAGAAGAAGCATATCAATATGCCTTGAAAGCTAAGGAGATCTTGAAAAAGAAGCATGAACAAAGACATAGAAGTAGAGGTGGTAGATTCCAGATAGGTAGAGGTAGATCTTATGGAGAAGGTGGTAGATCTGACAATTTTGTGCAAGACAAGGGTAAATCTGAATGGAAGAATGATGACAGAGGCAAGACTGAATGGAAAAATGGTAATTCTTACCAAGGAGGCACTAATTCTTATCAAGGAAGAGGTAATTCCTATTCTACAGGTAGATTTCGTGGTAATTCTTTTAGATGTGGTAAAGAGAGACATAGATCTTTTGAATGTAGATCCTCTGAAAGTAGGCAAGGTAACAAAAATGTTGTGATTCAAGAAGATGATGAGGGTTCACCAAGTGGATCTGAGGCTAGAGAAAATCTGATGGTGAAAAGAACCTTATGTAATAAAGGAAGTGATGAGGAACCTATTTTAAGGAGAAGTATTTTCAAGACTAGATGTAAGATGGCTAGAAAATACTCCAAGGTGATTATTGACAGAGGAAGTTCTACAAATTTTCCATCAGAAGAGCTAATTACCAAGTTGCAATTGTAGAGGCTGAAACATCCCAAACCTTATCATATTTCATGGATCAAAGATGAGCATAAGATATTGGTAAGTGAGCAATGCCTTGTGAAGTTCAAAATTGGACATTATTTTGATGAAGTTTTGTATGATATTATGCTTATGGATTGTTGTCATATTTTGTTGGGTAGACCTTGACAATATGATAGATATGCTATACATGATGGGAGATTGAATCAATATACTCTTTGGATAAATGGGAAGAAACAAATATTATTGCCTTTGATTAAAAGTCTAGATGAGGTCAATTCTACTACAATAAAAGTTTGCATGGTTAATGGAAAGAAATTCAAAAATTAAATGAAAAGAAACCAAGTTTTTTTTGTTATAATTCCTAGGGGACCAAATTGTGTGCCAGCAAACAATATTAGCCAAGTACTAGTTAGTAGTGACCGAGTGACAACAGAAACTAATGGAAGCCGAGTACTAGAAGTAACTAAATTGTTGAATGAGTATAAAGAAATTATTTCTGATGATATTCCTGATGGTTTACCTCTAGTAAGAAGTATAAGTCATTGTATCCATCTAATTCCTGGAGCTAGTTTACCAAACAAAGCACCATATAGATTGACACGTACAAAGAATGAAGAACTTAATAGACAAGTGCATGAGTTGTTCAAAGAAAGCTTGAGTCCATGTGCTGTACCTACTATATTAGCACCTAAAAAGAATGGAGAATGTGTAGTGATTCCAGTGCTATTAACAAGATCATAGTGAAATATAGGTTTCCTATGCTGAGGATGGATGACATAATGGATTGTTTGAGTGGAGCAAAGTATTTTACCAAGATTGGTTTGAAGAGTGGCTATCATCAAATCAAAATCAGAGAAGGTGGTGAATGGAAGACTACTTTCAAGACAAAATATGGTTTGGTTGATTATGCCTTTTAGTTTGACTAATGCACCTAGTACTCTCATTAGGTTGATGAATGAAGTTCTAAAAATATTTTTGGGTAAGTTTGTGATTGTTTATTTGGATGATATTCTAATATTCAATAAGACTAAGGAAGAACATATTGAGCATATTAGACAAGTATTGTAGAGATTAAAAGAGGAAAAGTTGCTGATTAATCTGAAAAAGTGTTCTTTTATGCAAGAGGAGATTGTGTATTTGGGATTTGTGATTTCAGTTGATGGATTGAAGATGGATCTTGAGAAGGTTAAAGAAATTTTGGAATGGCCTACACCTAAGAATGTGGGTTAGATAAGATCATTTCATGGTTTGGCTAGTTTTTATAGATAGTTTATAAAGAATTCCAGTGTTGTTTGTAATGCTATGACTGAAACAATGAGGGGAGATAAAAAGGAATCCAAGTGGACACATGAAGCTTATAAGAGTTTTGAGACTTTGAAACAAAAGGTTGCTGAATTACCTATATTAGCTTTACCTAATTTTAACAAAGTATTTCAATTTGAATGTGATGCAAGTGGTAATGCAATAGGAGCTGTATTAAGTCAAGAAGGTAAACTCATTGCTTTCTTTACTGAAAAGTTGAATGATGCCAAAAGGAAATATTTTGTGTATGATCAAGAGTTTTATGCTATTTTTCAAGCATTGAAGAAGTGGAGACATTATTTGATTCCTAAAGAGTTTGTACTGTATACTAATTATAAAGCTTTACAATACTTGGGAGGTCAACACAAATTGAATCAAAGACATATGAAGTGGGTTAAGTATTTGTAGAGTTTCACATTTGTTATCAACCATAAGAGTGGAGTTACTAACAAAGTTGCTGATGCATTAAGTAGAAGACATTCTTTGTTGGCTGAAATGAAGGTTGAAATTCTTGGTTTTGATGAAATGAAAGAGTTGTATGATGTTGATCCTAATTTTTTTGAGGCATGGAGAGAGTGTAGAGCACCAAATCTGATAGATCACATAAGTAAGTATGATGAGTATTTCATTCAAGAAGGTATGTTGTTTAAAGCTATTCAATTTTGTATGTCTAGAAGTTCTATTAGGTTGAATCATATTAAAGAAAAGCACAATGGTGGATTAGTTGGACATTTGGAATTGGTAAGACATTGAGTTTGTTGAAAGAGAAATATTATTGGCCATAAATGTATAAGGATGTTCTGAAATTTGTAAAGAGTTGTGGAGTTTGTCAAGTTGCAAAGGGAGTGAGTCAAAATATTGATTTGTATACACCTATTACTGTTCCTGAGAAACCTTGGACTGACATTAGTATGGATTTTGTTCTTGGATTACCTAAGACAGTGAAGGGGTATGATTCTATCTTTGTTGTAGTGGACATATTTTTTAAGATGACTCATTTCATACCATGTAAGAAGACATTAGATGTTGAGTATGTTGCTGAACTTTTCTTTAAATAGTTGTGAGATTGCATGGATTACCAAGAAGTAGTATTTCAGACAGAGACAATAAGTTTGTTGGATATTTTTGGAAAAATTTGTAGAAGAAGATGGATATTGAGTTGAAATTTAGTTTTACATTCCATTGAAAAATAGATGGACAGAAAAAGGTTGTGAATAGAAGCTTGGTTAATATGCTAAGATTTTTAGTTGGGAATAAGCCAAGTAATTGGGAGATGGTATTGGCACAAGCTGAATTTGCATATAATAATTCTGTGAATAGGAGTACAGGGAAGACATCTTTTGATATTTTTACTAGAATGCATCCTAGAGGAGTATTAGATTTGAGAGATGTTGGTGAAGAGAAGAGAAGTGTTACAGGAGAAGAATTTGCTGATTTTATGGATTCTTTGCATAAGGAAGTGAAGTTAAGGTTGGAGAAAAGTAATTAGAAGTATAAGGAGAATGCTGATCAGTCTAGAAGACACCGTGATTTTCAAGTTGGTGATGAGGTGATGGTTCCTCTGAAGAAAGGAAGATTCCCACTTGGAACATACAGTAAGCTGAAGATGAAGAAATTTGGACCTTGTAAAACTTGAAGACATTTGACAGTGGTAATGTTTATGAAGTTGAGTTACCTAATGACATGGATATATCTTCTATATTCAATATTTTTGATTTGTATAAGTATCATGAGTTAGATGATGAAGTTGTTGTGCCTGATGATTATCCTAAGAAGAAAACTAAAGAAGTTGAACATATATTAAGTCAGAGAATTTGTAAGAGCACAAGAGGAAAATATTACTATGAGTATTTGGTGAAGTGGAAGAATAGACCTATTGAAGATGGTACATGGATTTCTCAATCTGAGTTGGATTCAGCTCAGGTTGTGACACTTCCATGATTCAGGAGAATCATTTACTCCAACCTTGGTTGTTTGATGCAGGAGCATCCTAGGTTTTCCTTGCAATCCTACATGCTTTGTTCATTCTGTCTGTTGCTACTGAGTTCCAGTTTCTAGTTTCTACCAAGTTCCAGTTGCTACCAAGTTCTAGTTGCTACTGAGTTCCAATTGCTACTGAGTTCTAGTTGTTATCGAGTTCCAGTTTCTAGTTGCTACCAAGTTCATAGTTTCTGCCATGTAATTCCTTTGGATGCCGAGCTCGTGTGGATGCCGAGTGCTAGTTTTGGAAAGCTTTCGTTTGCCAAGTAATCTGTGTTTGGTTCCTGTTTAGGCCAACTTTGCTCACATTAAATTTTAGTATAGGTAGTTATATTTGTTGAGAGCCAACTTGTGGCTTCTCTATGTTTTAGAATGTTCTATAAGCCATGTTGGAAAGTATAAATAGGGTGTTTAGGTTTAGAGTTAGGTAGATTTTAGGGAGTTTAGGAAGAGAAGGCATATGTGTCTGGAAATGTGAATTTAAAAGCTGGATCGTGGATCTGGAAGTTGTATTTTGTATCTGGCCATAACCCAGAATGCCTTATAGCTGGGCATGAATGAAGATATTTTGATGATTAAAGAAAGTTTTTTTCTTTTCCTCCTCCTTTGGTTGTTGTTCCTTGTGTTTTCTTCCATTGTGTTAACTCTTTCAAGGGGGTTTGGATAGCTGGGTGAGCCTTTGGCCCTGGTTATTCATTCTCTTGCCTATTTCACTTGTCAATAATGAAAAATTCTATATTGAATCTTGTACATCTGAAGATCAGTTAGCAAGCATTTCTTTCAAAGGCATGACCTAAGGAAAAGGTTGAGAATCTAAGAGAAAATATGGGTATAATTTATGCTAAATATTTTATACAAGAAATTAAGAAAGAATGTAAGAGGTGTAATTTGTTCTACTTGATTTATACAAATAATTATACCAAAATTACAACTATTAAATAGGAATTTTAATTGTTATCAACAATTACTATTAATCCCTAGGGTAGATACTATTCTAGTTCTTATTTACAAAATCCCTAGGGTGGATACTATGGACCAATTTAGGCCCATTAGTCACTATAATTATTTCTACAAGATCATTTCAAAAGTTTTGATGACCATAATCCTCAAAGTTCTTCGTCTGATCATTTCCCCACAGTAGATAGGTTTTGTCCCTAGCAAACAAATCTTGGATTCTATTATGATGGTTCATGAAGTCATTCGTTCACCGAAGGTTGGGAAGAGGGAGGGCCTTCTCCTCAAGTTGGATCTCTCTAAAGCCTATGACCGGGTGGATTGGACTTTACTTGGATCAATTCTCTAGGCTTTTGGCTTTGATCTTTAGGTATGTAAACTCATTTCCCAATTTGTTTCTACCTCTTCACCTACTATCATGATTAATGGGACTCCATATGATTTCTTCAAACGATCAAGAGGTTTAAGGTAGGGAGATCCCCTATCTCCCATCCTTTTCATTATCATGGCTAAGTGTATAGGCATATTGATTTAGAGAAAAAGGTAGGAAGGGATCTTGAGAGGAATAAAGACTTCTTCAGGGCATGTTTCTTTCACTCACCAATAGTTTGTGGATGATATTATTATGTGAGGAAAAGCTTTGGTACATGAGGCTAAATCAATGAAGGGATTATTGGATTTGTATACCAGGGGAACAGGCCAGCTAATTAATTGGGAAAAAAACTTAGTTTTCTTTATCAACACCCTTGTTGATAGACAAAGGAAGATTGCTAGTATTCTTGGGTGTGGGGTGGGATATCTACCTATGAGCTATCTTGGACTTCCATTAGGAACTAAGCCACCAAACTCTTTTTTGAATGAGATTACTGATAGGTTCAATAAGAAGCTAGCAAGATAGAAAGGTACCAACCTCAGCCAAGCAAGTAAATGTCTTCTGGTGAAGTCCACTCTTCAAGAATCTAACAACGTATGCCTTGAGTCTCTTTTGGATCTTGGTTAAACATGCTGACAAAATGGAAAAGATCTAGAGAGATTTTTTATGGTCCAGTTTGGAGGATCATAAAAGATACCCTTTAGTGGCTTGAGATAACGTATGTCTTCCTAAGTGCTATGGAGGTCTGGGAATCATAAAACTTAGGCATCTCAATAATTCTCTTCTACCAAAATAGGTGTGGTGCATTTTTAACATCTAGGGAATAGAGGGACATTTTGGTGGAGAAGTATATTAGGAGGCCATCTCTAAGGTATCTTCTCAATGACTCTAACATCTTGAATGACTTGATTATATGGAATGGGATCTTAAAGGCAAGAACCCTAGCTAACTCAAAGGCCAAATGGAAAGTGGGAAAGGGAGAGAACATCCTCTTCTGGCATGATAATTGGCTAATTCAAGGTCCTCTCACTAATAACCCTACATATGATAATTGGGCAAATACCTATATAGGGTTGTTTAGAATGAAAGTAAGAGACTATAGAACAAACTAGGGATGGAGAGACTTGTCTATGATTTTGAATGATCTTAAGCTCATAATGGTGATGCTAAATTCTTTGATTTTGAATAATAATAAGGATCAACTGATATGAGAGGGAAATCCTAGTGGATCCTACTCAGTGGCCTCAGGGTATGGTTCCCTATGGAGCCTGAAGGAGAAACCTCTTTGGGCTAAGGTTTAGTTGCCTAGCCTTACCCCTAACATTAAGATTTTCTTCTAGTTGATGCTTCAAGATAAAATTCTTACTTTGGATAATTTGGCAAAAAGAGGTCAACATATCCCTAATAGATGTATTCTTTACAAGAATCACTTGGAGACAGTTAATCACATTTTAATCCATTGCCCTTATTCTATGGAGGTCTAGGAATATCTCACCAAGAACTATGGGGTTAGTCGGTGCAAGCTAGGAAATGTTTTGGATTTGTTTTGTCAATGGGAAAGCATGTAAAAAGGCACAAAATCTCATAGTATTAGCATATGGCCTTTACCCCACTTCTGCTAGGGAGTTTGGAAGGAGAGAAACAATCAAATTTTTAGAGATAGGGAGTCTTTTGCTTATGTGCTTGCAGATAAAATCAACACCTTCATGAGAGAAAATTTTTCTATAAGAAAGGGTGGAAATCTTGATGGGGGAAGTAATAGCGAGGAAAAGGAAAAGGATAGGGGAATGAAAAGATAGGAGGTGAAGAGGAAACTGCCCCTTGAAGGTTTGCATAAAGCCAACTTTGATGGTGTGGCTAACAAAACCCTGGTCCTTCAAGATGTAGGGTAATCATTAGAAATAGCCATGGTGTGGGTGTTGCTTCTCTTTTCTACCCCTTAGGAATCCATATGAACCACTATGTAGAAGCCATGACTGCTCTCCACATTGCTAACCTGGTTCTAGAAGTGGGAGTTAAAAATTTATGGCTAGAGGGGGACTTAGACAATATTATTAGGTGCATAAAAGGTGTTCTCTAACCTGCATGGACCCTTGCAAATATGGTGGAAGAAATCTATACAACACTTGGAAAATTTGAGAGTGTTCATGTTAACCATGAGTATAGGGAGTCTAACTTGGTGTTTGATTGGTTTGCCAAAGAGGTAGTGAAGAAAGAAATGATGATGATATGGAACTCTAGTAGGAATATTTTGTCAGTTGCAAAAGGCCTAATTGATCAGGAGAGGGTCCAAGGAGGTACATGAAAAATCCTTAGTTAATTATGGAAACTAATGTAAAAATGTGCAAAAGCCAATGCATTTATGGAAAATAAAAGAGGAGCTAGTGAATGACACATTCTCTATCTAATTGCCATGCTTTATGGGTTCTTTATTTTCTTTACCAATTCACTAGAATTGAAAGAAAAGATAGTTTTTGAAAGAGAAAATAGAGGACTGAGGAAGGAGAAGTAAGGACTGTGTTTATGTGAAAGACTAGCATTTAGATTATTCGGATGGTGGGAGAATGGAGCAAAAGAGAACCAGTTGGAGAGGTGAACAAATGGAAACATAGAACTAAGTTGTGGGAGAAACTTGAAAAGGGAGGCATTGCAAACTATATCGCAAAGCTTCATGTGTATGACTCAGCAATTACAAATCTCATGGTAAATTCTTGGAAGGATGGCAGGGTTAATATTGATGGGGTGTCACATCATATTAATGCGGAGGTCATCACCCATGTCGCTGAAATCCTTGAAGAGGATTTAAATTTCTACAGAGACAAAAAAATTACTATGAATGCAGTAAAGGATTTTTCTAAGAGCATAGACAAGAAGAAGGAGCTAGTGAAGAGTGATACATACTATGAGATGAACTTGATTAAGAAGCTCTAGAGGTATGTGCTATGGGCCATCATTGAGTTTATTTCTTTGGAAAAAAGGTTTGATAGGGTTAGAACCCACCATTTTGTTTTACCCAATCATTTGCGTTATGGGGCTAAGATTTCTTTTCCTTTTTATCTATATTCTTCCATGAATAAGAATATTTTAGGGTATAAGAAAAAACCTAGTGCTAACCCTGCCCTACATGAGGGTTTACTTCTTTTTCTCTATGAATATTTTAAAGCTCAATCTAGGAGAAAATCCTTGTCTCATGCTATGGTTTCTTTTGAGGAGATGAGGAGTTCCAATTTTTCCTTAGACACGAAGGAAATCTAGAGTTTAAGCTCGAAGGAGGAGGAAGAATATCATTCATTGGAGAAGAAAACTAGGGGAAGAGACAAGATACTCCTACTTCAGGTAAAGCTTCTTGTAGGAAAAGCCCTATGCATCATGTGCCCAAAATAGTTGGTCAAGGGGAAGAAGAGTATAATGAGGAAGGAGAAGACATGTACACAAATGAGGAGAATAAGGGGGTGGAAGTTGAGACTAGAGAGGAGTTGGCTGGTAACCCCAAAAAGAAAAAAGGAGGATGAAAGAGGAGGACATGCCTCTAGAGGGGGAAAATGATATGGGTCTAGAGAAATCTGTGCTCCCTCCCCTTCCCATTCCCCCACAAGAGAAAGAAAAGGAGAAAGTGGAGGAGGGAAGCAGTGAGGTTGTTATAAAAGATAGGTGTATGGATTGGAAACATTTCAATGACAAAACCTCAAAAATGGGGATTGTGAGAGAAGTTATGAATCCCCAAATCCTTGAAGAAAAAGAGGGCAAGATCCAATTGGAGGAACTAATAGAACCGACACTGGTGACCATCATAGATAATGTGAGGGAGGTGGGAATGAGTTTTCTCAACAATTCAAAAAATAGCATGATCGATAAATTTTGATCCATAAAATGGCTTTTTTATGAGTTGGAGGAGGTAAAAGATAGAATGGTTCAGATGGAAAGTTGAGGGAAGAGGAATGAGAAAGGACACCTGATAGACCAGGGGGATGGAATAGGGTTGATTGAAAAAAGATGCAAAATTTGGAGACTCTCAACCACAACATGGCTATTCAGATGCTCACTATTCTAAATTCTCTTAATGAAAGCATTGTTAGTCTGGGTGGTAAGCTAAAAGCCAGGGGGTTTGTCATGGAGAATGATGGGTAGGACAATGAGGAAGATGGGATGGAAGAGGACACCGTAATAGACATAACCCAAAGCCACTTGGATCAGACCTGTGAGAAGAACCAAGAGCTCATTGCAGAGGGGAATTAGAGAGCCTATGAAGTGGTAGAGACTATCTAGGATCTTGAAAGGAAGTCGGGGGAGCAAGTGAAGATCTATCAAACTCTGTCTTTGGTATTCTATTGACTTTGTAGGTCTTTTTTCTTTTTGGCTTTTTGCTTATTTTTCGTTCTAGCCTTCTGTTGGCCATTTTTTGGTTGCTAGGCTTGTTTTGTTCATTTGCAGACCTTTGTCATGTAAGAACTTTTGGGTTTTAGGATCCCTATAAGACCTACTTTTATTAATAAAAAACAAACAATTTCTAATAATAAGGAGAAATTTCTTCAATTTCACCCACCACATATGCAAGTGTTGAGTCTATTAAGAGTTAGTTTTGACTATTTAAAACATTTCTTACACTCAATAGATAGTTTAAATTTTATTTGATATATTTTATAATAATGTGGAAGATTCCTTTCACTCACACTTCATTCACTATCCATGTAGAAGTAAGTTGTTAACTCTAAGTTCATGTAATGAAAAATCCTCTATGAATCAATGCAATCAATTTTTATGACCAATTAATGAAAATCTAGTAGCACCTATTTTTTTACACATCTTTTTTCTACTAGCGATTTTATTTCATGTAAATAATGAAGAGTGGGTCTTTTCTTTTTCATATATGTACACTTTACTTTAGTTTACAATTAGAAATAACACATTCAATAGTTTTAGCCTTTATTGTGTGCAAAACTTAGAGCTACATGTTATGATCTCTATTGAACGATCAATGATTTATGCTTAAATTTGATAAATTATGTTTTTGATCTTTTTTGGATCAATATAGTGTGTTGTATTTTTTTCATTCCTTAAAAAATTCTAAAGGTAATGGTAGTCTTAAGCATGTTTGTATCATTTCTCACATGTGTGAACAAAAGGGCTCTAAATGAAAAGTGCTAGCCTTGCATGCTAAAACTTGATACTATATACTAAAAAATCTCATTTCTCATATATTTATAATTACATTCTTTAGAGATTATCCACTGAATAGTTGACTCATGAATGCTCTATAAATATGGGTATAATTTGCACAAAGGAGGCAATATGTACCAATTATGCAGATCAAGCATGGATTAGAATAGGAAATGACATTATATCAAATAGAAATAAAATGGCCAACTCAAAAGATCATGTATACAACCATTGGCATTTCATCCTAAATTACTGACCTTTAATTTCTATTTCTTTATGGAAAATGAGATATAACATATTTAAACAATTTTCTTTTTGAAATAGTACATTATATGATAGAAAAATATATTGTTGAATGATATTTCTTTAATTGTTCTTGGTATTTCACAAAAAAAATTAAATCAATTACTTGATTATTTATATCATACTGCTACTCCATTCTAGCATTACTTTCTTGTGTACCATTTTTGTCCTAATCTTTCAATTTGGTATTAGAGAAGGTTACATCTAAGGGAGTGTTGTATTCTATTATAGATAGGATGTCAAAGGGAAGGAAGAATTAGTGGCCTACGTAATGTCTTTAATATCAATTATTCTTATATTTTCTTGAAGATATTCAATGTCTTTCTTTAGTAGTTCCTTTGTGAAAATGTATGCCTTCAAATATTTAGATCTATTAAGTTCAACACAAATTTCTCCATTGTTGACCAAATCTCTAATAAAATGATATCTGGTATCAATATGCTTTCTATTTGGTGAAAACCATAGTACTTTGATAACATAATCATTGAGTTTTTTCACAAAATATTTCTGTTAGCTCCTCTTGTGGTTGTAATAGATCCTTCAATATTCTTCTTAATAAAATTACTTAACATGCTACTAACGTGGTTGCTACATATTTGACTCAAATTAATGAAAGTGGCACAATAGCTTAGCTCTTTCATTGACACTTGTATAACCAATCAAATCAAGTTCATTAGTTTTCAAATATAAAATTCCATACCCACTTGTTCTTGCAATGTATCTCAATATAATTTTCCCAATTTTAAAATGAGAGGCTTGAGGTGAATCCATAAACCTTGAAATTTAACTAACATGATATTTGGCTTATAGATTTGAGAGAATAAGAAGATGCCAAGTATCTCAAACAAAGTTAGATCAACCCTTGACTCTCTCCTCATTTTGCTAATCTTTGTTGTTTTTGTAACTAGAGTTAATATTGGTTTACAATTCAACATTTTTTTAAAAATCACTATATCATTGGTATATTTAGGTAGAAAAAATTAAAAATACTTTATTGTATTGAAAAAATTCGATTCCTAAATAATACATCATCATTCATAAATTAGTAATTTCAAATTCTTTCATCATTTCTATCTTATATAGAGATGTCTTCAATATATAGACTTTACTTTTATGTCCACATAGATCATAAGATGGTGGTTGCTGAACATACACTTCTTCCTCAAGAAAACCATCCAAGAAAGAAGATTTTACATCCATTTGAAAAAAAATCTAATCATTATTTCAAGCTTCAACTAAAACAATTGTGGCTATTGAAAGTCTAGCAACTAGAAAAAATGTTTCATTATAGTATGAACTATACTCTTTTGCAAAAAAACATTTTCTACTAATATAGTCTTATACTTGTCAATTTTACCTCTATCAATAAATTTGGTTTTATAAACCCACTTGATACCAATAAAATCCTTACTACTAGGTAGATCAACTAGATTCCATGTTTGATTTCTCTCAATAGAATCAATTTCATCATCTGTAGCTTTGACCCAATTTCCCTCCTCATCTTATTCAAAATACACAGGATAATGGGAGAATAACACAAAACTTGAGTGCAAATCCAAAATCTCTTCACTCTGATCATAGTTTAATTTCAAGCTTCTATTTTTCTTACCTTTTGATGAGGTAGTGAAGGATTAGATTCATTATATAAATTTGGAGAAGACTAATTTTGATGATTGACCTTGTACAATATTTCCTCATGGAGTGCTTGGTTCTATTTGATTTGATTGACCCCATTGGTCTTCTCATTCTTCTTCATTATTTGGTACTACCACTCCAATTGTTGTTACACTATAAAAATTTCCATCCCATGATTATTTCTCCTTGAATATGACATTCTTACTAATGATCACTTTCTTGAAATAAGATTAAAAAAAAGCCATTTGATTCCTTACTATAAGAATAAAGATAGAATTTTGACTCTTATCATCCCTTTTTTCCCTCATCTAGTTGCAACTAAAACATGTGCATCACATCCAAAGATTCTAAGAGGAGATACAAAATGTTCTTTTAGCATCCTATACTTCTTGTCAATCTCTATATTTCACACTTATTGTAGGTCTTTCATTCATAATATACAATATGTACATGCTATTGCTTCAACCCAAAATTCATCACAGAAGATATATCCTTGAGCATAATCTTTTCCATCTTTGTTATGATTCTAATTTTCTCTTGTAATAAAACATTCTACTCTGGTGTATGCCTTATTATGAACTACTTCTTCATACGATGATTGAGTTGTGAAAATCCAAAAATTCATTAGAACTATATTCGCTACCACTAATAGAATTGAGGACCTTAATGAATAGTCTACTTTGTATATATGACATTGATTTTTTAACTTCTTAAATTTATTGAAGATTTTTGATTTCTCCTTTATAATTTAAATCCAAGCTTTCCTCCTAAAATCATCCATAAATATTATAAAAGAAGGCCTTCTTTCTAAATATGGGGTATTCATTCAACCAAATATGGAAATGTAAAGTAAGGGAAAATATACCTCTCATTATATTTGAAATTCCTATTAGAAAAATCTCTCTATGTTACTTTTCCATAGTAAAAATTACATAAGAATTAGTAGCTTGCATGATACCACTAATTTAATCCTCAATAAAAACTTCAACATTTATTATTCCTAAATTTAATAAAAGATGTTACTATAAGAAGTTTGGTCTTATGGAAAATGAATGTAAGAAGAAATATTTACACAAGGATAAATTTAATGCACATTGTTTAGATGTATTTAAAAATAATTGTGGAAGTTTATTTATAACTTGAAATGTTTCTCAAGAAATCTATAAAGATATATGATTTCTAGATACTGGTTCTAGTAATCACATGACGAGGAACAAAGAATTATTTTCTTAGCTGGATGATTATATGAAATCTAAATCAAAATTGTAAAATAATAGTGTAGTTTTTGTGAGAGGAAAAGGTGCTATGCATGTATAAACTAAAAATTGAGAAAATAGATATATTCATGATGTTTAATTTGTGTCTAAGTTAACACATAATCTAATGAGGGTTGGATAGTTAATTGCAGGGGTGTATATAGTTTTCTTTAAAAATTATGTTTATACAATTATGAATAAGATTCTTAGTGAAATATTGATTACAAAGGTAGACATTTCTTGGAACCATATGTTCCTACTTCATATTCTTGGAATTCAAAGAATGAAGAATTCCAATTTCAAGTTAGTTTTGTTAGGATAGACATGGCTTTGGGATTTGAGGTTTGATCATCTTAATTTTGATTTCTTGAAGTTATTGTAGAAGAAATTTTTTTTAAAGAAATTTCCACCCATCATGCAACTGACTACTTCATGTTAAATTTGTATTATTAAAAAGAAACATAGAGAGAGTTTTCTAACTTAGCAAGTTCAAATAGAGTAGGGGTGTTTTTGTAGTGAGTTCACACAAACATGTGTGGTCTATGCAAAACTCAGTCCTTAAAGAGAAGTGTCCATTTTCTAAAATTTATTGATACATTTTTCAAAATAGTATGAAACCTTTAATCAATGTAAGGAATTAAAATCAATGGTGAAGAGACAAAATGGACTATTCATTAAGGTTCATAGATCTTATAGGTGTGGTGGATATAGTTATGATGGGTTATTAGTTTTTTGTAGAAATAATAGGATCAATAAATAATTTACAATAAGGTATGTATACCAATGTAGAATAGCAATTAGAGAGGAAACAAAATCCATAATGGAGATGGAAAGGAGTAAGCTCTAGACAAAAACTTATCTAATGAATTTTGGACTAAATAAGTGGCATGTGTAGTAT